>CM038623.1:8212477-8619977 GCA_021554675.1 Leuciscus idus
CGATTCTAAATGACCCAATTGACCAAGAAAACGGCGATTATATATATATATACATACTGCTTTTTAAGGACTTTTCATTGAATAGTTTCTTCTTTCCCCCCTTCAGATTTGCCAAGGATCCAGCTGATTACTGGCAATTTGGTGGAGGATTATTCTTCTGGTTTGGATTCATTGGCCTTTTGTGTTATTTTTATTTTATTTTACTTGATTTAATAAATTACTTTTAATTAGTAAAATGTATGGTTAGGATTCTGAATTAAAACAGTGTAATGTTTCTCCACAAATATTATCAGAAATATATAATTGTTGAAACAATATAAACCTGCATTGAAAGATATAAAGAACAACAGACCTCAACCCTCTCAGCTCAACACCACAATTTGTTGATTTCTTCATCTGTTTTAAGGATGAAATCATGACCTTATGATTATAGTAACCGTAACTGACACATGGGAGTAATATTACATTTTTTACAATTCCACCCTGGGGCTCTGAAGAATTTCTTGTGTAAATGTACATCTGAATACATAAAATATGTGTTTTAGAATGGATAGTGTTGTGTACTTTGTTTTTTACCCGACAAATTGAACTGTAAAGTGAAAATCTTGTACATGATTTATTTTGTATTCAGTGTTTTCAGTTTTCAGTGTTTTGCTTTTTATTTATAGGATAGTAGCAGACAGCGGGCAAGAAGTGAAGAGGAAGTGATGGCATCTGAAATGGTACCTCTGTCGGAGCACTGCACAAGGCTGTCACATTTTATTGAGAATTTAAAAACTTTTTTTTTTACTGTACATTTTAAATATTAAATGTTTAATTTAAGGGTTACTGTAATTAAACAAAAACGGTCTTTAAATATTCCATTTAGATGTTTACTTCTACAGGTTTTTAACATTACTTCGAAAACGCTGCAATTTAAAGTTTGAGATGTTTTTCATCTGTTTAAGAAAGTATTTTTAGGACTTGTTTTTTCAGAATAAAACTTGTTTTACAATCTTGAGCATGTGTTAACTCATTATTTAATGTGTTTAATTAAGCCATTGCTGCCAGTCATTTGACAGTTAACAATTTTTAGTGTACAGTATGGACAGTTAATCACAAATTCAGTCAGCATTGTCATGACTCATGTTCCAACTGCAAACTAGGTTGTAATTGAATGTACAATTGTATTATCCCATGATGAAAGGTAAGACGGTGAAACAACGTCACGATATCAACGTTGATTCAATTTGCAAAATCGAAAGGTAGCCTAATTCAACGTCGACAGAAGACCATAACCCGAAAGGTAAGAGTGAAACGACGTCGCGATTTCAACGGTGAATCAACGTTGTTTCTTCCGCGGTGAAACGACGTCATCAACGTTGATCCGTTTTGCAAAATCGAAAGGTAATTCACCGTTGATTCAACCATGGTACCTGACGTTGTTTCAACAGTGAATCAACGTTGAAATGCCGGCTGGGTTATTATTATTATAACCAATATTATATAAAACTAAAACTAAATGTTAAAGCAAAGATCACGGGATATCAAAAGTAAATACTTTAATCGTTAATGTTTCCGCCATTTTGGTTTGTTTGTCCTTTCTAAATATAATGATTTTGTTTTAAATCCCGTGTATAAAAGAGCAAATAGCAGCTCATTTTAATATCACTACATGGTTGCATGAAGAATGAGTTCTGAACTTACCTCAAAATATGCGACAGTTTAAACACCCAGAGAAACAGGTTTAAAACCTCGGAGTGGCGTACTCTTCTCTTCCGTCTCTTTTCCTTTCGTTTCTATCTGGAAAAGGTGTGTCTTGTTTTCTTGTAACTCCACTAATATGAAAAACAAACTCACTCCCTCTAGTGGAGCAAAGAGTCTATAATCTGATATGAGAGAGAGAGAGAGAGAGAGGAGAGAGAGAGAGAGAGAGATAGAGAGAGAGAGAGAGAGACTGACTGACTGTGTGTTTGTGGTTTAATTCCTCGGAATGGTGTCTATATTTAATCCTTTACTTTCTTACTTACGTTTGTCATCTGGTTTTAACTCCACTGTATGAAAAATAGTTGCACGAAGTGGCGGAGTATGGAGGTAGATTTGTGTCTTTATTATTCAATCAAAAAAAAGGTTGCTTCAATCAAAAAATATATTTTCAATCAAAAAAACCCGTTTCAATCAAAGAAAAAAAGTGTTTGAATGCAAAAATATATTTGAGACTCAAAAAAATGCATTTGAACACTATTTTTTTTTGCTTGAAAATGTTTTTTTTGATAGAAGTGAAGGTTTTTTTGTTTGAAGCAACTTTTTTGATTGAAGTATTGTTGTTTTGTGTTTGGGCCATATTATGGGTAGGACATTTGTGTCTTTATAATTCAATCAAAAAAGAAGTTGCTTCAAACAAACAAAACATATTTTCAATAAAAAAATCACTTCAATCAAAAAATAAACCTTTTCAATCATAGAAAAAATGTTTTTGAATGCAAAAAAATATTTGAGATTCAAAAAATTGCACTTGAACACTTTTTTTTTGATTGAAAATGTTTTCTTTGATTGAAGTAATCTTTTTTGTGTTTGGACCATGTTATGGGTAGGACATTTGTGTCTTAATTATTCAATCCCAAAAAAGTTGCTTCAATCAAAAAAAAAACATTTTCAATCAAAAAAAAAAAATTTCAATCAAAGAAAAAACTGTTTAAATGCAAAAAAAAAAAAAATCATTTGAAGTGTTTTTTTTTTTATTGAACTTTCTTTTTTTTTGAATGAAGTGAAAAAAGTTTTGAAGTCGTTTTTTTTTTTAAATCATTTTGACACAAACGTACCGCAGTGGGGGCGGGTGCTTCCCCATTGGTCAGACATGCTTGAGTGACAAGTGTCTACACCAACGACGTCTTTCTGACAAGCAAGTCATGGTCGCCACTCGCCAGCGAGCCAGGAAGCAGTGGTGGAGTTGTTGGTAAGTAGATAAAACCGTATTAAAATGATTGGTGTCACGTTATTAGCCTACTCTGTTTGATATTTCGATTAAACATACAGCTTGCTAACTTAGCTCACGTTGACTAATTTGTGTGATGGTGTTAGATATCTGACGCCTCATATTGTCAGGCAGGCTAGCAGGGTGCGCTAACGGCTAATTGAATTGTTTATTTCACTTAAGTAACGTTACAGAGGCTTGCTATGTGCTAGTGCTATATTGTGTTATAATACGTAACGTCATTAGTGGTCAAACAACAGTCCACAGGCCAACTGTTGCCCACAGCGCTGCCTGTTTAGCAGCAACAGGTCATGCAGAGCCTGAGTCTATCTTCTCACACAGCCCACAGGATTACAGCTATTTGACCGTCCCGCTCTCTCTCTCGCTCACGGGTAGTGGTCTCCCCACCATCACAGTCAAATGCTCGCAGACACAGAGGCAGATGCTGTTATTTTGAGAGCGGGGCTTACATATGCCGTCCCGTACGGAAAATAATGTTGCATACCACCGGTAACATGAATATATATTCCGTTGCTCGGTGCGCAAACTAGCTGTGTCAGGCATTATTTATAAGTAGCCTAATGTCCTGCACAACTCCACATGGAAAACTGGCAGTTCAATGAAGTGATGCTTATTGTCTGACATAGTGTACAAGTAGTCCATCACACAAATTAGTCAACGTGAGCTAAGTTAGCAAGCTGTATGTTTAATCGAAATATCAAACAGAGTAGGCTAATAACGTGACACCAATCATTTTAATACGGTTTTATCTACTTACCAACAACTCCACCACTGCTTCCTGGCTCGCTGGCGAGTGGCGACCATGACTTGCTTGTCAGAAAGACGTCGTTGGTGTAGACACTTGTCACTCAAACATGTCTGACCAATGGGGAAGCACCCGCCCCCACTGCGGTACGTTTGTGTCAAAATGATTTTAAAAAAAAACGACTTCAAAACTTTTTTCACTTCATTCAAAAAAAAAGAAAGTTCAATAAAAAAAAACACTTCAAATGATTTTTTTTTTTTTTGCATTTAAACAGTTTTTTCTTTGATTGAAATTATTTTTTTTTTTATTGAAAATGTTTTTTTTTGATTGAAGCAACTTTTTTGGGATTGAATAATTAAGACACAAATGTCCTACCCATAACATGGTCCAAACACAAAAAAGATTACTTCAATCAAAGAAAACATTTTCAATCAAAAAAAAAAGTGTTCAAGTGCAATTTTTTGAGTCTCAAATATTTTTTTGCATTCAAAAACATTTTTTCTATGATTGAAAAGGTTTATTTTTTGATTGAAGTGATTTTTTTATTGAAAATATGTTTTGTTTGTTTGAAGCAACTTCTTTTTTGATTGAATTATAAAGACACAAATGTCCTACCCATAATATGGCCCAAACACAAAACAACAATACTTCAATCAAAAAAGTTGCTTCAAACAAAAAAACCTTCACTTCTATCAAAAAAAACATTTTCAAGCAAAAAAAAATAGTGTTCAAATGCATTTTTTTGAGTCTCAAATATATTTTTGCATTCAAACACTTTTTTTCTTTGATTGAAACGGTTTTTTTTGATTGAAAATATATTTTTTGATTGAAGCAACCTTTTTTTTGATTGAATAATAAAGACACAAATCTACCTCCATAGCGGAGAGCATCATCACAGTCTCAGAGTGATGACCATCAGGAATGTTTTATATGGGTCAGTGAGGTAAATAAAGTATAGCTTTTTGTAGTCATTCACCTCTCCAATACAGTGTGGTGTTTTGAAAATCTGACCTACGTCCTCAGGATGATCTCTTAAACTTTTTAGACTTTACACTTCACCAGTAAAACAGAAACTGTGGACCAACAAAAGTCCAGACGTGTCACGTGACGCCCACAAAAGATGTGCCTGGCTCTACCCTACTCGCTCATTATATTTTGTATATTCTGAACACAAAAAAAAGCTGCAAAGTGCACTACGCATACTATAGCGAACTATATGTTCATATATGTTACATATTCTTGTGTAATTTTATTTGTGAATAAAACTTTTACTCTTACCCTGAGCCTCTGATTCAGAACATTCTGCAGCTTCCCCTTCGTGCAACTACAACCCAGAGTGAGAACATGCAGCTGACACGAACAGTTATGACCCAGCAAACACAAAACGTTTTTACAACGTTTCACAACGTTGTTTTTTGGTTGCAATTAGGTAATGTTGCAGTGCAACGTTTTAAAAACATTTAAGAAACCACACCTAAAATAAAAAAAAATTATGTAACCAAAATAAAACGTTTTAGAAACGTTGTGAAAATACCAACCAGGTATGTTTTCTTTAGGTAGTCAAAAACGTTTGTCTACTACGAAAACAAAACCAGACCAAAATGCAACTTTGGCGAGACGTTTAATTAGGTGTTAAAATAACGTAGTCTGCACGTTGAAATAGGTTTTAAAAGAAACGTCACGACAGTATTAATACCACCATGCCAAATCTCCAATGGTACGTTCTGTTTGTGTATATAATATAACAGTATAACATTTTAACATAAGCGATTCTTACATGTCATACACACTTTTGGAAAAATGTTAATGTCCTTGCATTCATGCAGCCTGAGGGTGGCGCTCTAATGATGATTGACATGAAAATATGTTCATAATTATATCATGTAGTTTTTGCTATTTTATTTCTACACCTCGTTTACCATTTCTAAAGGTAGACCTATATATTATGTTATAATGTAGCCTATTATATATATAAATGACTTAAAACAATTGTTTTACATTTTCAATGCTTTCATATTTTCATTCAATTTACAGTTTGCGATGGCCACAGGCCTACTATCCACTTAATAATATATCAAGTTTCATGATATTTTAGCTGATTATCAAATAATTCATTCCATCAATCTAAATGTAAATGCTGCGTGACTTTTACGTATTTTAATGGGCGCGCGCGCTGAACATTCAAGCCGCATTTGAACTGGAGCGGAGGGCGTGCAGATTGGGCGGTTTACCGCCCAATTGGGCGGTTTTGTAATCTATTTTGCGGGCAAAAATGGGTTTGGGCGGGTGGATAAAAATTGGGCTGGTTTCGGATCAGTTCGGCGGGTTTTTGTTGCCGAAACACCGGCACTTCAGATCCTTATTCCTGCGACCCAATGTTCAGCAGGCAGTCTCACTCACACACACGCACGCGCACACACTACAACTCTGGCTGACGTGCCCCCTAACCTCACAACAGACACTCCCTCCCACTACCTTTTGACGCACGCCGGCACCGCCCGCCCCTCAAACAACATAGTAGATTGCGGGGTTTTCAAACTTAGGTAGCTGTCAATGCGGTTCATGACCTGTTCATGACACTCTTTCTTGGTCAGCGGCAGCGCCAACACAGATTTGAATATGATTTTGTCAAAGGTTTAATAGACAAACGAAATGGAATAAGATCGCGTGGGTGTTTGAATCGAGATCACAGACTTTTAAATATGAATCGTGCAGCTCTGTAACGACACATTTCATCGAATCGAAAGTGGCTAACTTCTGTCAACCTCATCTATAAGCAAGGGCAAAAATAAAGCAATTTAATTTGAATTAATATCTGTAATATTCTATTATAAAAAAAAATCGATTTTAAAATCATTAAAAAAAAATAAAAAAAATAAACGCGATATCTAGGTGAATCGATTTTTTCTCCCAGCCCTAATATGCATGTTTCATGTTGCCATTTTTTATGTCCATATCCACTCGATGTTTTTATGTTACTGAATGCTTTTGTTCCAAGCGACTTTTAGTGACAATAAACAGACTCATTGATAGCCTAAGTTGATCGCATTATTTTCCGTAACATAATAGTTTACAGTTTTTCTCGATTGTTTACACACATTTTCTGGTACTTGAGACACAATGACCACAACATGTAACTCATTCACCAACCCCCTGAACCAATTCTGCTAAACTACAAGCACAATTCCTGCTTTACACTCAAATTGTACTTCTAAAACACACTTTTTTCAAAACACTACACTCAATTCTCTGCTTTTGGCACAATTTTAATGCAGAAAATCTCTTGTTTTCACAAGGAACACACTGCCATTCAAATATGCACACTGACTCATCACATGGGCAAACACCCGTCACACAGTTTTACAATTAGCAATCAGAGCTTTAGCATAAAAGGGCAACAGGTCAGCTCTTCAATGGAGCAATGGATGCCAACATTGGATTTTTTTTTTTTTTTTACTGTAACTGTATACAGTAAATTCTTCTGTTGTTTTGTATGTAGACCACTGTATGTACAACTTTGTGTTGGTTGGGATGTACACTGTGTGCATTGTTTTTGTGGGAAAAATTAAATATATTTGTTACCATGTATTTGTGTGTTCTGAGTATAAAGACAATATTTGAGAATATTTTACAACACACTTATGTATGTACTGTCTGTAGTAAGTGTAACACTGAACAAAAAAAAGCCTAAGTCATTATGATGAATGGAGAAGAAGTGTTTTCCATTCATCATAGTGTTTTACATTGAGCACATCAGTGTTCAACTGGTTCTTATAAATGTCTATTCATATGATGGTTTGTGTGTGACATTTGAAAACAAAATACCATTTTGAGAAGAAATAACATTGTTTTGAATGTAAAGTTTCATTTTGCAGGAGAATTGAGGGGTTTTGCCCATTGTGTGTGTTTTTTTGGATTTGTGTGTAGAGTTCTGAGAATATGAGGCATGCTTTCAGAAAATGTGTGTAAACAATCGAGAAAAACTGTAATAGTAGAATAGTCTGACTGAAGTCAGTGTAGCCTACTTTTGCGTTCAT
The DNA here is from genome assembly GCA_021554675.1 of Leuciscus idus. Lineage (NCBI taxonomy): Eukaryota > Metazoa > Chordata > Actinopteri > Cypriniformes > Leuciscidae > Leuciscus > Leuciscus idus. The sequence continues at coordinate 8,220,234 of CM038623.1, forward strand.
TTAATTGAATATTGTTTCTAAAATCGGATAGGCTAAGTCAAAAAATGGGTCATTTTAAAGCTTGTTAATGATTTCAATGTGTTTAAACGAGAAACAAGCCACACAAAAAAAATTAGGCGGTTTTTTGTGCATTCTCGCGGTTTTTGACAAGATTTTGGGCTGGAAAACCTCGCTGGCACCTGGCAACCCTGGTTACCATGGAAACGAGGTGGCAGCTCAACTGACAATCAGCGAAACTCCGTCTCTCACTGTTGTTTTAACAACTTTAAGGTAAGTTTAGTCCATAAAATTACACAAATAGTACATACAAATGTTTCTGAGACTTTATTTCATGTAAATCACTCGCTTCCGTTGAATATTTACTTAATATAAATGGTTTAGTGTCTTCGAAAAAGTCCGTTAGCATCTAACTAACTTTAGCTATCTAGAGGTAACGTTAGGTTGACTATAGACTTGAGCTGTAAGTTTGGGCTTTTAATCACATCTTATGTATAGATGAGATATTTTGATAGTTTTGTAAAGGTTTGCTGACAATTGGTCAATGGATGAATGGAAATAAGCTAATTTATTTAACCTAAAAGTACGCACTGTATGGTTAATTCATAGTTATCACGTGACGTCACACCATTACGCCCACCTGGAGGGCAAAATAAGGCTTTCCTCCACTGCCCAGTCCTTTTTATCAGGTTTGTAGTAAGTATTAATGTAGTAAAACAGTGTTATTAAAAGATCAAATTAAATATAGCCTACCGCTTATTCATGATGCATACTTTGTACAGGTAAGCAGATGAACACAGAACAAATTATTTACAACAAAATAATATTGTTTGTCTTCTCCCCTTTACTGTTTGCCATCTAGTCCTGATCACAGAGTTTAGCTCCAAACCCAATTAAGCAGACCTGAGCAGCTGATCAAGGATCACCAGAAACTCTGCAGAACTTTGGTCTCAGTGTTCCAGTGTTCAGGTATCCCAGTGTTGTAAGTTCAGAATATACTGCAGGAGACAGGGCCGGCCCGAGGCATAAGCGAACTAAGCGGCTGCTTGGGGCCCCCTCACCACCAGGGGGCCCCCAATCGAGTTTTTTTTATTTATTTTTTTTACATATTAATTAACTTAAACAAGTGACATAAATGAATGAAAGGATTAATAATTCAAGACAAGAAAATTCTGATTTCATGATCAATATACCTGCCTACAACTGCTGCTGTGTCTGCCAGTGTTTGAGTCATGCGCATAACCTCGCGTGCTTAGACAATTTGTGCGCAAAGTCACGGTAATGTTAAGCCATATACAAAAATTTGATTTGATCAATGATTTATCCTTTAAATGTAATGATATTCAGAACAGAACAAGAATAAAAAAATAACTAAACAAGCCAAAACTAAATAATTTAAAGCGAAAGTGAAAGTAAGCGGCGTTGGGCTCACGTATCTCTCTCATTAGAATCAAAATGTTTCAACATTCGCGATGGATTTGGATGGTAAACTATTCTTTATCATAGGCTTTGTACTTCACTCACGTTCCAATATCGACGGAAAAAATCATCCTCTTCACACGCGCAAAAATGTGCTTGGAAACATCACAGTGGAAGATTACAAAGCTGGAATATGTTGTGTGTGTGTGTGTTTGTTTGTGTGTGTGTGTGTATGTGTGTGTGTGTGTGAGTCGCGGGCGCGATCGAACAGTGGAAACATAAAAACATACTCCGTAATTTCATACAAGACATCATTCAAACTGCAAAGTGTTGCAAAACGTTGGAGGATATTTTGCAAATAATTTTTTTAATACGTTTTGTGATAGTTTTCAGAAGTTTCCAAGAGTTAGTAAAAGAGTAAAGAAAAAGTTAAAACTTTTTAAAGTATCTATTTTTTATTAAGTATTTATTTTTTATTAATACATAACCTCATTGTATTAATTTATAATGTAACATTATAGCGTGACATTGTGTCAATAATCGTCAAGCACAGGTGACTCTGCGTGGTGGGAGGGGGCCCCAAATCAAATTCTGCTTAGGGCCCCCAAAAGGCTCGGGCCGGCACTGGGCTGGGCATATATGAGGAAGTCCTTGACCTTTGCTGTGTCTTCTTTGTTTTCTCTCTCAGTTGCTCATGAGTTTTATTTTTATTTATTTTTTTATCTCAGGGAATAATTTAATCTTCGTCTTCTGTCTCTGTCTTCATGGCTGCCTCTCTGGAGGAAGAGCTGTCGTGTCCCGTGTGCACTGAGCTCTTCACTGACCCTGTGTTATTGAGCTGTGGTCACAGTTTCTGTCGTCAGTGCATTAATGATCACTGGACCTCGAGCAGATCCAGAAACTGTCCCGTCTGTCGACAGCTTTCACCTCAGCAACCGGTGTCCAATCTGAGCCTGAGGAACACCTGTGAGTCTTACCTGAGAGAGAACAACACGAGGAGGGAGAATGGAGAACTGGAGTGTCAGACACATAGAAAGATGATTGAGCTGTTCTGTCAAACGGATGAACAGGTTTTATGTTCAGAGTGTAAGAAACATAAGCATGAATGGCATGAAACAGCCGCTACAACGGACTGTACGACAACACAAGGTGAGAAATTTTGTTCTTAGCAGATACTTTTTTTATGTAATTATTAAATGCTCGGAAATGGCAGCCCAGTTACCAAGCCAATTATGAATGGGTTTTAAAGTAACAGATGTGTAATGAATATTTGTGTTTATCTTTAAAGAGTAAGCTGAAAGATGCTCTTCGTTCAGCTGAGAATACATTGCTGTCATTACAGAATGGTACGTCACGGGAAAGCAAAATCTGCAGGTACATTAAGGTGAGGTTAATGTTTAGGATCAACATAATTAAACAAATTCCGCAGATGTTTACTTTACAAAACTTTAACTGGCTTTTCAAGTTAAACCCAACTGAGGACTGTAGGCTGACTGGTTAGACATACAGTACACTGGAATAATTATTCGGCAAGTATGTCTTGGTTTAACTTGGTTCTTGGGTCCACAGAGTTTAATGAAAAAAGGTAGAAATAAAAATATAACTGCTATATAAAGTAACAATATTCATAGAAATTGATGTGTATAGATGCCTATATTAAATTGAAAAATAGAGCACTAGAGAAAAAATGTCCAACTGTTTTAAAGGGCTATTTACATACATTTTCCCTGATCATTTCACATGTAAGAGGTCATTGTTCTACAAAACATACTACAAGATTCAGGAAACCTTGTTAGTCTAAAAAAAAAAAATTCCCCAATATTACAAGAAAACAAGACTGCCTCTACAGAATCAGTTCAACGCCTACTTCATCATCATCGCCTCTTTGGCTCCGCCCACTGACACGTGAAAAGACAAGCAGGAAAAACAAGATCACTGGACAAAAATATGTATGATGGCTTTTGATGCTGTGACGGGTGCGTAGCTGACCTCACATAACTTAACTCTACCATGATTTAAATTGGTTATTTTGAAGTTGAATTTTAACATAGTTTGTTACTTTCTTTAAATCCCCTTAGTATAAGAAACAAACACAGGATACGTTAACAAGTTAAGTTTATTAAAGTTTGAATGTACAGAAGGGTGCACACAATTCTTCTTTGCTGTTTAACTCTACCTGAGTCCTAGATACCTCTGGTCCATGGAGTGAACGTGTGTTCAGCAAACACAGGGAGAGGTGGGGATCCAGCCTCCAGACTTATGGTGCGTTCACACCAAACGCGAATAGAGCGTCTGGCGCGAGTGATTTCAATGTTAAGTCAATGCAAAGACGCGTTACGCGCGTAAAAAATTCCTGCGGCGCGAATGAGGCGTAGAGCGCGGCGCGGTAGACGCGAATACGCCTCATTCGCGCGTCAAGTTCGCGCGAATAGCGCGAATTGAGCGTCTGGCGCGTTAAGCGCGTTACGCGCGAATGATTTTATTAGTGCTATTTGTGCATTCACGGGTTTGATGCGAATTCGCGTCTGCCGCCCGAGTTGAAAAATCTGAACTTCTGCGTCAATTCGTGCCGCGTTAACCAATCAGGAGCCTGCTTGCTGCTGTCACGTGGTGAAGTGACAGTTTATAATGTTATTTTATGTTTGGCCTCAATAAATTATTTTGTAATATGACTAAAATGCACAACAAAGCAAATCTTTCACATAAAAACTCGATTTCAATATATGAGAGATACTCATTTTGTATTGAATGCTATTTATTCCATATCTATTCTAGATTATATGAAACATTATTATTCTAATGTAAAGACAACAAACACAATTTAGTGTATAAAAACAAAAATCACAGGACAGGTTTCACTTTTGGAGGCTGACTCCATTTATTATCAAAACAAAAATAAATGACAGATTAGGTGGGTGCGGGCGAGGGTGAACCTCGCGCCGGGCTGTAGAGCGCGGGCTCGTCAGGCAGCGACCACTCGAGGCCGAGGCCTCACGGCCTACGCTGTCCTCGTCAGCGTCCTCACCGTTAGGTCCACCAAACCTAGCTCCTGGAGCAAATTGTGAAACTCCTGAAACCCTCTGGAGGGTCTGGTGGACCCGAGTACAGCGACGATGTCCCCTACGCAGCTGTTTCTGCTCTTCAGAGCATATACGAGCGGTGACTCTCTCGATTAATGCTAACGCTAATGCTCGATAAACATCTAAAAAAGATGGCCGGCAAAACTTTCACCTCTGACGCGCGTAAATTTCGCTTCAAACTTTTGTTTTTACGCGCGTTAGACACGCGAATTAACACAGAGTGGTCAAGCGTCAAACTAGACGCGGCAGGCGCGAATTTGACGCGCTATTCGCGTCCGGTGTGAACGCAGCATTATGCTGTTCCAGAGGAAGTTGGACTGTACCATCATGATCTGATCGGAGGGGGATGTTTTATTTCATTTCATTCAGTTTCAGTTTTGGTTTGTTTGTTTGGAGTAGTTTTTGTATTGTGCTTAAATTATTTGATTGTAATATGTTAGGTACGATACAGTGGGTATTTTGTTGTAAATATTATTGTTAATTGGGGAAAGTTTTATTTGATATTTACCTTTATTTTTGTTTGGTAGAGGCTAAAGGAGTATATCTAGCAGTGGTGAATATCAGAGGGGAGTCGGAACATGTGTTGATTCATTGCACAGAATACAACAGAGAAAGAATACATTTTACAGAATTATTAAGCTACGTAGGTATTAATACATTGTCAGTAAATAGCATATTTCAAAATGCACAGAAAGAGAAAAGGGTTTATAGTGCTTTAATGAGGTATCTAAGGGAAACAGGATTGGTTAACAGAATATAGTTTAATATATAATTTTTTTAATCAGAATTATTTGATTATTTGCTTCACTCGGTTAACGCTTCACACTCCTGTCCAGTTGGTGGCGGTAAATGCACCTTTTAGCTGGTTTGCCAACCACCATAAAACTCCAAAAGAAGAAGAAGAAGAAGAAGAAGAAGAGTGGAGTCAGATTTGCCCAGCTATAGTAACATCATGATCTGCTGACCTTAGTGGTTTTTGTTTTGTTGTTATTTTGTTAACAGGGGAAATGTATTTATTTTCTAAGCTAATTTTTGTTAGTTTCAGTTTAACTTCCATCTTAAGTCTTTGATTTTTATATGGACTTTATTTTGGAAATTATTTTCATTACATCTGCCCCTGTATATAATTTTTGGAAGAAATAAATCTTCTCATCTGTACACTACCTGTCATGCCTGTTCTTGGCCACACCACCACAGATACCTCCAACTAGGGTTGCCAACTGTATTTTGGGCCTAATTTATTTGTCCCGTATGGGACCTCCCTTGTCTCGATTAAATAGATTTGTACGCTGATCTAACCACTGACTGATACAACAGCAATGCAACACTTGAGAATGATCACGACACCTGTCATCATCCAATCTCAGCCCACACTCACGCGCATCAGACCATACGAATAACCTCTAAAATAGAGAATTAATTATTCATTTGGGACAAATTATTGTTTGATTTACGAACAGAATCCTCTGCTGTCTGGTCGCTCCTGGTTCGATCCGGACTCACGCTAACGGATAATCCCTTTCACAGTCCGGCCGGGTTTTTCTGTTTCGGCATATCAGTTTTGGTGAATTCAAACAACGTGATTATTGTCCAACATCCAGCCACGCAAGAAAACATGAAATCTTCCTGAGGGAATAATATGCTGATGTGATTTGCTGCCCAAGAAACATTTCTTAATGATTATTTTTAAGTCAGGATTCTTTGATGAATAGAAGGTTCAAAGTAGACTTATCCAAAATAAAAAAAAAGCTTTTGTAACATTATAAATGTATTACTGTCACTTTTGATTACTTTAATGCATCCTTGCTGAATAAAAGTATGCTATTACTTTCTTTAATTTCTTTAAAATGTAGTGTATAATGTTACAAAAGCTTTCTATTTCAGATAAATGCTATTATTTTGAACTATGGTTTGTGTGTAATGTGACTTTTTTGTGTGACCTTAAAATTCGTTTTAGAATTAATGTTAAATTGTACATAAATAGGTTAAGCAAAACAAATGTGTTTATGTCTGAGAAAATTTTAAACACATAGGAACCTGAAATGACATATACTGTGTGATACAGTACAAATATTTTGAGTGTCCCTTATTTTCCTGTAAAGAACCACGATTGTCCCGCATTTTTCTTTTCTGAAGTTTGCAACGCTACCTGGAACCCTAATGGAGTGTAGTGTTTACCCACCGTCTGCCTCTGATGGCTTTCGGTACTACACCAGCCTGTGACCTGGTGTCCCAATCTCTGAGCGCTTAAACTCACCGTCTCACTTTCTAATAAGAAAATGGCCTTTGTTTTGTTTTTTATTATTATAGCCTTTTTTGTAAAACCCTTCTAACATAAGTGCAGTTTTTGACAACTTTAAAGCTCTCATAAAGCAGATTTTGTGAGGACAAATCTGATAGATTTGTAGCAAGGTCATTGAGTACAGCTTGATATCTATTTATTCCTCTTGTGAGAATTGTGTGGATGATAAGGTTGTCACACATGCTATCCCCACAGTCTCCTACTCATATGACAGAGAGGAGTATCAGGATGGAGTTTGAGAAAAAAAAAAAAGGAGGAGAGCAGGATATCAGCTCTAAATGAAGAAGAGAATGAAAAGGAAGCAAATCTGTAAAGAAGAATTCAAGGAGGAATACAGTCTCTCTCCGACAGAGTCAGAGAACTGGAAGAACGTTTTGAGGAGGATGACATCACCTTCCTGAAGGTCGGTTCACATACACACACACACACACACACACACACACTGTGGTAAATCTTGGACACACTGAGCTTTATTGCCTTGAAAGTTTATTTCCAACCTGCTTCAACTCACTTGCCCGTGCATTTTCAAGTGATCCTGTAGAGCTTGATTAGCTGCTTCAGGTGTGTTTGATAAGGGTTGGAACTAAACTCTTCAGGACAGGATCAGGGTTGAAAACCTCTTTTTTTTTAATGAAATTTCTAATTACTGAATCTATGTGACTAAATCTAGTTGACCACCAAAGTGCTTTTAAGGGTCAGATGCGATTTCAGCAATGTTTTTGTTAAGTACAGTAAATCAAATGCAATATAAAGACAAAGCTCACAATTTATGTGCTCACACTATACAGTCCAATCGTTGAGCTGTGACTTGACTGCTCACACTATACACTGTAAAAAATGGCTGTGAAATCTACAGTTATTTACTGTAGATTTCACAGTAACATTACTGTATAAGATTTTTACAGTAGAATATTGTAAAGTTTACAGTAAGACCGTAAAAATCACAGTAGTCCAAGCATTACAGTTGAAATCACAGTAGTCAAATCATTACTGTAAAAAAATCACAATTTAGCCACTATAGTACTGTAAATAGTAAGGTAAACTACTGTAATTTTCCTTTTTTTATCATATCTTTCTTTGTACCCCTTTCACATGGACGGCCCCAGATTATTGTTGTTCAGAATTCATTACCGGAATATGATATAAATACTCGATGGTGAGCTTTAAGTAAAAGTGTAATATTAATAAATTAAAATGTGTCATGTAACTTGTACTCTGATGCACCTGCTGCAGGAGCTTTCTATTCCATACAATATATATTTTTTAAAGAATTCACATAAGATTCCAATCATATTTTTTGTTTGTTTGTTTTGTGACTGTAAATGGGTGTTTGGGTGTAAATGGGTGTTAACAGGGCAATAAAATATTTGATAAGCCTTATCTTAAACTTCTCCAAAGTCTCCCCTGACATGGTCTAACAATATAGGCTTCATAAACGCATCATTTTTTGAGATGTCATCCTCAGATTTGAAATGAAGCATGACCATTGGTTATAAGTTGCAATAGTATATTCACATAATTATGTATATTAATATTAAAATATTAATATTTTTATACATTTAATAAATATATTCTTAATATTTGTTGTTTTTATTTTTGAGCTTATATATCTTAATATTAATAACATCTGATTAATTTTGAGTTTTGAACTTGAGCCAAAACTCTCAAGCTTTCTAAGGTTATGTGTCTATTCAGAATTACTTTTATTTTGGGTAGGCTATGTCATGTGCATTACTTGCCAAAATTGGGGCTGTCTGGTTAACTCATAAATACGTACCATGGGATTTTTATTTTACAAAAATCAGTGTTATATATTTTTTTTCTTCGGAAGCAGGAGAGATAAAGTGCAAGTTTCCAGAGCTGTTTCTGAGGTGCAGGGCGAAATCAAAGCGCCGGCAGAGTGGGCGGGGTTTACTCAGTCTAGTAGAAAGTTCTAGAATCTGTTGGAAAAAAGCGCGAAAGAAGCAGCACTTGAATTTATGACTCGTCGTCAGTGACAGAAAAGCTCCGTTAATTCTCAAATTTACGTTTCTAATTTACACGGCTTTGTCTTGTGGTTGTATTTATTTTGTTTTCGTCTTTGTGTTGATTTATTTCACTTTTTGCCTGAGAGGAATTCAGCGAAAACGTTTTAGTGAGAGCTCCGACGGAGACATTTTCACAGCCGTTAATACCAGACTATTACTCACATTTAATTACGTTTCTTTACACACGGCTTTGTCTTGGGGTTGTATTTATTTTGTTTTCGTCTTTGTGTTATCTTTCACTTTTTGCCTGAGAGGAATTCAGCGAAAACGTTTCCGTGAGAGCTCCGACGGAGACGTTTTCACAGCCTTTAACGTTAACGTTAATGTATTTTTCCCACCCGTGGCCTCTGTTGGAGTTTCCATCTTGGAATCGCGGATCCTTCACCAACTGCTTATCGGGACTTCCAGAAAATTAGTAAGTAAATTTACCATCACTACTACGAGTAAAAAAAAAAAAAATAATAAAAAAAAAAGTTCAGTGCCACACCCTTGTCAGGCTGTGGAAAGCCACATGTATACAGCTAGCGCTAGGAGTATAACCAGTTAGCTTGTCATAAAAATGAATTACTCGTGCAAGCACTGTAATTTTACCACAGCTTTAATTACTGCATTTGTTCGTCATTTGAGCATACACAGAAATCTAGCTAACTTTAGATTTCCATGTGGCGTAGCAAAATGCTTTGCCACTTTTGTGACGCGTGGTGCCGTTCAAAGCCACATGTACCGCTTTCACAAGAAGACAGATAAACCAGGACTTAAAAGGAAAATTGATGGAGTTGATTTGGCTTGCTCTGTTGAAGGTTGTAACTATGTGTCAGCAAATTTTCAAAGCTTACATGAACATCTTCATTGGCATATTAAAGATGGCACAAAAGTGTCATGCCCTTATATGAATTGTTTAAAACATTTCCGTGTCCGTTCAACCTTTGCCTCGCACTTGAATCGGAAACACAAGAGTATATCTAGTTCTCCACGTATTAGCCAAAGTTCTACCAGTGCTAGTACTAACATCACCTGTGCCTCCATGTCATCAGACAGTGAACTAGATCACACTTTTGAGACAACCTTTGACGATGATAATGACAACACAAATGATGAAGTGGACACAGATGATTTTATGAACAATCTGGCCATGTTTTATCTCCGAATGCAGGCTAAAATGCTGTTACCAGCCAGTACAATCCAGACCTTAATAGAGGAAATGCAAGAGGTACACAACACTGGTTTGACTCATCTATTGTCTAGGATGCATGAAGAGTTAACAAATCTAAATGTGCCTGAAAGTGATATTAAGAGGCTCCTTGATAATCTCTCAAAAGATAACCTTCTGAAAATGTGCAACGAAGGAGTGTTTAGAACAGATCAAACCCGTAAAACCTTCTTTAAGAGCAGATTTAGCTATGTTGAGCCAGTCAAGACTTATTTGGGCATTGATGCTAAAGGCAAAGAGAGGTTCTACCAGTACGTGCCCATCAAGGATACAATAAAATCACTCCTCTCTCAGAACTCTGTTAAAGAGCAGTATGCCCAAGCTAAAGCTGACAGAGAAACAAATCCTGATGTTCTGGAAGATGTGAGAGATGGTAGAAACTTTAAAGAGAATATACTTTTACGAGATTCGCCATCTTCATTGTCTCTCATCTTGTATCAGGATTCTTTCGAAGTTGCGAACCCACTGGGCTCAGGCAGAAAAAAACACAAAATACTGGCCATGTACATGACACTTGCAGAGATTGCACCACACAACAGGTCTTCCATTGATCCAATGCAACTTGTTATGTTGTGCAGAGAGGAGGATTTCACATTTTTTGGACAAGAAAAAGTGTTCTCCACTTTAGTCAGTGACTTAAAAGAAATGGAGGAAAATGGAATTGAATATGGCGCTGAGGAGAAAATAAAAGGCTCTGTGATTGCCATTACTGGAGATAATCTGGGGTCACACAGTATTGGCGGGTTTACTGAAAACTTCAGTAAAAGCACACATTTTTGCCGGTACTGTGTCATCGACAGAGTGTCTTTTCAAACCGATCCCTGCAAATCTGGTCCTAAAAGAACCGTAGAGAGTTACAAAAACAGTGTGGCAGACCTGGTAGACCAGGAAATGAACAGTGGAGTAAAGTTTGACTCAATTTTCAATCAGTTGAAATATTTTCATGTTTGCCAGCCAGGGCTCCCTCCATGCCTGGGTCATGACCTGTTTGAAGGGGTTGTTTCATTTGATCTTGCTATGTACATTAAGCACTTAGTGAGAGTGGGCAAACACTTCACCTATGGTCAACTGAATCGGACTATATCACAGTTCACATACCTAGGCAGTGATGCAAATAACAAGCCATGTGAGGTTAAAACTAATGCGGAGAAGCTGGGAGGGCATGCTGCTCAAAACTGGTGCCTCTTGCGTCTCTTTCCTATGCTGGTTGGAGACAGAATCAAAAATCCACTTGATGATGAGGTGTGGCAGTTGTGTTTAAAGCTCAGAGAAATTGTGGATTTGATATGTGCACCCAAGATCCATACCAACCAAGTAGCATACCTTAAGATTCTCATTGAGGAATACATCCAGCTAAGAACTGCCACATTCCCAGAAAAGACACTTAAACCCAAACACCACTATCTTGTCCATTATCCAGAACTCATTCTTCAGTTTGGTCCCCTCATTAGGTTGTGGACATTGCGCTTTGAAAGCAAGCACTCATATTTTAAGCAGTGTGCAAGGAAACTGCATAACTTTAAAAACCTCTGCAGTACCTTAGCAGAAAGACACCAGTTGCTACAAGCATATTTACATGCTGGTAACTTATTTCCTCCAACTCTGCAAATGGGCCAACCAAGTAAATTTGATGACCAACTGTACCAGATTGGCATTCAGAGAGCTGTCAGTCTCAAGGGTCTCCGCCCAGAACACACCACTGAAACACCCTCTGTCACTTTCAAAGGCACTCTGTACAAAAGAGGCATGACTGTTGTGGTGGACCAAAATGACACAGGGTATCTACTTGGGAAAATACTGTTGATACTGGTAAATGAGGCAAACGTGCATTTTGTTGTCCAGCAGTATCAGTCTGTGCCTGTTGTGGATCTTGGGGTTTATTGCTTACAAAGCAACTCAGAAGCACAGTATCAGTGTTTGACTGTAGAGAAGCTTGCAGATTATTACCCTCTTTCTGTATATAATAAATTTGGTCTTAATCTTGTTGCTCTGCATCATTCTGTGTTTCAGAAGAATGAGTAATGGACTCCATTGAGAAGGCAATACAGGCCGTGCTACCACAGCTAGATGAAGCAAAGCTTGAAACTTTAGTCAATGAGTTGGTGAAAGTAGGTGTTGAAGGACCAGATGATCTGCAGTTTATTCAAGAAGATGACATCAAACATCTGCTCACACCCATTCAGTGCAGAAAAATTATTCATTCCTTGAAAGGAGGTGAGATTATTGTTTTAATTAACATATAATAGTTGATCCGCTACAATTAATGACTAAATAAATCAGCAATCATTCAATCATAATTTTGTATAAAAAAAAAAAAAAAAAATTACAAAAATTCTGATTTCAGCTTATTATATGTGGATGTTATTGTGGGTGACATGTTGATAGAACTTGAGGAGTACAGATTGAGGTTGGAATTATTGAAATCCCCCGCGGCAATAAATGCCCTTCTGGGTGTGCAGTTTGCTGTTTGCTAATGGCAGCATATAAAGCCAAATTTGCTAAAAAAAAAAAAAAAAAAGATGGTATATCCGGGAAAAATAAAAACTATATTCATGCCTCTGCTATGCTGTCTCTGTACTAGATAGTTATTCCACGCAAAACTACAGACCCACAGCTTTCCAAAGAGCCCAATCACTTGATTATAGGCCCAAGTATGTAAGACCAGTGCAATACAGTATAGAAGAACAGTGGTCGCATTGCTATTGAAAACAGCATTTAAGATATTTCCCATATTCCCCCATCCACGCAGATCACATAGTCATGCATTGCATTTGCTCTTTTTTTTAAACGCATTGATTTTAATATACACCTGCAATGCGGCTGAAAAAAGCACATCATCAAAAATATTTCAATGTTAACATGTAAAATTATTTTCTTGTTTGTTCTGACCATCAGTTGACCTCAAATCACCCATCTAGGCTGATTAGTAATTGAGATAAAGCCATGGCAACCATTTTGGAAATGACCCTTTTCCCAAGCTCAGATTTAAATAGATTTTTAGTCTGTTATTTAGTATTTTTTGTAGTTAGTATATTTGAACTGTACCAGAATCCAAAAAAAAAAAAAAAAAAAAAAACATTCTGTATAAATTTTGTTGGTTTAACCCTATATTGACCCACCTATAAGGACCTGACGGCCACCATTTTGAATGTTTTTTTAAAAGTTTTAGTTTAAGTACATCTGATACTATTGTAAACCACTAAGAAACCTTTTGTTAAAAGGTTTTATTTTTTTAGGGTCAAACCTTATTTTCACCTGACTATTCTGTGCTTTCACTCATACGTGGGTAGATGACAAATAAGGGTGAAACAGCATTTTTTAAAACAAAGTTCTAAATTGCTTAAGAATTGTATGAATTTGTAAAGTACAAATACTGTTGTTTTTGAAACTGTTAGAGGTTAGCAGATTTTTTTTCTCATTATGTAATTTATTAAGCTTTTCTCACAGCTCCAGGCAAAATATGTCCTGCGGTGTGACATGACATTACTATAAAATTCAAATATTGAAATATTATTAATTTCAAATACAAATCAGGTATGTTTTATGTTTAACAAGTATTCTTAAAGAATGATCATTAAAATTCTGCATATATATTTTTTTCACAGCTGTTTTTCGATTATATTCTTTGCTTGTGCCATCTTTTACCACTCACTCCAGTGGAAATATTGTTTAAAATGAGAAAAAATATTTGAAAATGTTTATTATTTTTTTATATAGTTATATTATGCAATGTTTTCAAATGCATATAATTATTTAAGCTAGTTAACATAGTAAAAGTCGTTTAATTGTGTTTGAAGTGATGTCACACCACAGGACATCCCGTCACACCACAGGACAAAATGAGACACTGCATGAACATTTATGGTGAAATTTATTGAATACTTTTGTAACAAACAAATTAATTTGCATCTCTATTTGAACATTAATGAAAATCCACCATATCAGTCCAATCTTATTACTTAGTGAATGAATTTGAACTAAAAACATAGTGAACAAGACATACTGAATAATTAACATTTTGGAGGTGTCAGATCAGACCCAGTCATAAAGACCATTCATTTCTATTTTTAACTTAAAAAACTAAACAAATATCTTGTTTCTCAGGGGAAAGTCATTAAAATCATGCTAAAATAATTAAAAGCATGTTAAAATCATCAATTCAGCTCTTTGAACAAAGATTCCAGTGAACAAGAGAAATCTGACTTCATCATTTCCCTGTACCTCCTTGTCCTTTCTTTACTCATGCCTAAAAACTGACAAATCACTTTAAAAACAATGATCTGTGACTGTTAACATACACATACAACAAACAAATGAAGACAGATATATATATGTATGCTTAATATATGTATAATATAGGTATATTATGTATAATGAAGACAGATATATATTTATGTTTAATATATGTATAATATAGGTATATTATATATAATATTTACAATATTTGTTTAATATATATATAGAGACAGAGATATATTTATATTTATGTTTAATATTGCAAACATAACAGACGAGAATCTAGCTAGACATCTGATTTAATTATGTCACACTACAGGACGGGCTGTCACACCACAGGACTTTTTCACCTTTGCAGCCATTTTGAGTAATTGCTATACAAGACTGACCTTGGGCATTACAGTAACTGAATAAGTTCATTGTTTTAAACCTGAATATGATTCTTTTTTAAAAATATTTTTATTTTTTCTCGAACTAGATCAGTCTAGATCAGTCACACCACAGGACTATCAAAAATGGACACGTTCATGGTCTGACAGAAATGATCAAATATATCAAATTAATAAGAGATTAACACTCACATTTTAACCTCCTTAGCACATCCAAACATCTGGTGGACTTCCTGGTAGGGGGCTTGACTAAAGGACCCCTATGGCTGTCCATGTAACTGCCAGTACAAAAATCTAATATCCTATGTCACACTGCAGGACAGCATTTGTGTTTCAAAACTAAATGTACTGTAAATATTATTTTAGTACTTTTTAGCATTTTGAAAACTTAAGTTAAGTAAGTAAATGCATACAAAAAAATGCCAAGGCATTTATTAGCTGCTCCAAGCATACCTGCTTTATTTTACTAATATTTACATTTGATGAGTCATCAATGTTACAGTCACACCGCAGGACATTTTGCTATTCACCTTGAAATATGAACAACACCAAATAAATTTTACATCCCAAAATCATAATATTTAAATAAAATGATGTTCTATGCCCCACTGGCATGTGTTGTTTTAATTGAGAAATGCAGTTCAATAAACATTTACACTTGATTACAGAAAAAACATGCGTCACGTCATCTGCCCACGTGTGTAATGCAGGTCCTTCCAATCCCCAGCTGAGCCCTTCATCGTCTGAGCCACTGTTAGTTGCCTCTTCCAGCACATGCCCCATATCATCTATCAGTCCCATCTCTGCATGGGTGAACAGTTTTGAGGTGCCATGGAACAAAGTCAGGCTGACTCTTAGAAGAGCAGTAGATGCTGGTGAGAGGCCAGCTCCAGATGACCGCAGACACTTGATAAAAGTCACTGTTGATGCGATGAGAGAGCGTTCCTTGAACCCTACTCGCAGAGAGTGCGTGGTAGTGGCTAAAGCTATAACTCAAAAATATCCAAATAGCTTTTTAGACAAAAATGAAGAGGGGGAGCTAATTGGATGTGGGTATTTCAGCGTTATAAATCAGCTCAAAACCAGAGTAGAATATTTGAATCGTGGCAACACTCTTTCCCGTCTGAGGAAGCACAAACGCACCCAGAGAGATGATGAGGATGGTGATGATGACCAGCCAGCAGTAGCTACATGTGCAAGAATCGACAGTTATGGGTGTGTTCGTTGGCAGCCAGAGGACTATCCAGATGGGGAAACATCAGCATCATTAGAGGAAAAGAAGCTTGAGATGATGGATATATTCAGCCGAGAGGGACTCAAGGGCGCTGAGAGAGGAAGGGTAGAAGACCTAATGGCAATCACTTATGCCAAACAGCGGGAATACATCAACACAAAGCCTTCCCCAAGCATTCTGGATGTGGGTAAAGAGTGGCCATTTCTCTTTTCACAGAAGTTTTTATTGTCACACTTCACCACTCTCACCAATGTTGAACTATACACAAGACTGAATGAAGATATGGACAAAAAGGGTAAAAGACTCCTGGATTTCTTCAGTAGTCAGATTACAAAGTGGAGGAAAGAAGTAAGAGCTGTTCTGAAGGAAGCCATAAAGAAGGACCGAGAAGGATCTGATGGCATAGCAGCGATTCTTGTGATGTTGGCACACTTCAAAGAGCAAGAGGAGTCACTTTTTCTCATTGCTGATGTAAGTTCCTTAATTATTTAAATCTTTTATTTGGAGTTTTAAACAATTAATTGTCACATTTATTGCGGAAGAATCATTTTCCCTGATTAGAGTGAAACATATTACTACCCCCCCCCCCCCGGTCAACTCCGGTCAATTTTAACATTGAGCTAATTTTTTTGTCAATTTGGAGTGCTGTCAGTACAGAGAACAAGTTTTAAACCTGCTTTTAGCCTCTTAACATCCTTGATGTGTCATTACAAGTGCACAGCCATGTGAGTGATTCCTTCAGAGTGAAAGCGGTGAATCTGACTGCAGTAGATGTGAAAGCTATGAATAAAAATGATGTTAATTCAGCCAGCACTAACACCGATTTTTTCGTTGTTCTCTGTACTGACAGCACTCCAAATTTACAAAAAAATTAGCTCACTGTTAAAATTGACCGGAGTTCTCCTTTAATGCAGGTTGACGAACCTCCAATTGTTCAAGTAAATACAGGTTTGTGTCAGGTTTATGTTATTGGTGGTTGAGCACTTTTTCCTTGATAGACCTCACCTCACAATATAACCCACATGGTGCAAGCTTCTATCTCAATTCTTGGGTAAATGCTGGGTAAAGTCACTGTTGTCCACTGTGTGCACAATATTTTAATTAAGAGAAAATGTATGTAGTTTTGTAATTGATAAAGTTATTGTGGTACTTAGTTAATTTTTTATGTGTAAACATGCACAAACCTTCGGAGCAAAAAAAAAAGCCCATTGCTTTATCAACAAATTTCAAAAAGCTTTTTCTATCCTAGAGATAATATACCGTCTACCTTGTTTCAAGTAACTCTTATCTTTGCTGGCATAGGAGACTACCACTCCCGCAGACGCAGAGGCCCAGCTGTCTCTCCCAATCACTCCAAGGATCATCATGCTCGGTAAGTTTCACATTCAATGTTAATGAATCCTTTGAATGTATAGGGCACAAGCAAAGCAAAGTTTCTGGAAAACACTAGTGAATGTGTGTCGTGTCATTCTCTGCCTCTGCACCAGTCAGGAACGGCACAGTCACTTCAAAAACTTAAGTTATGTGGAGTAATCTCTCATCTTTAGTACCCACCTATAATGTCGTGATTGCTATTTCAGATTGCTTGCTATGCCTGTATCACTCATTGTTTTTCTATCACCAAACCAGTTACTGCTGCTTAAAGGATTAGTTCACCTCAAAATGAAAATTTCCTAATAATTTACTCACCCCAATGCCATCCAAGATATCCATGTCTTTCTTTCCTCAGTGGAAGCGAAATTACGTTTTTGTAGGAAAACATTTCTGGATTTTTCTTCGAATAATGGACTTAAATTGTAACAAATAGGGGTGTAACGGTTCACAAAATTAACGGTTCGGTTCGATACGATACACTTGTGTCACGGTTCGGTTTGGTACGTTTTCGATAGCCTACAGCAAAAATAAAAAAAAATTTTATCATAAAGTATGATTTTTTTTTTTTTCTTTGTACAATTCTGGAGCTATAATTGACTCTTCTTAGAGCATATAAACAAAACAGCTCCTTGGAAAAAATGAAATGTAATATTGTAGTTGTTATAAACAAAGGTCTATTTTAGTTCAGATTAACATTTGAGGGCCGCAATTGTATTCATAATGTCAAAATAAAACCGACGTAATGTTACTTGAAGGCATTATAGCCCACTATTCCTGCCAAACTTCCATGGTTGCAGTTAGTGTTACTAGAGTAAATCCATGGTGAATGTTGCAGATCTGTGGACACTGGATAGTTCATTCATGGCACAATGTTTCTTCCAGGTTTCCACGTCAGCGCTGTTTGATCCGTTAATAACGGAGAAATGTGAATGTTTCTCACTAGATCTCGCAGCGATGTTATTACTTAAGTGGCGAATTCAAATGCTTTCTTTACTGGATCTCTTATTAGCGCTGTGTAGTAACAGTGTCGCATGATCACGATCGGCTTGCGCTGCACTGGTCCAAATTGATAAACGGTCCTTCAACTACACAATAACGAGCAGTTTCGTTCCGCTTGCATTACGTTTGCCATTTGATGTTGGGCAATGTTGTGGTCGCTCCGGAGTCTCTTACATTATGAGCGCGCTTGACACGCGCAACGTGCCTATAGAAATAACAAAATTTTGGTCGGCAGGAAAAATGGTCCAACGAAGCATTCTGTTTGAAAATACGTACCAAAAACCGAACCGAAAGCCTCGTACCGAACGGTTCAAAACGTTTGTTACTAGGGGTGTAACGATACACGTATTCGTATTGAAGTCCAAATCAATGCAGTTTCAAAGGTCTTTGAAGTGCTTCAACGGGCTGTGCAGGATCCCAGCTGAGGATTAGGGTCTTATCTAGCAGTTGGTCTACTTCGTTTCGATTGGTCATTTTCGAAAAAAAATATATGGGAACTACGTCATCACGTCGAAAGGTCGCGCTCGATGTCGCCGGCCATTTTTGGGTATTCCCGCCAGCGATATCGAGCGCGACCTTTTGACGTGATGACGTAGTTCCCAGCTCAATCTGAACACTTGTAGTTAAAAAGTATATAAATTATATATTTTTTGAAAATTACTGATCGTTTCGCTAGATAAGACCCTAATCCTCAGATGGGATCCTGCACAGCCCGTTGAAGCACTTCAAAGACCTTTGAAACTGCATTGATTTGGACTTCAGAACGTTGGTTACAATTGAAGTCCATTATTCAAAGAAAAATCCAGAAATGTTTTCCTCAAACTTAATTTCTCTTCCACTGAGGAAAGAAAGACATGGATATCTTGGATGGCATTGGGGTGAGTAAATTATTAGGAAATTATAATTTTGAGGTTTATTATGTGGAGAAAATCATTTATAGAATGTATTGCTTTGAAATATAATTTTTGTGATGACTATTGTCTTTACTAAGGAGAGACAATCCTGACTGCAAAAAAATGGATGCTGTCGATCGAGGGGAGGGTCGTAATCCCACCTGCTCACATGGCGGACTTCACCACTGCCTTGGCCGCTCTCTTCGCCTGTTACTATGTATTCAACCTAGAGTATCAGGTGGAAGCCAGCACAACACTGGAGTTTGTTCAGAGGTATTTTTTATCTTAAATAATTTTATTGCAGTGTAAAAGCAAATTGACAATTGAAAAGCTGTTCAAAATCATCTTCTCCCTTTAAAATTAGGGGTGTGAACCGACACTGGCCTCACGGTTCGGTTCAATTACGATTATGTCATCGATTCAGTTCAATTCGATATCACAATGCATCGCGATGCACCGCATTCTCAATTTTAAATTTTTCTTCAAAAGTGATGTGTGTGCTCGCCTGTTCAAACAGTGACATTACAGTTGTGGGAGTAAAGCTTGTTTATGCCATTAAGAAAAGGAAAGTCTGTCATATAAATTTTGTTTTAAAGAAATGTTCATTTAAAAGCAGCGCTCATTAATCAGCAGGGCTTGAATTTCGGCGCGGGATTGCGGGTATTGCGCATAATTTTAATAATTCCCGCAGGTCTCCCACTTATAATGCGGGAAATTCCCGCAAACATTGATTCACTTTAGCCTGTAGGTTGTATTAGTAAATTAATCCACACAGATTATAAAATCAAATCAGTCATTTTAAAACTGTCTGCGAGACGCAATTTCTCAAACCGCGCGAGTGATTCAGCGGTGCTGCGTCTTCTATCAGCTCGTTAAGCACTGCAGGCGGCGATAATACACTCTCGCGTTTCGGGAGTCGGGATAGACGGAGTTGTCACTTGCATAATCGGGCCTGCATTGCATCACTAAATGCACTAAAAAACTAAAGTTTACCATTTGCACGTCTTTTTAAGTCTTACCAGTTTAAGCATTCACGCGATGTTAAACTCTTCGGTACGTGCGCGCTGTCTGAGAGATGTTTCTCTGCACACATACATAGAGTAAAGCCGCCTCACACACAGCTTGGGTAACCAAAGTTATTTTTCGTGGATTATATCGCTTTAACAGTCAAAAACATGCGAAAATTATGTCAATTTCGGTCTTGGTGAGTATCCTCTAAACACAGTCGGTTATGTCTCAAGCATAAATCGCACGTGACCGTATAATGAACACAGGATCCGCGCACTAGCTCTTAAAGGGACAGCAGCCATATGTGTCTGTCATTCATTTGGTTGTCAAAACAACAAAACATAGCTTTCATTTTAAGGAATCAGGATTAATAGCCTATGTATTTAATTTAGTCAGGACTAAAATACTACCCAGTGTTATTTTACATTTGATTACTTTATTCAGTCTCTGTAGTATTTCTGAATACTAGTGTTAGACCTAAGCAAAAAACTTCTCTCTTTATTTCTCTTTATCGGTATCTTTATTCTATTGTATTTATTTGTGCTACTTTTTTCAATTTAATTCAAAGATTGAAATCAAGCTTCCTTGTGTTGTGTAAATTCTTAAGAACAAAATTACCCCATTGTAAAAATGCGATGAGTGAGCATACATTTAGGCGAGATACATGTAATAAAAAAAAAAAAGTCTAAACTCCCCCCTCAAATTAAAAATTCCCCCCCATAAGAATCACCTAAGGGGGGATTTCCCCCCCATTTTCCAAAATGAAATTCAGGCCCTGAATCAGTGTATTATGTTACCATTAAAGATGCGCGCATCAACCGTCGCCGAATCTACTGTTGAAGGTTACGATCATCCATTTATTATCATGCATAACAACACAGAATAATTGTAATTTGACCATCGGGTGCGGATACTTCAGTCAGAGAAAATTATTGGGGCAGGTGGATGATTTATTTTTGGCTACGGATTCGGCGTTGGAGCTCATCTCTAAAGCAGTCAGACTCTGCCAGGCGTTAACAGCTCGCGGTGAAAACGGCTAACGTGGTTTATCAAGTTAGTGGTATTACCTCCTGCATATTCTATTTGTGCGTGACATGAGCGCACACAGCATGTCTTCTGCAGGTCGTGCTTACCAGGTTGTTCATAAAAGAAACAATCAATTTTGACACCCCTATTTAAAATGTTATGTAATAGGGCTGGGCGATATGGCTGAAAACTGTATCACGATATAAGTGTTTCATATTGGTTGATATCGATAATTATTGATATTTTTTTATGACCTATTTAAAATAAGGACCAGGAGAAAAATATATTACATTTTAAACATTTTTATTTGAAACTTAAAGGATTAGTTCACCTCAAAATGAAAATGTCCTAATCATTTACTCACCCCAATGCCATCCAAGATATCCATGTCTTTCTTTCTTCAGTGGAAAAGAAATTAGGTTTTTGGAGGAAACAATAGCAACCATTGTTGGTTGCCATTGAAGTCCATTATATGAAGAAAAAATCCTGAAATGTTTTCCTCAAACTTATTTTCCACTGAAGAAAGAAAGACATGGATATCTTGGATGGTATTGGGGTGAGTAAATGATTAGGAAATTTTCATTTTGCGGTGAACTAATCCTTTAACCTTCCTCTGATTCATAGGTGTGATTGGCAAAGGACAAAAAAGGAGGAAAATATAAGGCGCACATATCATGACGTGGCCACAGCACGTGTGATTATCCCGGTAGTTATGACATCGCACAAGATTTGTCAACACAGAAAACATGTCATCACTGGATAGGTTTTGTTAGTTTATTTAAAGTGTGGTTTATGTCAGCTGAATGTCAGCATAAAACCTTTTGGGAGACATTGAAAGGCCCTAATGCGGAGATGTCTGGGGAATATGATTTGCCCTGAAAAAAACAAACAAGGAGAGTGGTTTATGTCCTGTAAACAGTTGTGATTTGCTAACCACTCATTACTTACTTAGGCCTGTTACTCCAAGGAGCATAGCCCACTGACAATATTTCTCCACTTCATTCTGTTCTGTGCCAGCTTCTCCAGATCTTGCCAGCTCTTTCCATCTCAGCTGTGACACTCCTCCTCCAGGTGTTTCTTGGTCTCCCTCTACCACGTTTTCCCTGTGGGTTCCACTGCAGGGCTTTGTGTCATGGAATTATTCGTTTTACACAATGTGTGCCCAATCCATCCTCTTTTTCGTTTTTATTTCCACTTCTATCTCAGGCTGCTTTGCTCTTCTCCACAGCTCTTAATTCATTTTTTTCAGGCCATCTGATGTTAAGAATATGTCTTAGGCAGTGGTTGAAGAATTGTAGCTTGTTCAGGAGGTTCTTTGTTGTTTTCCACGTCTCAGATCTTTAAAGGAGTATGGTATTAATGCTTGAGTCGAATAGCCGTAGTTTGGTCTTGAGTGTGATTTTACGTGCTCTTCATTTGGTCCCCATCATGCCAAATGCAGCTCTTGCCTTGCCTATTCTCCTCTTTACATCCCTTTTTGATCCGCCATCCCTTGCTACCTACATGGAGTTGACTTCCTCTAGTGGTTGGTGATTAACCATCAAGCTGGCCAGTGTCTTTCTGTTTGCACTTTGGTCGTTGTGCTAATGTGGAGACCTGTCTCAGCTGACTTCTGTTCTACCTCTCTCAATTACTCTTGCATTTGTTGGTGTTTTTGGGACAGTAATGTGATATAATCTGCAAAGTCTAGGTCGTCCAGTTGTGTAAATGGGGTCCATTGGATCCCATTGCGCCTGTTGTCAGTGGCTTGCCGCATGATCTAGTCGGCCGCATGATCTAGTCGACCTTCGAAGAGGAATGGTAATTGAGAAAGTAGACAGCCTTGACTAACTCCTGTTGAGATGTGAAATGCCTCTGTTAGCTGGCCTTTATGTATGATTCTACATTGCTCACTGCACTTACAGTTATTCATTAATGTGTACATATTGTCCCATCCCCTAACTCCTATACTCATGTTCATAGGTTTTTAGTCAGGATTAATCCTGACTCCAACAAGTGCACTGCCAAGGAGCAGATGAGCAAGGCGACTGGGAGAGTGGTGAAGCGGAAGACTTCATACATGAACCCCCATGTAATCTCCTTCATCAGGGACTTCACAGAGTTCTATTTGCTAACTGACTAGATACAGGTGAGGTTCTGATAATAGCTTTAATAATAATTATAATATAATTAATAATATAGGTATATGTGGGTATAATATAATTGATCATAATTTGATAATAATAATAATTATTAGGGATGCACCGATACCGGTATCGATAGGGCTGGGTATTGTTCAAAATCTTTCGATCCGGTGCCATTTTCGATACCTCAGTTTCGATACCGGTTCCTAACGATACTTTTTTCAATGCCAATTTTATGAAATCCATTTTAACAAGATTACAGAACACATTACCTCAAACAGATGTAAATGGCAAAGAAAGTCAAACAAGACATAATGTAGCTTATCAACGTTAACTGACGAGAGAGAGAGAGACTTGTTGATTGCTCTTGATTGACTAAATCATATGCAAGTAAAACATAAACTGTTACCTTATTTATGGGTAACAGTTGGGTAAAAAAATATAGATTTTTTTATTTTAATCGATTCTCATTTTTACAAAACTGATATTGATTCTTAAACATTTTCATCGAGACATCAGTAGCTATATTACTAATATCAGTGATACACGCCTTCATTCATAAAAATATTCCATTAACATATAGGGCTGGGTAAGGATGGGTACCGAAAGCCGGTATTAAACGGGCCCCGGGGCTGAATTTTGAAAGACCGCTGTATCGATAAGCTTGGACGTTATCGGTTCTGCTGTCGGTACTTGGAAAAATACACGTAATGTTATTATTGCTATAAAGACATTTTATCTCGCCAGCCATTTATATATACCATAATATTAAAACAGCTAATATTAAAACAATTAATATTTCGACAGCCCTAATGAGTGACGACGGAGGACAGAACTAAACATTCAAACATAGCCTGGTTACACTTCAGATTTGTGATTAGTCTGATTTAGATTCTGGCTTCCAAAGATTATAATTATAATATATTTGAGGTAAAACCATTAAAAACTATAGCTGCATTCCCTTCGCAGCAGTAGGTTAGCTCTCATTTTTCCCTAAAACTCAAACGTAACGACAGAATCAGATTCAGCATTCAGTGATTGTTGTAAAATGCAGTCTAGCTACTGTTGCTAAATTGCGGGATGCGTTTAATAATAAAAAGAGCTATTAATAGCACAAAAATATGCTCATGAGATGCTGTTCCCAAGACGGCGCGCGCGCTCCGAAACACCGCAACGAGATGAGCAAATTATACTTTCGGTTTCATGTGCGCGTCTTAACGATCAAATGTACACAAAAATATGTCTAAAATGGACGTAGTTATGGAAATAGTTGGGAGAAAATATAGTGCATCAGTCGCCTATTAGATCTGCACTCGGTCTTAAAGAGGCAGTGTCTAATAAACATGCTGACGATTGCACCATTACTGCGAATTAAACAAAAAAAGGCAAAGAGGAAATCACTCACAGCTCTTGAATGAACAACTTCAGCTTTAATAAGCATTAATCTATCTATGATAAACTATACAGCGTTATTTTACATTTAATTACTTTACTAGAATTCTGTTTAGACCATAGCCTATCTGAACATTCGTAGACCTTCCTGAAATTAAAGCACTGTGTAGACCTATATAATGTGTATCTTTTTTAATTGTTTATCTTTTTTTATCTTTATATATATATCTCAAAAAGTACCGACAAGAATACCGTTAAAGTACCGGATCGATAAGCAGTATCGGTAAGAGTAGTAATACCATTAAAACCTTAACGATTCAGATGTTCCAATTCGATTTCGATTCGCAAGCTTTCGATTCTCGATTTTAAATTAATAAAAAGAAATTAAGAGCCACAAACCTGTATATTAAACTCTTTTTATTTTAGGTACACTTGGGTACATTAAAACAGAACCCAACTTTATATTTCAAATGAATAGACAGGATTTTTATGCAAGTCAGAACAGTCGCTTGCCTTGATCAAACATGATCAGGTTATTTTATGTTTAAGATTAAACATACATAAAATCTCACAGCATTAGCTGTGGAGGCTGCAAGCCTATGAACAGTGTAGGAAAACTAATACCGGCTTTTGGGTGATAGATAAATATCAGGGCCTGAATTTCTGTGATATTTTTTTGTTGATTTTAAAATTACTGATTTGGTTTTAGAATCTGTGGATTAATATACTCAACCTACAGGCTAAAGTGAATCAATGTTTGCAGGAATTTACCGCATTATAAGTGGGAGACCAACGGGAATGATTAAAATGATGCGCAAAATACCACGTCAAAATTAGAGCCCTGAGTATGGAAAAAAATCGATTCGTGGTCCCTAAGAATCGATTTTGAATCGACCACATTTAAAAAAACTATTAATTGAAAAATCTAAATTTTTTGCCAGCCCTATTAACATACAGCCGTAAAACTTGAAAATCAGTGTTTCCCACACATAGACTAATTCGTGGCGGTGCGCCACAGGATCAACACCGGCTGCCTGCCACATTGCGTTTCGTTATTCATTTAAAAAAAATTAAATAGTGTTAAAAGAAAGAATAACTCTCCCTCCATTTCTCTCAGCCGCCAAAGTGAATTTTTGTCCCGCTAAAGCCATTTGAACGGTGTGATGTAGATGACTGCTGCACTTGTGACAGGGCGCATGTTACTGATAGAACGAGCAGAGAGAGAGAGAGCCCTGGCCGCGAGCACACTCTCACCTTCTTCAAACTGTCTTGCTCTCTCTCGCTCCCTCAGGCATATTAATCAAAATCAATTGAGAATTGATACAATGGTAAAAGATCGGAAGACCGAAGTTCACGTCGAGCATTCAGAGATTTTTTTTTATTTTTTATTTTATTACTGCTGGGTGTGAATTGTGCTAAAAAAAAAACGTTACCTCATGTACTCTGAAAATTGTTACGCATCAGCTGAAATAAAAACACTTTCAATAAACAAACAAAACTATCCAGTGATGAAATGTTTCCTGTGTTGACAAAAATCTTGTGCAATGTCCTAAACTCCCGGGGGGATAAAACGCGTGCCATAGTCCGCTAATGACACGTCCGATTCTCGAACTAATGATTCCTTTGAACCGATTACATTTAATGAATGGTTAAAACAACTGATCTGTCCGACACTGAACTCACGAGACATCTGAATGGACTAACAAATTGGTAACACTTTACAATTTGGTTCCATTTATTAAACTCTAGTTAACTACATTAGTTAACATTAACTATTAATAAACTGCACTTCTACAGCATTTATTAATCTTTCTAAATGTTAATTTAGAAAGATTAACATTTTTCTTTTCCAAACCCCCATCCAACTAGGCTTGTGAGTTTCAATTTGTTAAGTTCAGGCCTTTATTCTAAAATTCGAAAAATTTGCGTGGATTTATTTATATGTTGCGAGTAGGACCTGAGCGATCATGTGACTTGGTGTTCGTTCGCGCTAAACCTGTTTGCGAGTTCGCTTGGTTTTTCCTGCATTGACATTTTTTTGGGCGGCCGCCAAAGCCTTATTTGATCGGTGAGTAGCCTAATGTAGATGACTGCTGCGTTCGTGACAGGGTGCATATTAACTGAAAGAATGAGCAGAGAGAAAGAGCCCCGGTTGCGCGCGTGCTCTCTCTCCACTCTTGCTCTCTCTCCACTCTTGCTCTCTCTCATGCTCGCTATATTAATCAAAATCTATTGACACGATGGTAAAAGGTCGGAAGACCGAAGTTTCACGTGTCGCATTCGGAGATTTATTTCTTGAATTACCGCGGGGTGTGAATTGTGCTAAAATACACTGCCTTATCTTCTCTGAAAAGCGTTCCGCACATTTAGCTGACATAAACCACACTTTCAATAAACAAAAAAAACCTATCCAGTGTTTTCTGTGTTGACACAAATCTTGTGCGATGTCCAAAACTGCCGGGATAATCACACAACGCGTACACGTCCGCTAATGACACATCGCATAATTCGCGAACTAATGACTCCTTTGAACCGATTCACTTTAATGAATGGTTAAAACAACTGATCTGTCCGACACGGAACTCACGAGACGTCTGAATCGGTGTATAACAAGTCGGTAACACTTTACAATATGGTTCCATTTATTAAACTCTAGTCAACTATATTAATTAACATTAACTATTAATAAACTGCACTTCTACAGCATTAATTAATCTTTCTCAATGTTAATTTCACCATTTACTAGTAGCCTACATTATTGAAATCAAAAGTTGTATTTGTTAACATTAGTTAATGCACTGTGAAGTAACATGAACAAACAATTCATGTATGTAAACTACGTAGTATTTTCAGGTTATTTATGTTATAATGTGTAGAAACATTACCAAAATAATAATAATAATAATTTGGTTTAGACTGGAGTGAGGTGAAACCAGAAAAAAAGTGCAAAGCAAGTTATTGTTATCTAGCAGCTAATTTTATTCAATTGTACAGTATATGGTAGAAAATTTGACTATTAGTTAAAATAAACTTTTTAATGCTACTTTTTTTATTCTACTTTTTGATATTGATATGATTATAGACCAAAATAACTATCAGGTCTAGCAAGAAGGATTTTATCTTACAAAGCTATGAAATCAAGTGGTAAAATAACAGCTTAAAAAACAAACAAAAAAACTTTACTTTTCACTTTACACTGCTACAGTTGCAGCTTGAAGTCGTGCTGGTATTAAAAAATATTGTGAAGGTATTAAAAAAGGTATTAAATTCAACTTAAGAATTTCTGTATATACCCTGTAAAAGAACACTCCACTTTTTTTGGAAAATAGGCTCATTTTACAACTCCCCCAGAGTTAAACAGTTGAGTTTTACCATTTTTGAAACCATTCAGCCAATCTAATGTGTTTTCTTCTTTAATTTCAGGGCTCCAACTAGGATTCTAGGTCTCCAAGGTCAGGGCATGCAAGAGGTCATAGACCTTTGTCAAGTGGCAGGGGAAGTTTATTTTCCTTTCTGTTTTAAATGTTCATGCAAATGTTAAATATTTTATTGTTTAATGTTTTATTGTATTTCAATATTGCCATAGTGTTATTTATTGCTCTTTAGAATGTGGTAATAATCAGTTATTTGCACGGCTTCAAAGTAGTTTTTTTTTTTTTTTGACCGTATTGTATCAATTTGCATTATTGTTCCATCATAGCAACCAGTCATGCGGAACTAGTGAATGAACTAGTATCAGTTTGCTCTGTAACTTTACAAAACTTGTAATGAAATAGCCTCGTTTTGTAAAATTTTCTTCAGTCGTAAAGTAAATTTAGCAACAGTAGAATAAGCGGGATAATAGACTTAACGCCATTAGACTACCCAAAGTTAACACACTCCGCTGGACGTTGTGGCTGCATTACAAACATAGAATGTGCGTTAACTTTGGATGGTATAATGGCATGTTGTCCAATGTCCATTTTCCCTTTATGTTGTACCTGTTTTGTCATTCCTGTTGACCAAATGTTTTTAAATAAATAACTATTAACAATTTTCTTATTGTCTGCAGTTGATTGCAATGTTTTAAAATATGGGTGATTCTTTTAATGATGGCTAAAATTAAATCAGAGTGATACAGTATTTAAATTGTACAGTGAGAAACTGAATTTACAGTGATTAACTGCTATCTACTGTTTATAGTACTGTATTGCATACAATACATAAAAAACAGTGCTTAACTGTTTTTTGTATGTAAATGCAATTGAAATCAGTATTTATTTTTTCTACAGTAAAACAATCAATACTGTAAATACAACTAAAATCACAGTGTTTCATTTTTTATTTTACAGTGAATACACAAAATACTGTAAATGGAAGTACAGTACCCTTACTGTAAAACATATTCACAGTAACTTACTGGCAACAATTAGCCAGTAAGTTACTGTAAATACAACTAAAATCACAGTATTTAACTGTTTTTGATTTCACAGTGTATACATAAAATACTGTAAATAGAAGTACAGTACCCTTACTGTAAAAAGTATTCACAGTAACTTACTGGCTAATTGTTGCCAGTAAGTTACTGTAAATTTTACGGTCAATTTTTTACAGTGTACATATGAAATAAAATCCCTCCAAACCCAGAACTGTGTGTCTATTTCAGAAGAAACATACTTTACGAGAAGAAACGCACTGCCTTGGTCGTATGTCCATTTCTCTGAGCTGAAACGTCAAAATAAACTGTAATAAATAGTATATTATACTTGTATATTGTCACCATGGTTTAATTTCTGTTTTTGCGCAGGTGCAGTGAGGTGAAAAACACTAGGGCAATCGCTTTGTAGCTTTGTAGCTTTGTAGCTCTTCAACAAAGCTAGAATTCATCCTGAATTTTAAAAAAACAGTATGGCGGAGAAATCAAATTCAGATGAAAATTATTTTCAGAATTATTACGACATTATGAACAGGTATTTTTAATTTTCACTTTACTACTTTACTTTCTAATTATTCATGAGCTAAAAAAAAATTAAATTGAGTAAAATTCAAAAGTGATTATGTGAGGTTTGTTTTTTTTAAGAGCAAAATACACACTTCCAGATGCAGAAGCTCGTACTGATGTTCCTATCTGGAACATATACAAATAAATAAATAAATATTAAATAATATTAAATAATATATAAAATATTATAATAATTATATTAAATAATACATATCTGGGCAACTTGAAGTACACTTGAAGTGTGTGGGAGAAGATGAAGGACGTCTGCCCTTACTGTGAGTACTAAATCATTCCTGCACAGTAAATTCCCCGGTGTTAAATTAACATAGAGCAATGTTCATATGGGAACTACCAGCAGGGTGTTAAAAGAGTTAGAGTTAATTAGTGATTAATTGAGTGATGATTGTTTGATTATTGAAGACACCTGGGGCCTGTTTCAATAAGGAGGTTCAACCAACTCTGAGTTAAAACTTGAACTCTGAGTTGACTTACCCTGAGATGGAAAACTCTGAGTTTTCGGTTACAGAACAGCTGAAATGTGACTCTGAGTTAAGCGCGTGCACCACAACTATAAAAAGCCATTATCAATGGAGCACAGATATTACGAGTCACCATGGCAACAGCGCCAGACAAAAAGAGGTCTTCATATTTCTTCACATTTTAATTACTGTTATACAGTGATGGGTGTAATTAATTATCAAGTAATCTAAATACTGTAATTTAATTAAATGGATTACTCTTAATTCTTCTGTAATTTAAAGTTTAATCTGATGTAATTGTATTAGACTATAGAACAATTCTGTATAGGCTATTTAACATACATTTTTAAAAGTTATATTTTTAATGTAACCTTCTCCCTCTACACACTTTGGTCAATTCAAGAATAATTCATGCAATTGTTTATTTGAAAGCATTAAAAGTGCTGTTTGTCTCTCCTTGTATTGTTCAAGTGTTTAAGGTTGACATGGGATTTAGTAATTAGTAATAAGTAGACCAATAATTTCTAAAGATAGTCATTATTACATTAATCTAATTACACTGTTGAAGATGTCATTTGTAGTTAGTAATACAAGTAACTTGCCCAACTGTTATAATATTAGAGGTGAAACTGGAAGAACAGTATGTTATTCAACCTAATTTTAATTTTCATGTAGGTGCAATCCTGCAGGTATTAGAAGAACATGGCAGCAGCTGAAATTTTAATATAAAAACATAATTCAGTCAGGTAAGGCTTGAGCATAGTATGGGTGTAGGCTACCTGACTTTACAAACATTTGACATATTAAATAACTAAAGCATCCAGTGTCTAGCAGTGCAGCAGCATTTTTGGCTGAGGGAATTCCTGGACGGACTTCAGAGCCAGTCCCAAAGATCCAAGGGCCTTCATAAAATGTCAGAGGTTTACATACGTGTAATTTTTTATATAGGCTATTTTTGAGATTTCCATTTATTTTACTTAGGATTTGTGTTGGTCCCAATAGATTCTGATGGTAATATCTGTCTTTTGGAGCCTCCTGTCCCAACAGAACCCCAGGCAGTTGTAAGTCGCCACTCAATACACCAGAAATTATGACAAATAGTGTTATAAAGTGTACTCAACCAAATGCTCATCACATGGGGATAAAGAGTTTCTGCTGCCACAGAGAGGCCTACAGAGGTAATGTTAATATTATGTGTCTACACATCAAACAATCTACACATTCAGATTTTTTCACATTTTTATGTGGAGTAGCCTATAGAATCTAAGTTTAAATCTAAGTATAAACGGGTATTCGTATCTCTCCCCGTGCCCCCAGAGTGTGGAAGATCAGCAGGAGGACGGTCCATCAACTTCTGGTGCACAGATGAACACGTTCAGTGATTTCCAGTAAATGCCACAGTTTAATTCTGTAGAATTTCTTTAGAACTACATTATGTAACTCTAATCTACTGTGTTTTCAGTTGCCAGTAAAGGAGTTATATAGACTTCATCTTATTTAAAAAAAAAAAAAATATATATATATATTTTATTTATATTTTTTATTTATTAATAATAGATTAATTTTGTTAATAAAAATGTACTGAAAGAATGAATGAGGTGTTTAAACACCACTTCCACTTTAAAAAGGGGAGGAGACCGAAAGAAACTCTGGGTTTACTGAAGAAAACCTGCTCCCGACCAGGTTAGGTTCACAGAGTAAGTTACCATGGTAACTGACTCGGAGTATAAGTTACCTCTCTTTCAGAAACAGGCTTGACTTACTCTGCTTTCTCAGGTTTAACATACCTCCCATTCTGAAACAGAAAACTCAGAGTTTCCCTCATTTTAGGGTTAACATACTCAGAGTTTTCACTTAACCTCCTTTCTGAAACAGGCCCCAGGACAGTTTTATATGGTTCAGTGAGGTAAATAAATGATAGCTTTTTGTAGTCATTTACCTCTCCATTAGTGTGGTGTTTTGACAATCTGACCTACGTCCTCAGGATTATCTCTTAAACTTTTTAGTCTTTACACTTCACCAGTAAAACAGAAACTGGACCAACAAAAGTCCAGATGTGTCACGTGACGCCCACAAAAGGTGTGCCTGGCTCTACCCTACTCGCTCATTATATTTTGTATATTCTGAACACACAAAAAAGTTGTATAGTGCACTACGCATACTATAGCGAACTATATGTTCATATGTTACATATTCTCGTATCATTTTATTTGTGAATAAAACTTTTTCTCTTCAGATATATCTCTTATCACTTGATCAAAATATTTTACATAACGAATAAAAAGGGCGGTGGGGCTCGGGTACAAACCAAAAATGTAGGCCTGATAAATTAGTAATTAATTCAATTAATTGCATAGTAATATTTGCTTGGAAAAACTAATTAAACTTTTAAAAGACATTTCATTACGGTCATGTAAATTAGCTAATATAGATCAACCTAAAAGTTTTGTTTTTATGTGTGTGATAAATTGATGTCCACTAGACTGTTGGACGATGGTCCCAGATCAGTCCCAGATCTAAGACTGTTTTGTCCTTTTTCTCCCAGTGACTCAAAATGGCCGCCACTAAAAGAGTGATGACTGAGGCACTTGAGGAGCTTGTTGATACAGATCTCCAAGAATTGAAACAGCAGCTATGGAGTGGAGTGACGTCAGACATCAGCCCTATTCCTCTAGAAAAGCTGGAGAAATCTGACTGTATGGATGTGGTGGATTGTATGGTACAACAGTACAGTGATGATGCGGGCAGGATCGCAGTCCAAGTGTTGTGTAACATCAAACAAAATGAAGGAAGAAACTTAAGGAAGGTAAAGACAAACCTGTTTATACTGGTTTAAAGACAATGCTCTAAATTATATAGAAAAACAAGCAAAGAGAAATGTACATGAATGGGACATTTCTCTGTACATGAACATAGTATTCCCAATTTTATGTAATATATTGTATTAGAAAGGCAGAAAAAATATTTAGAGCAGACTTTATATTGTTCTTTGTTCAGTGAGCTCCAGTGTCTGAGGAGGAGCCCGTCCAGTCCAGTCCAGTCCAGTCCAGTGCGAGTCCACACACAATGACTCCATGCAGCCAATAGTTGAAGACTGAAATTCTTACAAAAAAGCAGCAAGTATCTCTGTTTCAAATCACTTTTGACTGATTTTTGACATGGATCAGTGTTAACTCTAATGCTCCTCCTAAGATACTCAACTCTAATGTTGCTCCAGACATTGGTTCTGTTGCTTCTGCTTTAATTCTGTTCGTTTTGGATTGTGTTTCATAGGTTTATATACCAAAGGAAAAGTCTCAGAGGAAACGTTTAGCTCTGCTGATCACCAACATACGATTCAAGCAGTTAAAACACAGGGCTGGAGCAGAGAGAGACGAGGAGAACATGGAGTGGCTGCTGAAGGCTCTGGATTATAGTGTTGAGAAATACACAAATCTCTCTGGAACTGTGCATACAGCCTCATGAAATTAATATTATTTATATAAATAAGTGAAAGTCTTTGGGAAATAAGGTTTGTGATGTTATGTCCTATACACAAGAACATCCCAAAGATTTTCACTGAGGTTCAGCTCTGGACTCAGAGGAGCGGATTCATGTGTGGAAATGATTCTTCCAACCATTCTTTCACAATCTGAGCCTGATGAATCTTGACATTGTAATCCTGGAATATGGCCATGATGTGTCTTCATACATGCTTGTTTAAAGGGATACTCCACCGAAAAATGAAAATTCTGTCATCATATACTCACCCTCATGTTGTTTCAAACCTGTATGCATTTCTTTCTTCTGCTGAACAGAAAGGAAGATATCTAGAAGAATGTGAGTAACCAGACAGTTTTAGATACCATTGACTTCCAAAGTATATTTTTTTAATTTTTCGGTAGAGTATCCCTTTAAGAAATAAAAACCACACACTCCATTGTTTGGGTAAGAAGAACTGTCGCCAAACATATAACATGCTAGAAACATAATAATAACTGCAATAATGATCCAATCATATACTTTTAAGCATTTGCCTATTTAAAACAGCGACTTTTTTTGTTTTTGTTTATATATTTTTTTAAATTATATATATATATATATATATATATATAATGTACAGTATATGTGTATGTGTATATATATATTTATATTTTATATATATATTTATATATATATATATATATATATTTTTTTTTTTTTTACAGGAAATAGATACAGCCATCAAGGACTTCGCTGCACGTTCTGAACATGAAGACTCGGACAGCACCTTTGTGGTTATAATGTCTCTATGTTATTATGTCTCTATGTTATTATGTGGTTAAAAAGATCAGATATAGAGAAGAAACCATTTTAGGTGTCAACTATCATGAGAGTGAGAACCCCGATGATTACTTTCATGTTGATGACATCTTCTACAATCTGAACTCAGAGAAATGTCCTGCTCTGATTAATAAACCAAAGGTTATTCTGATTCAAGCCTGCAGAGGAGGTACGACATTACTTCATATTGCTATTTCCCGTCTTCTCTTTACCATTTTCTTTATTTAGTACTGTATTGTGTGTCCATTTCTCTGTCCAGATCACCCAGGAGGTGTTTACTGGTGCTCTGGTCGTTGTGTGCACGTGAGCAAAGATTCCGTCTGTTTTATGTCCAGCCCCCCTGGTCAGTTTACTGTATGTGACATGATTGCTGAAATGAGATTAATTTGTAGCTCGCACATGTGTTTGTCTTTTCACGAATGTCTGGTAAAAATTATTAAATGAATGATTTGATGTGTGACACCACTCAGATGTGTGACAAATAAAACAGTGCAGTTGTTTGTTTGTTATACATATAAATGCTTAACTTACCCTAGATTTATCTCCACAGGTATCACTTCGTACAGGAATAGTATCAAAGGATCTTTTTTTGTCAACTACATCATGGAGGTGTTCTGTGAAAGGGCTCATAATGATGACATCATGGAACTGTTCAGGAAGGTAAATAAAGACAATTTTAATTGGTTTACTTTTCCAATGTTTTGATTTAGATTTTTTTAAAGTACAGTACTCGGTTAAAATGAATATAGGACCTTTTTTCACTTTCAAATTGTTTTTTTATTTTTTTTTTTTAGGTCAGCTCACGCATGGATAACGACCCACGTTTCCCACAGCAGTGCAAAATATTGCCAAGTATAGAAAGAGTCACGCTTACAAACAAATTCTACCTGTTCCCTGGACTTTGAGTATGTGAGTAATCAAAATCACACGTTTATGGCAATCTCTAATTCGACATCTAAACAAAAAAAGTCTAAATATGAAAAAAAAGAGTGTATGCTCTAAAGAAATGTGCTCTAAATTTGTTTCTGAAATGAAACATTTAAATTTGGTAAAAGGAATACTGAGCTCAAGAGATAAATCTGTGCTGTAATTAAAATTATGACATTTATTACAACAGCAACAACAACCTTTATTTATAAAGCACATTTAACACAATACAAATTGATCCAAAGTGCTGTACATAGTGCATAGCAGGACTACACTATAAAAAACAACAATTACACGTTTCCAAAAGCTAAAGAATATAAATGTGTGTTCAGAGTAGATTTAAAAATGTCCAATGAAGGAGCAGACCTCATTATAAGGGAGAGCATTCCAAAGCTTGGGCCCAGCCACAGAAAAGGCCCGATCACCCTTTAATTTGTAGCGACATCGTGACACATTTAAAAGCAAGTGATTTGAAGATCTAAGTGCCCTAGCAGGACAGTATGGCACAATAAGATCACAGATATACCTTGGTGCACAGCCAGACAACGCCTTATAAACAAACATAAGGATCTTAAAATCAACTCTAAACTTAATGGGAAGCCAATGAAGGGATGCCAAAACATCCCTTCATTGATAAGTTTTCCTGTAGCTCAAACAGTAGAGTGTTGGTGCTTGCAATGCCATGGTCATGGGTTTGATTCCCAGGGAAAGCAAGAATTGATAAGAATGTAAATGTGTACCTTGAAATGAAATGTAAGTTGCTTTGGATAAATGTGTTGTCTCCCTGATCAAAATATTGGGGGTGGTGGTGGCGCAATGGATAAGACACATGCCTTTGGTGTGAGAGACCCGGGTTCGAATCCACTGTGAGACACCAATGTGTCCCTGAGCAAGACACTTAACCCCTAGTTGCTCCAGAGGCGTGCGACCTCTGACATATAGCAATTGTAAGTCGCTTTGGATAAAAGCGTCAGCTAAATGAATAAATGTAAATGTAAATGTAAATCTATCAAAATAGGAGAAATATGATCCCATATAATATGATATTAATTTATATATAACCTAATTCGTCATTTTTATATATCATTCTTACATTTTTTTTTTTAACTTGATCCCATTTAATGACATTTAATCATATACTTTGATATTACTGTATTAACGACAAAACCGATTAATAAGTTGTTGTCTCCACCCATGTCCATGAAATGGTGACAATGTGCAGTCAATTTTCCACCCACTTGTTTGTTATGAGAACATTTACAAATCTTTGATAAAAATGCAAATGAATCAATAAATCTTTTCTAATTTGTTGCCATCACTGTCTCTTGCCTGCTTATCCTTCTGCATTTGGTTGAAGCCTGAGTTAACTCATACTGAAGTTCTGTTCATATGTTGGCATATTTGAAGTGAAATCTTGGCATGCCATCATAGGGTTGAGTTTGGCTTCATGGCACACATGTAGCCGCTTCCCCGCTCAAATAAAGTGAAGGTAGATGTTATAGACACGTTATGGCTGCTCTGTGCCTGCTCAAAGTTATATGTAAAGGGTCTAGAATCGACCCTGAAGGCTGGTAAAGGTCTGGCTATGCGAGAAAATAAAACTAGTTAAGGATTTTTCAGCAGCTGTGAATAAATAATGCAGACTTGAATTGAGTTCATTTGTTTTGACAATAAAATAATGTTTATTTCTATGGTTTTAAACTCATAAGAGCAGAAGCCTGTTTATGTTATACATTATAACAAAGAACGTATGAATTTATCACAAAATAGACAACATTTAAATACCCAATGTTTTAGCTTGAGTGTCCGTAATTGTCTTTCTTCATTGACTTTTGACCCCCGTCCAACAGCAGAGACTCCAACAACACATCCATTCAGGACATGAGAGAGGAACCAATGAAGAATGAAAACAGACTGAGAATCAGAAAGACACATGCAATAGAGGAGAGCAGACAGTGTGTGAGTGTGTGACGTCTGCTTTAAACACACACTAATCACTGCATCATCTCAATGCTTAGTGTCTGAATCTCTCAGTCCTCAATCTAAACTTTATAGATGTAACATCACACACAGTCCATTCATTATGTGCAAAGATTTATTGAACAAAACCAGTAAGTGCTACACTGTACAGATGTTAAATTACAGAGACATTTTCTCCTGATCTGATGCTTAGAAGTTACTTACTTAGTTACTTAGATTCATTCAAATTAATTTATATTTTTTGCAATGTATTTGGATTCGAATAAAACCACACAGAAAAAAATAAGATATATAAAAGAGGTAACTATAAAATGTAACAAGTCAAGGTTGAACCAAATCAAAGACAAACATATGAATTACTCAGAATTGTAGTTTTGGCATAATTTTGCAAAGACAAACACAGAGTGATGTACAACTTACTACAAAACCATAAAATGGATCTTTCTGGACAATCCAGCAGGATGAAACTGAGACTGAGGATCCTCAGAAACTGTGACAAAATCTACAGTACCTTTATGAGATCAAATGAAGAGCCAGTGTTTCTACAGACCATCATCTCTGACTCCCTGAAGTCTCCACTGACTCACACAATAACAGACTGGATACCGGATATCAGTGGCGTGTGGTCAGAACCTTCAGTGAAGGAGTGACAAATCAGGACAGCAAAAAAGATTAAAAAGTTATTTAATGTTAAATAATATCTATCTATATCTATACATAAATGATTTAACAATAAATGTTATGTATTTAAATAAAACATAAAAAACAGCTTGACTACTGTTGTGTTTATGAAATGAAAATTGACCCTTCTGTGTTTCTTTGTGTAAACGCCGTAGAGTTTATAGTAGTGCTATGAAAAACAGCAAGCATCTGGTTTATCTTACTCCCGCCTCTCATGTATTTCTTAGAAACTATAAAGGAAATATATAACGATGACCTCAAATGGATTAACCTAATCTTTCTTGTTTGACAGAGGGTGTAAGTCTGTGTTAGCCAATCCGGAAATCGATATGATATGATCGATATAGTTTACCGAGCTATTTGCATATTCACAAAATATTCTGATAGGTCCAGTAATTTATTCATATAAGCAAATCTGACCAATCACATCTCTTATTAGCACTGTGGAGGTTGGCCTTCATAGGCCATTGAAGATGAGTCTTCCTGTACACTTTATGTAGAATTTGTTTGATTCCGTCATTTGTCACAATTGTGACTTTGTATCTCCTTATTCTGACTTTATTTCAGATAATTGTGAATTTATATGTCATGATGTGACTTAAAATGTGTTTCCATATGTGTCTTTTTGGTTCATCACTGGAGGCTGTTAAATCTGACACAGAGACACTGAAGAATCATTATAAACTCTAAATCCAGCATAGAGGGATTCAGTGAATGTGGTGTTGAATGTGTGTAAGTGTGTGAGTGAGTGTGTGTCAGAGATGCTGTAGAAGGACAGAGTGCCGGCAGACACGTCCACATACACTCCTACTCTGTTAGAACAACATGAAGGGACAGGAATGTTCGTTCTCTTATTATTGTGCCAGACAGTGTAATTATCATCACAACAGTAAAGATTCCAGGACTTTTCATTGTGTCCAAACCGACATTCACTCCCTCCTTTCCTGCTGATTCCTTTATATGTCACTGCTATATGACCCCATCCAGTCCATTCAGCCTCCCAGTAACAGCGTCCAGTCAGACTCTCTCGACACAGAACCTGCTCCTGGAGCACAAATCTCTCTGGATGATCAGGATAGGGCTGCTGCTCTTTCACATATGTTGTTTTTTTGTTCCCATCAGACACAGAGAGACGAGTGTGTGCTGTGTTTGGATCCAGAGTGAGATCACAAGCATCTGAACACAGAAAGACAGATCAGAACAGCTATGGCATCAAGAATGCAGAGGTTTGCATGTGTGTGAGGACTTACATTTCCGCAGTCCTGGTTTGATCCTTAAATTTCCTCCATGAAGCAAACTGAGCAGAGAGAAAAACAAATAATGTGTAAAGGTGCAGTATGTAATATTGGCTGCTAGCTGTTGAAATGGGTACTGCAGTCCATATTCAAAATATTCGAGAGAGTATAATAATGTATTTTAATAATTGCATAATTACTTTGTTCATTGTAATGTCAGAGTCACCACACTAGAACATGGGAACAAATAAAAGTGAAGTACAAAAATATTCTACATAATGGTAATTTTTTGTTATATTATAGTCTCTTTTATAAAAGGCACTGTTAAATAAATGGTTGTCTGTTTATAAAAGCAATCAAGAAAAAGATCTTAGTAGCCTACACTGTAAAATAATTTTTGCTGCATTAAATTAAGGCCGTATAGTCATTTCAACTGTTAAATCTTAATGATGAGTAATGATGAATTGCTTTGACTTGTGAAAGTGAAAACTGATAAACTTATGTTAATGTAAAAATATTTTTATTTAAATGTTATTGATCACATTTTTCCCGAGTGTAGTTCATTGTAATGACATTGTGTTTTCCTCTTTTGCGCACTTTTACATAATACACCAATACTTGTATCTGTTCCCAAGAAAGTGGTGCTGAAATACAGTATGTGCAGTAAGTGGACATTTTATAACTTTCCAAAGGAAAGAAAGTATAAGACTTTGTAATGTCCATTTGTTTCCATTGCACTGGACAGTGAATAAACCCTCTCAGATAACTGTCACATGGAGGAACTAGCCTACCTGCAAGTGCATAAATAACTTTACTTAATTTATACTTGTATGCTTTATGGCTGCAATATAAGTTGCAGGATTCCACATCTACAGAAAGGCCTACAGAAGAGTCTGCACAGACAGAGGAGACATAGGCCTACAGGTGGGCAGTGTATAGACAACTTTTCCTTATTTGTTGCATGAGGCATGTGTCTAATATCTCTTGTTGCAGGCACTTGACCACTGGCTTTTCTTTACAAAGAACAATTGAAATAAAACTCAAGGAACTAAGCATATTTGTCTTTTATTAAACATTTAATGAAAAGTGGGGGTTTTTTTGTGGCAATGTTGTGTAATATGGCACATGCAGCAATGTCACAGGCCCTGTCAGATGTGCAACCCTCAGACTTATCAGACACTGAAATCTTCACTTTAGCCAAAGTTCATTTCATTGTGTGCCCTTGTCCTGGCTAGAGCTGCATTGTAACTGGTTTGGGTCAGGGAATGGGGTCATAAACACCTGTCTGCAGGCAGGAACATGTCATAATCACCTATGAAAAAATGCAGTTCTGTTAGGATCAGCATAAGTGTATGTAATACAGTGAGCTTGATATATAATTGTGGAACTTTCCTTACCACTTTCAAATAATGTGCATAAATGTGAATCTCTGAAAATTCTTAAGTCATGCACAGATCCTGGCCATTTTGCTTTCACATTTGTGATATGGAAGATTTTAGTCAACTGCCTTTTTTTATTTGATATAATATTACTAATCTGGAATATTAAGAATCCCAATAGTAACTTGGCTGCACATTTACATTGTGAACCCCCTTTCTGTTCACATAATCCCCTTCATTGAGGCCTTGATGACAGTCTATGGTCTAGCCTAGTCCATGGTACCAATCACGTTAGTGAAGCCTGAGTGACATATACTGTAATCGGCATGGTCATGATTGTATGATCTTCATACAAAATTATGATAGCCAAAAAAAAAAAAAAAAACTGCTTTAAAAAAACTGCTTTACAACATTGGGTCTTAAAAACCTAAAACTGTTTTTTAAACCTAAAAGCGCCAGCAGTGGCGGTTCTACATTGAATTACACCCTGGGCGAGACACCCTCCCCCCCCCCCCCCCCCCCCCCCCCCCACAAGAAATTTTTCTTACCCCATTGGCAGATCATGTTTTGCTTGTTTTAAGCAAAAACTCAATTTTTATTTATTTCCCCAGAAAACAAGACTTAATATCTTATGTCATTTCACTACTTTAGTAAAATAACGTTATGCATCTTTATTTAAGAAATGTTTGATATTTGGACTGGAAACAAGACAAAAATACTAAGTAAGAAAAGCATTTTTTGCAGTGTAATAACTGAACTTGTAACAATATTATGGTGAAATTAGATCTCGTGTTTGAGTTAAAACCGAATTATTGTTAAGCATAGAAAGAATCATAGCAAAAAGGCTAACAAATAAGAGTTATACCCACCAATTAATATTGCCCCTTCATTCATGACATGGATACCGTAATACAGAGAAAACATAGTTGCATACCTTTATCTTTCGCTCGTTTCTAAATTGGGCACCTGATGGCTTTGACCTTTCTTGTCCATCTCTTATTTGGCTCTCGACATCGACAATCAACAGATTTCCCCTGATCCCCCCCATACCAACTAGAGATGGGGAGTCGACTCCAAAAGAGTCGATTCCTCGACTCTCACTAGCCCTAGTGTCGGAATCGACTCCAGGTCAGGAATCGACTCCCAGTGTCGAGTGTTTTTTTTCAAGTTCAACACAGCAACAGTTCATTATAACGAAAAGATTATAATGAATGTAAAGATACGGAAATTAAAACAAAAAGATAAAGAAATGAGAGGAAAAAATAAGTAATGCCAGGAAAACAAAGAACAATAATGTATAGATCGTTTTTTTCTGTTGGGTCTGTTTTGCGGCTCAATCAATCATGATGTGGTTCAATACAGTCAATTGGTTGTGATTGGCACAAAACACTGCAGTAGGTTTTACGAACCAATCATGTACCAGTCCTCAGGGTGAGAGTGGGACATGCCCATAATTGGTAAGTGGTGGTTGATTGAGTGATACTGTTGAGTGATGACTGTTTTTTTAGAAAAATTAGACGTTTTCTACAGAAGAGCTTTGATATCTATAATTTCCAGGTAATGTATGTAATCATGTAGTAGGTTATCCCTAAATAAGACATTAAAAGACAAGTGCTGTGTAAATAAGAGTATAGTGTTTAGTGTTGTACTTCTGAAAACTGAAGGGAGTAAATTAAGTGTATAACAAAAACTATGTAATGCTTTGTGTGCTTGTCAATTCTTATATATGCATCCTTGTTTCCTTTCCTCTTACCTCCATCCCCTTAGGATGCGAGGATGGAACATTAACATTAGTGAAATGCCATGTACTCACTCTATATGAAGTTCATTTTCTATTATTAAATGACAAGTGCATTAAAAACTATTATTAAACAACAGTTATTATTGGTAATAATTAGTGGTGGAATGTAACGAAGTACAAATACTTCGTTACTTTACTTAAGTACATTTTTCACGTATCTGTACTTTACTTAAGTAGAATCAATAGTGCATACTTTTGACTTTTACTTCGTTACTTTTTGCAGCAATTATTATACTTTCTACTCTACTACATTTCTACAACGTTTCGTTACATTTTCGTTACATTTTCGGATCAGTTTTTCCCCCTGCCAAAACAGGGATTGAAAAAAATCTCCATGTTTTCGGTGCTGACGCGTTGGTGGCGCTGCCAATAAAGCGCCTAAAAGCTGTCACAAAGAACCGGCAAAAGCAATGAATATGTCAAATATAGCAAGGAGACATTTTAATTGTTTATTAATAAACAATTGTTTTCTGTGTCGGCTGCAAAGATGAGGTTGACGATACTGATACGCGATCTTCGCAGTAGTGAACGCGCCAGAGAGAAATGCGCATTTCTTACGGATTACATAAGCAGAGAGCAGTCTGTTTTCTTTCGTTTTGAATTGTTCTGTTTAAAAGTACACATTTAAAGCTCTATTAAGATATATTTATCAGGTCTGTGTGAGGCAAGTAGGATACCTTATACGCTGAGTGGTTCATTTATGAGACGCGCTTCAGTTCACTCGCCGGCGCCTACGTGTCGTGATTATCTATTTTCTACTATATTTACTTATTTATTAAATCCTGGATGAAACATTGATTAAAATTAAGATACAATTAATACAAAACAAAATTCACTTTAAAAAAAAGGCTTTGTGCTTTCTGTTTGAGGTCTCAGTGAAAGTTTTAAAGTCGCTTTCAGAGCGGTCATGTCCGTAACAGAGAACTGTCACGTCTTTTGTTTTTTCCTCATAAATGGGAACACGAAAAATAAAATAAAATAAATATTTTATGTTCTGTGGAGAGCCAACCCTTCTTCATCCGGTGGGTATTACTTTTGGTTTGCGCAGTGTAATTCACAGAATTAGGTACAAAAAAATATTTTGCTACCTAAAAGTGAAAGATTTTTTGTGTCCCGTAACGCATGTGTAGCCTATGCTATTTCCCATTAAATATAAAACGCATACTGATATTTTTCAATATGTATTAAATGCATTTTCTGAGAATTTATATTTCAAGTTTTTACTGCAAATGTCCCGTTTACAACGATGGAATTGCCCAATATTAAACAATTTACCCTCAACTAGTTTTGTGGTGTAGGTCTACGTATTGTATAATGTTAACTTCAAAAAAGGTGTGTGTCGCGATTCTGCCTTCTCACACCGCGACACAGGTTCGTAGATCTGTGTAGCGATTTCGGATTCATATTGCATATTGTTACAGCCCTAATTATTAGAATATAGACATTAAGAGAATAAATTGTTATGCAAGTAGGCCTACTTTTACTTTTAATACTTAAAGTACATTTAAAATCAAGTAAATATGTCTCTGGTTATTTGTACTTTTACTTAAGAACTGAGATTCAGTACTTCCTCCACCACTGGTAATAATATAACTAATATTTTTCAATGTTAAACAAAAAAAGTTAAAAAAAAAAGTTAAACATGCTTAAGTTAAAGTTCATAGCTTCACTACATTAAAATTATATAAAATAATATACAAAATAAATAGATAAATACACTGTCTAAAAAAAGTCTGCTTTTACAAGTTTAATGATTAATACTAACATATTGCACACTTAAATATGATTTGAAGAAGCAGCGATGTGAAAAGGAGGGGGATTTATAAGGTTTAGTTGATTAAACATTTTAGTATAGGAAACATTTGTATCCTCGCTCTTGACTCCTCAGGAAGCCTCCTCGTTCCTCGCCCTCCTCCCGGTGGAATTAAAGAATTTAGATGTCCTACATGA
Source organism: Leuciscus idus (assembly GCA_021554675.1). Lineage (NCBI taxonomy): Eukaryota > Metazoa > Chordata > Actinopteri > Cypriniformes > Leuciscidae > Leuciscus > Leuciscus idus. The sequence continues at coordinate 8,264,658 of CM038623.1, forward strand.
GAGCGGAGCTCGATCGGTTTCAGGGTCGTAGGACATACGAGCGAGAAACGAGGAAGCATATTGAGACGCACCTTCTGAATCCTGACCCTATTTTAATTCAAAGTAAATAGAGTCGAGGAGTCGATTCCACCGACTCCAAAATTAGGAGTCGGGAGTCGGAGTCGACTCCAAAAAACCCGGAACCGAACACCCCTAATACCAACTGTCGACGAGTCACGACCAGAAGTCAAGACTAAACCAATTCACCTTGGTGGTGGTGACCAAGTAATCGTTTTGTATTACCTATTTTTATTAGCCATTCAGACAATTCAGAAAAACAAAAATGTGCAGGAAATATAGAGGCCTGTATTTATAATATTATGAATGAAATGTGCGTTATTTGGAAGAAAGTCGAGGTGTGACTGACTTAGATAACTATATGGATCCCCCCGTCTCCCCCCCCTTGTCCTTTCCATTTGGGAGAGACCCAGAGGTGAACTGTCATCCGCGCCCGCGCCTCCGCGCCCCCTCCCCTTTCCCCTTCTCAAATAAACAGCTTCTGTGCACGGCATCTTCTCAGCAAGCAGGGGCGCCTGCAGCTGCAGGGGGCGCAAATTTGCCAATTCCCCACACAGTGAAATGATAGATAATAGAAAACCGCTTCGCGGCACAGATTTTTTAATTTTAATTTTTTAAAAAAAAAAATTCTGCTCGTGCCGGCGGCGCCGCCCCCCCAAAAATGCCGCCCCGGGCGATTGCCCGGTTCGCCCGTGCCAAAAACCGCTACTGAGCGCCAGGTAAACTCCGAATGACACGACAGACAGCACTTTCCATCAAGTTCTCCGCATCTCCAATAGTGTAAAGGAAAGAGCCACTCGCAAATAATCTTAGGGCAATGCAAACAGTTTGTGCTGTAGTTAAAGCCCGACTCTGACAAGTTGAAAATAAATGTGCGTTTCCAACAATTTAATAATGTAAACGACAATCTCACGAGTCACGAGAAAAAATATACATCTCAGAAAGTGCACTGCGCTGCGCTGGACTTCCCGTATCAGCTCCGCTTATGAAGCCGCAGTCTAATCCTGTTTACATGAAATAAGCCTGCTCCCGAGCAGGTTCAAGTTTGCGCACCTGTTGCTATGACAGCAAGTCCAGGATGAGCGTCGAAGAACCAAACAATCCAAGATCATGCCAAATCGCCAACAATCAAATCCAGCTAACTGAGTTAGCGACGTACGAAGAACGGGCCCCTGGAAAGCACATTTAAAAGAAGAATAGCTGGCTGAAGCATTGTTTTTTCGTAGAAACTAGTAGTTGAACTTAGCATGTTTCTTATATTTCTACAAGCATATTATGGTAGTTTTATGCTTTAGTAAAGTAAGGCCCCAATATATTCTTCGCTTAGGAGTAAAAATACTTTTGAAATAGGTGACCATTTAGATGATCCTTTAAGAGGATATGTAAATATGTGGTAAAAAAAAAAAAAAACTAAAATGTCAGCTGTGAAAGGACAGACTAAACAGAAGAAATGAACCGGAGAAGATTTCCATGTAAAACAAAAAAGAGCCTCAGAGCCACACCCCTACCTATTACATAAATGCCACGGACCAATGGTAGTTTGAAGGTGTTTACCAGACTTTTCTGACTTTGGTTTTTAGCTTTTCAAGAAAGTATATGAATTTGCTTTCAATATTTACTAATGTCCTGCAGAGTTCAGCTCCAACCACAATCAAACACACCTGATCCAGCTAATCAAGTTTACTTGAAAATTACAGACAGGTTTGTGAAGTCAAGGGGACACACACAGAAGTCTGCAGGAAGGTAGACCTCCAGGACCAGGGTTGACAATGATTAATTGTGCACTTTATGAACATTCTGCAGATTTTATCTGAAGTCGGTAACTACACTCATTCCCTATATAGTGAAAAAAAAAAAAAAAAAAACTGTAGTGTTGTAATAACAAAAAGAAAAAGCTAAATTAAATTAAACCTATAGTTTTACACCTCTAATGTTGGATATAACAGATTAAAAATGTTGTTCTTACATGAGGTTTATGGATTTTTCTGTATTAAGTCAGAGAAAAGTCAGCAAAAAAACAATGGGAGCACAACATTTCATAAAACAATATCTTAACAAATTATCCCTCTTATGAAACATATGATTCATAACTAGCCCACATACTTGAGTATTTCCAGTTTGTAGTTTGGATCATTCAGTTTGTCGTTGAGCAGCTGAACTCCTGATTGTCCTGGGTGATTGTAGCTCAGATCCAGCTCTCTCAGGTGTGAGGGGTTTGAACTCAGAGCTGAAGACACATGACCACAGCCTTCCTCTGTCACCATACAGCCAGACAACCTACAAACACACACAGTCAGATAATCAACAAACACACATCAAAATTATGACCGGCTGAGTGTATATATATCCCTTATATGTTTTTCCACACCTCAGTATCTCCAGCTGACAGTTTGGACTCTTTAGTCCATCAGAGAGCAGCTTCAAACCTGAATCCTGCAGGTCATTGTTACTCAGGTCCAGCTCTCTCAGGAACGAGTTTGAAGATTGAAGGGCGGATGCTACAATTTTACAGGACTGGCAACTGAGATTACAGCCAGCAAGACTAAAAGAGAGCAGAACACAATTTTCTGTCTGTAAATTCTCTAACAGTTGAAATGTATCTGACTGAAGTTATATACAAATATTAAGTAACTTAAATGAGTATACAAGAGAGAAAAAAACACTCACAGAGCTTTAGTGCAGTTGATCAGAGCTGGTATCAGTCTTCTTCTCCCCTCATCAGATGTGTTGTATTTCTTGAGGTCCAGCTCATCCAGCACCTCCTCTGACATCTGAAGCATGTAGGCGATTGTTGAGCAGTGAGCAGGCGAGAGTTTCTTCTCTGAGTGTTTGTCTGATTTCACAAACTCCTGAATCTCTCTGGACAGAGTCTGGTCTTTGACTTCCAGCAGACAGAGGAACAGATTGATGGATCTTTCAGTGGAGAGTCCATGTCCATCTTTGATCTTCTCTTTAATGTACTGTGTGGTTCTCCTGATGCTCTCTGAGCTGTTCTCTGTGTGTGTCAGTAGATCCTGTAAGAGTCTCTGATTGGACTCCAGTGAGATGCCCAGCAGGAACCGCAGGAACAGATCCAGATGACCGTCCTCTCTCTCAAGAGCTTTATCTACTGTTTCCCTATGCAAATTATGCACTACATCAAAAAACTGCAATGTGTCAACATGTTTCATTACATAATGATAAAATGCATAGAATGCAGCGAGAAACTCTTGGATGCTCAGATGAATGAAACTGTAGACTTTCCTCTGATGAATTACAGATTCCTCCTTAAAGATCTCAGTGCAAATCCCAGAATACACTGAGGCATCAGTGACGTCTATGCCGCTCTCTCTCAGGTCCTCCTCATAGAACATCACATTGCCCTTCATCAGCTGTTTGAAAGCCACTTCAGCAAGTTTCACAATCACTTCTCTGTTGGACTGCAGGAGTTTCTCTGGATCTCTTTCTTCATACTTCTGATTCCTCATGTTGATCTGAATCAGTAGGAAGTGGATGTATATTTCAGTCAGAGTTTGAGGGATTTCTGCACTCAGATCTTCTTCCAGGAGCTTTTGAAGCACAGTGGATGAGATCCAGCAGAAGACGGGTATGTGGCACATTATGTTGAGGCTTCTTGCTCTTCTGATGTGTGAGATGATTCTGCTGGCTTGATGCTCGTCTCTGATTCTCTTCCTGAAATATTCCTCCTTCTGAGGCTCATTGAATCCCTGAATTTCTGTCAGATGGTTGATGTATTTGGAGGGTATTTGATTGCCTGCTGCTGGTCTGGAGGTGATCCAGATGAGAGCGGAGGGAAGAAGCTCTCCTTTAATGAGCTTTGACATCAACACAAGTCAAGTCAAGTCAAGTCAAGTTTATTTGTATAGCGCTTTTCACAATACAGATTGTATCAAAGCAGCTTCACAGTATTAAATTAAAATAATACAACAAAGTTTGTTTCAAGAGGAATTTATTGATTGATAAAATTAAATTAAATATCCCCAAAATATCCCCAACTGAGCAAGCCAAAGGCAACAGTGGCAAGGAACCGAAAAACTTCATCAAGTGACCTAATGGTGTCCTAAAACTCCATCAGGTGACCTAATGGAGAAAAAAAAACCTTGGGAGAACCCAGGCTCAGTCTGGGGCCAGTTCTCCTCTGGCATTTATGAGCTAGAGGCCGGATTGTAGTTTGAACTGTAGGATTATATGAATGCCTGGCTGAAGAGATGCGACTTTAATCTAGTTTTAAACTGGGAGAGCGAGTCTGAGCAACGAACAGTATCAGGAAGACTATTCCAGAGTTTTGGAGCCAAATGTGAGAATGCTCTCCCTCCTTTGGTGGTTCTGGATATCCTAGGTATGACCAAAAGCCTTGAATTTAGTGATCTTAAAGAGCGCGATGGATTATAGGGTGATAAAAGATCCGTTAAATAGACTGGAGCTAAGCCGTTTAGGGCTTTATAGGTCAGTAGCAATACCTTGTAATTAATACGGAACTTTATAGGTAACCAATGCAGTGATGATAAAATCGGTGTTATATGATCATATTTTCTTGATCTAGTAAGAACTCTAGCGGCGGCATTTTGGACTAACTGTAGCTTGTTTATTGAGGATGCAGGACAACCAGCTAGTAAAGCATTACAGTAATCCAGTCTCGAGGTCATGAATGCATGAACTAACTTTTCTGCATCAGAAACTGATAGCATATTACGTAGTTTAGCAATGTTTCTAAGGTGGAAAAATGCTGTTTTTGTAACATATGAAATATGATTTTCAAAAGACAGGTTGCAATCGAGTATGACACCCAGGTCTTTTACTGTAGAGGATAAAGTAACAGGACATCCTATGATGTTAAAGTTGTATTGTGCGAGGTTTTGTGGGCGGTTTTTTGAACCGATAAGTATTACCTCTGTCTTGTCTGGATTTAATAAAAGAAAATTACGGGTCATCCAATCTTTTATATCTTTAACACACTCTGTCAATTTGGAAAATTTTGCGTTTTCATCCGGCCGTGATGAAATATATATTTGAGTGTCATCAGCATAACAATGGAAACTAATTCCATGTTTCCTTATAATATTTCCAAGTGGCATCATATATATTGAAAATAACAGAGGGCCTAATACAGATCCCTGCGGCACTCCATAGTTTACTGGAGTTATGATCGATTTTTCTCCATTTAAATAGACAAAATGGTAGCGGTCAGATAGGTATGATTTGAACCAGCTTAGTGCTTGTCCTTGAACACCAGTATAATTTTGTAGTCGATCTAAGAGTAATGTATGATCTATAGTATCGAACGCAGCACTAAGATCAAGTAAAACTAGTATTGAGATACAGCCTTGGTCAGAAGCTAAAAGTAAATCATTTGTGATTTTAACGAGCGCAGTTTCAGTGCTATGATGCGGTCTGAATCCAGACTGAAACTTTTCATAGATCTCATTTTGTTGCAAGAAAGAGCCCAGTTGAGCGGACACCACTTTTTCTAATATTTTAGACATAAATGGAAGATTTGAAATGGGTCTATAATTTGCTAGATTATTATGATCTAATTGTGGTTTCTTAATGAGAGGTTTTATAACTGCCAGTTTAAATGTTCTTGGAACATGACCTAAAGATAAAGACGAGTTAATAATATTGAGGAGAGGATCTTCCACTACAGGTAACACTTCTTTCAGTAGTTTAGTTGGTATAGGATCTAATAAACATGTTGTTGTTTTAGATGAAGTGATAAGTTTATTTAACTCTTTTTGTTCTATAGTTGCAAAGCACTGTAATTGTTCTTTCGGGGTGATAATTGAAGCTGAATTATAAGGCGCGATTGAAGATTGAACGTTTACAATTGTGGTTCTGATGCTTTCTATTTTCTCAGTGAAGAAGTTCATGAAATCATTACTACTGAACTGTAACGGGATATTTTGTTCGGGTGACGTCTGTTTATTTGTTAGTCTAGCCACGGTGTTAAATAAAAACCTTGGATTGTTTTGGTTGTTTTCTATTAGTTTGCGGAGGTGCTCAGCCCTGGCCGCTTTTAGGGCCTTTTTATAACGTGACATACTGTCTTTCCACGCGATTCTAAAGACCTCTAAATTAGTTTGTTTCCATTTACGCTCTAAAATACGCGTTTCTCTCTTTAAAACATGCGTAGTATTGTTATACCATGGTGCTTTATTTTTCTCTCTGACCTTTTTTAATTTAATAGGTGCAACCACATCCAATGTTCTAGAGAGAATGGTGCTCATAGTGCTAGTTAGTTCTTCTAGTTCATCTGTTTGTTTGGGTTCAGGCAGCAGCTGAGACAGATTAGATAAGCAATTTGAGAAATGATCTATGGTGGATGGGAGGATTGTTCTGCCTGGTTGATAACGCGACGCCGCATGACATATTACAGCAGTACGTAATATGCAAGTTACCATGTAGTGATCAGTGACTTCATCACTTTGTGGAATGATATCTATATCGGTTGGATCGGTTCCATGTGATATAATTAAATCGAGTGTATGATTAAGACGATGTGTTGGTCCGGTGACGTTTTGCTTGACCCCAAATGAATTTAATAAATCTGTAAACGCAGCTCCTAACGCATCATTTGGATTATCTACGTGTATGTTAAAATCTCCAACAATTAGTGCTTTATCGACATTGACTAATAGGTCTGAGAGAAAATCTGCAAACTCTTTTAGGAAATCAGCGTAAGGCCCTGGCGGTCTATATACGGTAGCCAAGGCTAGAGATAATAGGGATGTTTTTCTAACATCTAAGAGCGTAACATTTAGTACAAGTACTTCAAATGAAATAAACTTATAACCCGTTTTCTGGGTAACATTTAGAATATCTTTATAAATGGTTGCAACACCTCCGCCACGACCAATCAGACGGGGCTCATGCTTATAACAGTATCCAGGAGGAGTAGACTCATTAATACCGAAATAATCATTTGGTTTAACACACCCACTGATGAAGTCTCAGTCACATCAGAAACTTTCTGAGTGTCTGAAAAAATCAGTTTGATTCTGCTTTCATCCAGACCATCAAAGATGAACACGACTTTACACTCCTCATAAATCTTTGAGTCCAGATCTTGAAGTTCAGGATGAAAGTCCAGCAGAAGTCTGTGAAGACTGTATTGATGATCTTGGATCAAGTTTAGCTCTCTAAATGGAAGCACAAACATAAAATCTACATCCTGATTGGCTTTTCCCTCGGCCCAGTCCAGAATGAACTTCTGCACAAAGACGGTTTTCCCGATTCCAGCGATGCCTTTAGTAAGAACAGTCTTGATATGGTCTTTCTTCTCATGTCCTGGTTCAGGTGAGGCTTTAAAGATGTCATTGCAATCGATTGGATTGTCTTGTGAGTGTTGTGTTCTGGCTGTTTTCTCCATCTGTAAAACCTCATGTTCTTCATTCACTCCTTCTCTCTCTCCCTCTGTGATGTAGAGCTGTGTGTAGATCCTGTTCAGGAGGGTTTCATTCTCTTGGAGTTTGTTTCCCTCAAATAATCTCTCATACTTGTTCTTCATGCTGGTTTTGTGCTGGTCTTTGACTCTCTGCAGGTCTCCAGTCTCCAGTGTGTGTGTCTGCAGGGCTGCTTCAGTTTTGTCCTGATAGTGGGATGTGGAGAATGGCACAGATCTGATCAGCTCTTGTATCTCCGCCCTGCTGTAATTAAAAAGTAAAGAGCAGCAATTGCAGTCATTAGAATGACCATTAATTAACATCAGAAATATATTGGTTACCATATATGATGTTAGACCCCTCTTCATGTTAAGCTTATGTTGCATGCTCAAATTTGTATTTCTTTCGAAATTTTTACTTTTATCATATAAAATAATTTTTCATCTTAGATGGACTACAATAAATCAGCAAGTAAAGGTTTTTACTAACGGAGGATCAAAGGTCACTGGTCCATCACAGAAATGAACGGGAAGATTCATGGAGTCGTTACTCTTCAGAGACACAACGCTGGGTTCTGGAGACTCTGATCTCAGTCTCCTCCTCCTGCTGATGCTGACAAATGATAAACAAATAAAATGGAATTTTAGAGCACTAGCTATGCTGTATAACTAGAAATGCTCCATATATTTACACATATTTATTAATTTAGCAGACACTTTTCATCTAAAGCCATTTACAATTAAGTAATACAAACAGTTCATCCAACAGAGACAGTAACATGAGAGATGAAAGAGATGCAGTATTTTGATTTATTTATTGATTTATTAGACAATATTGAAACAGAAAATTTGTACAAAGAGGGATCATACATCATTTCAAAAACTGTCGAGGATAAAATACACAGAAAAGCCAAAGGCTTATTTGCATTATTTGCATAATCTATCAGGTACCTTGGAGCACTTTTCTTTATTATTTTAAACACCAAAACCAATTTAAGAAATGTTACCCCTTTTTCAACTTTTAAAAAATCAAGCTCTCTAAAATGTTTGTCATTTAGATGAAACTGTGGATGTGCTTTCAGTATTACCCTGCATAGCTTATTTTGAGCAGTCTGCAATTTATTTTTGGTTTGTTTCATACTACCACTAAACCAAAATGTTGCAGCATAATCATTGTGTGCCTGCACTAATGCTCCAGCTAACATTTTTGAAGTTTGAGTATTTAGTAAAGCCGCCTGTCTTGCTAAAAATGTTATCCTATTACATATTTTTGAATAAACTAAAACAGCCATATTTTTTCCTGTCAATTTATTGTCTAATACACATCCCAGATACTTTACTTCCTGTTTTGGTGTAATGATCAAGTCACCAACCTTTACCTCTAATCTGTAGCTTTTTTTCAATTTAGCAGCCGAACCAAATAATATAGATATGTGATTAATTCATTATTTCATTCATTCGTTAAGTAAATACAAAGAAACCCCCCCAAAAAGTCAAGGAACTTTCTTCACTGAGTTAGGCTAAATAATGCTAGTAAGACTAAATGCATGCTTTTTAATCGAACACTGCCCATAGCTGCCAACCAGACTACCATCACTACTCTTGACGGGGATGATTTAGAATATGTGGACTCTTACAAATATTTAGGTGTCTGGTTAGACTGTAAATTTAATTTTCAGATTCACATTAACTATCTTCAATCTAAAATTAAATCTAGAATCGGATTTCTATTCCGTCACAAAGCATCCTTCACTTATGCTGCCAAATATGCCCTTGTAAAACTTACTATCCTACCAATCTTTGATTTTGGCGATGTTATTTACAAAATAGCCTCCAAAACTCTACTTAGTAAACTGGATGTAATTTATCATAGTGCTATCCGTTTTGTTACCAAAGCCCCATACACTGCTCATCACTGTAATCTTTATTCTCTTATTGGCTGGCCCTCACTATATACTCGCCGCCGAATTCATTGGCTCCAATGCATCTATAAGTCCGTATTAGGCATATCCCCGCCCTATCTCAGCTCCCTGGTAACCATAGCAACATCCACCCGTTGTATGTGCTCTAGCAGGTATATTTTACTGGCCGTCCCCAAAGCTTATACTTCTTTTGGTCGCCATTCCTTCCAGTTCTCTGCTGCTTATGACTGGAATGAATTGCAAAAAACATTGAAATTAGAGGTTCCTATTTCCCTCACTAACTTTAAGCATCAGCTTTCAAAGCTGTTTATTGATCACTGCACCTGTTTATAGCTTTTTATTTATTTGTTACTATGGCCTATTGTCCTACTTTTTTCTTTTTTTTTTTTTTTTTTTTACTATTTTGCTTTTTGTATATGGATTGGTTTATTGGTTTATTGATTGTATGTTTATTTATTTCTATGTGTATTTCTGTGTTGTTGTTGTCGCTGCACTGTTTTGCTTTGTCTTGGCCAGGTCGCAGTTGTAAATGAGAACTTGTTCTCAACTGATTTTATCTGGTTAAACAAAGGTTAAATAAAATAAAAAAAATAAAAAAATAAAAAAATATAAGAATGACATTTGACAGATGTGAGCACGAAAACTACTTGTTATGTCAAACACATCAGGTATTCACCTGAGGAAGATATGGATTAGGCCTATATTTTGTGTTGTATTTTTGTTAATCTTGATTTCTCGCAAATTGTGTGTTTTTTTCTGGGCGAGTTGGAGTGAACTGCGGTGCTGTCTCATGAATGTGGAGTCAAGAACAGACCATCAGGCAAGGTCAGGATTTTTGTTAAATTATAGGCTACATAAAATTTCATATCATATACCAGAACACTTAATAGCCTATATACGGCACGTATCACATAGGATCATTCTGTGATACCGTTGTGTCTTTTTGAAAAAAATTATGTTGGACGCTATTCACAGCCATTAAATGGACGACCGTGAGCAGGAAATAAAATTCTCCTTTTGTGGTCATAAAACAAAGAAGGGCAAACAGCATTTGAACACCAGGGTGAATTAATTTTTGTTTTATGGTGAACTATCCTGTCTGTTTTGTTTTAGGTGTGTGTGTGTGTGCGTGCGTGTGTGTGTGCGTGTTGTTACGCATGTTTAAATGGGGTTTTGGGCTCCACTAGCTGGTTTAACAAAATTTGGTCAAATAGCCTACTCAAAGATAATTTTTTAGACACGTCTTAAATTGTAAGCGACTCATCTGTATGGGAAAGTTAAGAAGATCGTTCCTCCAGTGAGGAACAGTGACAGTGAAAATTCAGGAAAGTGATTTTGTGCTTCTCTGTGAAGGTTCAGTATCAGCACTCACCCACTGCAGGCTTCTGGAATACACTGTATATCACTTTGAATAAAAGCATCTGTTAATGCTGAAATGGCCAGTGTCTCACCTGGGGTCAGAGGTCACTGTTGCATCACTGGATCCAGACGGAAGATTCCTCATGGATTGATCACTCTTCACAGACTCACAGCTGGATCCAGGAGATGGAGGACTCATTTCAGAGGCAGTGTCCTCATCTTGTCTTTCAGTAGGGAAACTCATTTTAGTTTTCTCCTGCTCTCATTTCTCAAAACAGATGTCAGACCTTTTGTGAAGAAACACAGTTATTTTTAAATAGTTTTCTGTAGTACAATGATACAATACAGCTACATCAAAGTACATCTTAATTATTTTTAGAACGTTGACCTTCCCCATATTATAATGAACACATATAAATATATCTCATTGTAAACTAAAAAATATGGTAATTTAAAGGTTCTTTAGGAATATTTGTTATTTTCTAAATGTGTCAATAGGTTTAAACCTTGTACAGAACTTTTTAATGCCCCCTTTAATGAACCTTTAACTTAACATGCGTGTCCAACTCTGTTCAATAAAATACACTTCTATCCTCTTCTTCACCAAGCAAGTAAACAACAGAACATTTTAATTATTAGGGTTTTGGATAAACATGCCCAGTCACAAAAACATTAAAGGCATATGCTGTGATTTCAAATTTCCTCATACCATTGTGAAAGGCACTGTCCATTCATAACAGAATATTTTGGCCATCATAAACATAATAGCTTTTTCTTAAACAAATAGACTTTTAACTTAATTGTGTATTTCAGAATGACACGGTCACATGACAAAACAATAATCTGCAGAGACAAACTAACATTTAATCACACCAGTGTGTGTGTGTGTGTGTGTGTGTGTGTGTGTGTGTGTGTGTGTGTGTGTAATAGTAACTGTACAGTTTGAAATGTAATGATTTACATTTATTTTAAGAACATAATTTATATCAGTCTTTAATACTTTTAGCAGTCTAATACTAGTGATCTGGCAAAAGCGGTGCTGAATACTGCATCCAGAATGTGTCGAATTTACCAGTTTACCAGTGATTGCTGATTCTGTTGCATAGAATATATATATATATATATATATATATATATATATATATATATATATATATATATGCGTATATAAGTGCGTCATGACAAGCACGCCTCATTTACTTGTATTTGTGCAACATAAACAACATTCACTGGTTCATTACATGTGAACATATATACAGCAATAACATGATTAATGTTGCCTCTAATTTGATCATTCACACAATAATGCATTTGTATAAAATAATTCTGATGGAGAAATATCTTCAAATTCAAAATGTTTATTTTGCTGTTACCTGATCTAGAAATATCAGAATATAGGATATTCTATATATATCTAATATATATATATATAATTTTAATGATTATATAATATTATATAAAACAAACTATTATTATTTCTATATAAAAATATCCCTAGTATATAGGTTAAATCGCAGGATATCAGAAGTAATTTATATGTCGTCAATGTTTCCGCCATTTTGGTTAGATTCTAATGTCGAAATATAATGATTTGTGTTTTAAATCCCATGTAAAGAAGAACAAATTGGTATATCACTAAATGGTAACATGAAGTACATTCTGAACTCACCACACAATATGCAACCCTTTAAATATCCACACAGTTAACAGGTTTAAAGCCTCGGAATGGCGTCTCTTCTCTTCCGTCTCTTTTACTTTTGTTTCTACCGTGTGTTTCTACCTGGTAAAGGTGTGTCTTGTTTACCTGTAACTCCACACTCGTATGAATAACAAACTCACTCCCTCTAGTGGCGCAAAAGAGTCATCGCAGATTCAACAGGACTGTAATCTGATACCTGTGTGTGTGTGTGTGTTTGGGGATGGCTGACTTGAATAAAACCTTTATTTTGATGATAGCACAATAAGCATTTTTAGGTTACCTGGGGCCTGTTTCAGAAAGTAGGTTCAACCAACTCTGAGTTAAAACTTGAACTCTGAGTTGACTTACCCTGAGATGGGAAACTCTTGAGTTTTCGGTTACATAACAGCTGAAATGAGCTGAAAGAACAGCAGGAGGAGGGTCCATCAACTTCTGTTGCACAGATGATTTTCAGGAAATGCCACAGTTTAATTCTGTAGAATTTGTTTAGAACTACATTATGTAACTCTAATCTACTACTGTATTTTCAGTTGCCAGTTAAGGAGTTATAGACTTCAACTTATTACATAAAAAAACCGCAGTAAAAACAGCAATGAATAAATGTACTGAAAGAATGAATTAGGTGTTTAAACACCGCTTCCTCTTTAAAAAAGGGGAGGAGAGCAAAATAAACTCTGGGTTTACTGAAGAAAACCTGCTCCCGACCAGGTTAGGTTACCATGGTAACTGACTCTGACTATAAGTTACCTCTCTTTCAGAAATGGGCTTGACTTACTCTGCTTTCTCAGGTTTAACATACCTCCCATTCTGAAACAGAAAACTCAGAGTTTCCCTCATTTCAGGGTTAACATACTCAGAGTTATCACTTAACCTCCTTTCTGAAATGAAATGGCCCCTGATTCTTGATGTTAGTTTGTGTGTGTGTCTCTAAGTTTTCTTTTCTCCCAATGTATTTAGAAATTAAAATAAGTATTGAGGGACAGACCAGGGCAGGAAGGAAGGGAGGGACAGACCAGGGCGGGACAAGGGGAATGGACAGTTCAGAAGGCCAGGGAGGCACACAAAGTTCGGGAGTCCAGGGCGGCTCAGACAGCCCATCGGGTGGCCTGGGCGCAGCAGACAGTCCATCGGGCGGCGGAGACGACCCCTCGGGCGGCCAGGGCGGAGACGACCCCTCGGGCGGCCAGGGCACAGGGACAGATACCGGCTCAGGAACTGGAACAGACACCACCGGCGCAGGAACTGGAACAGACACCACCGGCGCAGGCGGAGACGACCCCTCGGGTGGCCAGGGAACAGGCACCGGCTCAGGAACAGACACCACCGGCTCAGGAACAGACACCACCGGTTCAGACACCACCGGTTCAGGAACAGATACCACTGGCCCAGGAACAGACACCACCGGCTCAGGCTCAGAAACAGACACAGGCTCGACGGCGGCCATCTTGTCAGGGGACACAGGCTCGGCAGGCGTGACGTGAACAGGCTCGGCGGCGGCCATCTTGTCCGAAGACACAGGCTCGGCAGGCGTGACGTGAACAGGCTCGGCGGCGGCCATCTTGTTCGAAGACACAGGCTCGGCAGGCGTGACGTGAACAGGCTCGGCAGGCGTGACGTGAACAGGCTCGGCAGGCGTGACGTGAACAGGCTCGGCAGGCGTGACGTGAACAGGCTCGGCAGGCGTGACGTGAACAGGCTCGGCGGCGGCGGCCATCTTGTCTGAAGACATAGGCTCAGGAACAGTCTCTGGATCGGCAGACGTGACGTGAACAGTCTCTGGCTGGGCAGACGTGACGTGAACAGTCTCTGGCTGGGCAGACGTGACGTGAACAGTCTCTGGCTGGGCAGACGTGACGTGAACAGTCTCTGGCTGGGCCATCTTGTCCGAAGACACAGGCTCGGCAGACGTGCTGTGTCTCCTCCACGCATGCAGTACCACTATAGCATAGAAGAGATGCACGGCCCTCCTGGCCATGGCAGGACTGATGATAGGGAGTTCTGGGACCACCGGAACTGGGACCACCGGACTCGGGACCACCGGAACTGGGACCACCGGAACTGGCATGGAGGAAGTCTTCCTTCTCGGGACCACCGGACTCGGGATCACCGGAACTGGGACCACCGGACTCGGGATCACCAGAACTCGGACCACCGGAATCGGGACCACCGGACTCAGGACCACCGGAACAGGCATGGAGGAAGTCTTCCTTCTCCTCCTCTGTTTCGGGACCACCAGAACTGGGACCACCGGAACTGTCACGGAGGGGTTCTTCCCTCTCCTCCGTTTCGGGATCAGCGGTGAAGGCTCTCCTTTCAGCTGACTGTCGTCAGCCGTGGTCCTCTCCTCCTCCAAAGTCCTTTGAGCGCACCTGGCGAAGTATTCCAATAAGGAAATAGAAGATCCTTTCTCCTCTCCCTGAGGAAAAATCTCACTCCGCTGTATCCACATAGTAGGCTGGTTCGTTCTGTCACGGAATAGTTGAACATGAGACGAGGATACAGATGCAGGAGAAATTTATTGATGACATGCAGACAGGGTAACAAACTCAAAACTCAGAGACTCCAAGAACAAGAAACTCGGACAACGAACCAGCACAAGACTACAAACACAAGGAGGCTAAATAGGGGAACAAACAAAGGAGGGTAACGAGACAGACAGGTGGGACAAATTAACCAATAATCAGATAACAAGATGGGAGGGGCTTGACAATAGACACGAGCACATGGCCCAAAATAACAAAACGCCCATGTGCAGCACAAGACAGGACAGGCATGTGACAGTTAGTAATGGCATTTGTCAAACATTTTTCTTTATGATGATGAAATATATATATCCTGATCATCTTTGTTTATGGTTTCCTTTGCAACAAATTATGTGTTTCGGTAAACACTGTTACAAAGACAACAATAATAATGGTGACCAAATATTTTCAATAAAACATCAACATCTAAAACTCTGTTAATTCTCAAAAAGATCTTCTGTAGAGGAATGACAGAAATAAGGCCAAACTGGTTTGTAATAAGAGAGATTTCATGTCTTTTCAGTTGATTTCATCTAAAGCTGTGTCTGGATGTCACTTGTAGTTCTTTTGTTTCTCTTTTCTTCAGTGATTCTGCTTGTTATCATCAGGGGCCTGTACCATGAAGCCGGTTTAGGTGGCTAGCCAGCTATGTTTCAGTTTAGTTTCCGCCAACCCTGGGTTTTAGGTACTATGAAAGTAGCTTGGCTTTAATCGGAGTTCGTTGCCATGGTATCTTACGCTGCATGGCTAACCTGCTCCGGGGCAGGTTATGTTCTGGATTCAAGATCTCAGACTGAAGTTTGACCAATCAGCTGAGAGCAAAGAAACATATAGGTGACGTAACTTATTCCCAGTGTCTGTTGCAATGACTTCACCATTTCTTCCAAATCCTGTGACATCTCAGCGCAAATTGTTTGACGAGCACTTCGTAGAGAAAGAGTTTTTAGCCAGACAAAATCCCCTTGCCTTAACTGATAATTACTTGTATGAAAGATACAGATTTTCCGCGGAAGGAATGTCTTATCTTTGCGAACTTCTTGAGCCGCACATAAAGAATTTAACACGTCGAATTCATGCACTTACTGTACCGCAAATGTTGCGTTGCGTTTTTTTTTTTTGCAAGTGGTACATTCCTGCACGGTGGGTGACACACAGAAGCTCGGGGAAAACACGGTTTGTCGAACCATTCGTAAGGTGGTCCTCGCTCTGCAGGAGTACATGAATAGTTTCATTAATAGTGTTCCCCGGACATTTATCGGCCATGTCCATAAAAGAGGGCTTTTATAAAATTGCCGATAAGATATATTGATAGGGTGACATCACATGAACACATTTAAAAAAAAAAAAAAAAAAAAAGCAAATTGCACAAATGTACTATACAATATAATACATGTTAAGAATTATTTTAAATCTTTATTATTATTCTGTTAATCTTATGATAGGATTCCCTAGCTTTCTTAGTAGTACAAATACGTTCTATATTTATGTAAAATTATGTATATATGTATGTGTAGCCTATGTGTAATATAGCCTATAGCCTATTTTTATAATATATAAAAAATGTGCATGTATCATTTTTTATATATTATAAAAATAGGCTATAGGCTATATTACACATAGGCTACACATACTGTTAAAAAGGCCCATTGTGAATTTTGTATTGAGTGTGAGACTTGCTCTGGCAATCAGCCAATCTCAGAGCACGCTGTCAAACCAGCAACGTGATAACAATAGGCTCCGCCCATCTCTAGCAGGTGGCATTGATTGGCATTAGCAGTAAATAGCTCTGCATGTGAGTGTCGCAAACAGACTCTGCTTTCTTGCCATTGAGGTGTGCATGTGCGTATCTTATACAAGTAAGTTGGTTTATGTATTTCAACTCATGTCAACTGTTTAATGAAATGCATTTGTTTGATACTATTTTGTCTACTCATTGTTTAAGGATACTTCACATTTAATTAGGGATTTCATTTGTGTTTATGCATTTGCATGATGTTGTTTACGTTTCATGGAATCATTTCTGCTGCATCACATTGTATGTATTTATCTTGTTATTGAATTGGTTTTGTTATGTTATATTGATATATATATATTGTATGCTTTGTTTTAGAACACACACACCCATACTCATGGTCTCAAGAATATACTCATCTGCACTCATGTGCTAAGCTTATTGAAGCATTATGAAATTGCTGTGGAGAAAATAAAGCTACAAAGAAAACTTTCTGCTCCTTCTTCATGTCTCTAACCGGACATCTGTGGTGAACTAGTCCCCCACTGGCAAACTCAAACTGATTGCAAATAACAGTTTTCTTTATGGTCCTTCGAGCCGGAGCAAGAGTTTTCCACAGTTATGGAGAAGCGGATATCAGCTGAAGTCCCTGTTGTGCGGCCCAGGAGACAATCGTCTTTTCCAGCACATTTGCAGGATTATGATTTGACTGGTTATAACCTACATAGATCCTTATCACCACCCAACTATTCTCACAAATCTTCTTGTGCTGCATCTGTCGACGAGGATGTCAGGATGGACACCCCACAGGCACCAGCACATCATAGTGATTATCACAGTCCACAACGGTGGTATATAACAGATCAGTGGGACCAGCAAATGGAAGCCCTGCGGGATGAAAATGCTGATTTAAGGAAACTCCACCGAGACCTGATTGTCACGGCTCAGCAGCTGAATGAGGAAAGAGATGATCTGAAGCAGGCCAACATTAAGTTCACGTCACAGATGTCTCAATTGGAAGAAGAGGTGAAAGAATTGCTAAGTTGGCGAAATCAGCAGTCACAGTTTCCTCAGCTATTATCTCCACTTCCTGTACCTGGTTCATCAAAGACCCAAGACCGCTCTAGACCAGTACCAGCCCCACGAAAGTCCAGAGTAATTGAGCCGGTATCAAATGCAAAAAATGCCCAGGCATCTTATGAAGCATTACAAGATCGTAGAACAGCGGAAAGTTCGGAAAGCTCAGACGATTCAAGCAGTCAAGAAAGTCATTCCTCTTCTGTTGATGATGGCATGAGAAACCTGCGTCTGCACTCATCCTGGTACCAAAAGGTTAACACCAGTCCACCAATTGACCGACAGATCAATAGGGGTCAAGATGGAAGACCTGAGGTCAATATGGTTCCAAGAAGTCATGTCCGATCACCATCTCCACAATCATCCATCAGGCCAAGGCACAAGTTATCATCTAGGAGTAGAAGGCATCACCACTCTCCAAGTTTATTGGTTGAGCAAGAAAGAGTATATCGTGGACCTACTCCTACGATTCCTGACCTGATTCACCCAAACCCCAGAGAGTTTGCACGCCTTAAGATTGCTTTGGAGAACATGCTGCCAGTTGATTCCACAGAGCACTTCAAATTCCATATTCTGCTAGAACATCTCAAGCTTGAAGAAGCACAGCTAATTGCTGAATCTTACAGCAGTTCACGTCATCCTTATACCAAAACCATGGGTGCCCTCAATAAGCAGTATGGTCAGCCACATCAGATGGCGTTGCAGCGAATAGTGGAATTGATGGAGGGGCCAAGCATCAACACTGGAGATATCAGAACCTTCCGAATGTATGCTCTGAGAGTGAGATCCTTGGTGGGAATGTTGCGACAACTAGGTAAGCCTGGTAAAGTAGAATTAAAATGTGGATCTCATGTGTCCAGACTTCTGGGTAAATTGCCACATGATCTGCGAAGCAGTTTCAGAAGATTCATCTATCCATTAGATGTAAAGATTCCAACACTCCTTGACTTCTCAGACTGGTTAGAATATGAAATCCAGGTTCAAGGAGATTCCACCAGATATGCAAGTCAATCTGGTAGAGGGTACTCGTCCAGGTCATCCTGGGACGACCCACCAAGGAAGACCAAATCTTTCCACAAAGGGACAGAAGTTCTACTTGGTACTGAGAAATACCCTTCAGCATCTCAATCACCTGTCACAGTTAAGACCACCATGGCAAAACCTTACTGCCCTTACTGTGATAATAACAAACACTCATTGAATAACTGCGCCAATTTCTCTCAACTCTCCAAATTTCAGAGGCAAGATTGGATTAAGGGCCAGAACAGATGCTGGCGCTGTGGACGGGACCATAGATCATCAGAGTGTAATCTTAAGATGCGCTGTAAGGCATGTAATGGGCGTCACTTACTTGTTCTTCATGAAGTTAATGTACGGAGCAAGGAGAGAACAGTACAAAGAGAGGACCCATCTGCTAGCCTTATCAGGGGGGAGGCCGCCAACGATGTACTATTCATTGACAAGCCCCCAGGAAGTCGGAAGGTACTGTTGAAAGTATGTAAAGTCATTCTGAGAAATGGAGATCGATCCATGAAAGCTTACGCCATTCTTGATGATGGCTCCGAAAGGAGCATTTTATTACACACTGCAGCTAGCCAGCTGAAATTGAAAGGTAAGCCGGAGGACCTGCCCCTGCGCACAGTCAGACAAGAGTTAAAGGTCCTGCATGGGGCGGCTGTATCCTTCAACCTCTCACCAGCCTGTCAGCCAGACAAGGTATATCCAATCAGCGGAGCTTTCACTGCGCCAGAGCTGGGGCTTGGAGTGCACTGTCATCCTATTAAGGCTTTACGGAAAAGGTACCGTCACCTTAAAGGACTTCCCCTCCAAGAGATTAAAACTGCTCATCCAGTTTTGCTCATTGGATCAGACTACCCTCATTTAATTGCTCCAGTCGAACCAGTTCGCTTGGGCCCCCCAGGAGGTCCTGCAGCGATTAAAACTCTCCTTGGATGGACTTTGCAAGGACCAGTTCAGGCTCTGCAACACAGCCTCACAGAGCAACAATGTCTGTTCACAAGTTTGTCACCTTCTGTTACTCTGCATGAACAAGTTGAACGACTCTGGCAAATGGATGTCCTTCCTTGGAGGGATGAGAAGACAAGTACTAGATCAGTACGTGACCAGCAGTCATTAAAACTACTGGAACAAAAAACTGTCAGAGTTCAAGTCGATGGGATTCAGCGATATGCTACCCCACTGCTCAGAGTCCAAAATATGCCCTCTCTTCATGCACCCAAAGCAGCGGTAATGCCTCAGCTAAGAAGCCTAGAGCGTCGCCTCAGTAAGTCTCCTGCTCAAGCAGCTATCTACCAGGCTGAGATTAAACGACTGGAGCAGGCAGGTTACATTGTTGAACTACAGTCAGGAGCCGAAGACACTCCAGTAAGTTGGTATATCCCACACCATATGGTTGAACATAATGGGAAACATAGAGTAGTTTTCAACTGTTCATTCCAGTTTCAAGGAAACAACCTTAATGAACTGTTACTTCCAGGACCTACCCTGACTTCCTCCTTACTGGCTGTGCTACTAAGATTCAGAGAACATTCTATCGCTATCAGTAGCGACATCAAAGGAATGTTCCACCAGATAAGACTCCTTCCTGAAGATCGACCCCTTCTCCGTTTCTTATGGAGAGACCAAGAAAGAGAAGTTCAGCCCAGAGTGTTTGAATGGCAAGTTCTCCCCTTTGGGACCACTAGTAGTCCATGTTGCGCCGTCTTTGCCTTGCAGAAGCATGTCTTGGAAAATAGTCAGCCTGGTGAAAAGATACATGATGCTGTACTGAAAGCATTTTATGTAGACAATTACTTGCAAAGTCTGCCCTCGGTAGATGAAGCAAAGCTCATGGTAGACCAGTTGCAGAGTACCTTGGCAGACGGAGGATTCGAACTCAGGCAATGGGCCAGTAATGCGCCTTTCACCATCAGTCACTTACCAGCAGCATCCAGATCGGACAGTGCTGAGCAATTGATATTCAAGGGTAATGCCTCAAACCATGAATCAGTGCTTGGATTGCAGTGGAACTGTCAAACTGATACTTTGTCCTATAAGCTCCGTGCTGTAAAGTACCAAGAAGTTACTATGCGCAATATATATAAGGTGCTTGCCAGTCAATATGATCCTCTTGGCTACATCATCCCATACACCACACGTGCCAAGGTGATTGTGCAGCGACTATGGGACAAAAGGAGGGATTGGGATGATCCCAAGTTACCAGAAGATCTGATGAATGCATGGAACAGATGGGCAGAGGAGCTTAGTGACTTACAAAAGATAGTCTTACCCAGATGCTATTGTACTGCACCGAAGGATGATCTTTTCAGCCAGCGAGATATCCATATCTTCTGTGACGCGTCTGAGTCAGCTTATGGGTCAGTCGCCTATCTTCGAACGGAAGACCGGCAGGGAGAAGTGGAAATCACATTCATAGTGGCCAGATCAAGAGTGGCTCCTAAGAAACGGCTGTCAATACCTCGTCTAGAACTATGTGCAGCCCTGACAGGTGCGCAGTTGGCGAAGACCCTACAGAAGGAATTGACTTTGCCGATTCGACAAGTTTTCATTTGGACCGATGCCACCACTGTTTTGACCTGGATTAGATCTGAATCCTGCCGATTCAAGATTTTCGTTGGTACAAGGGTGACAGAGATTCAGGACCTTACCAGCCACTGTGAGTGGCGTTATGTGGCTTCAGATAGCAACCCGGCGGATGATATCACCCGAGGGAAAAGGCTGGCAGATTTAGGGCCACAAAGTCGTTGGAATACAGGGCCCCCATTTCTTCATCTTTCATCTGATCAGTGGCAGGTTACACCCCCATCTTCTTTGATTGACAGTGATGAACTAAGAAACTCTACATTCTGTGGTCTGACTAATACTGCACATCGCTTGTCCATGCCCGATCTAAGCACATTTTTGACCTTTCAAGAATTACTGACAGCCATCGCAGAATCTCTCAGGGAGGATGGGGCAAATCTATCAGCTGAAGACTTTCAACAGGCTGAGATAGCTATCCTTCAGCAAGCCCAATGGGAAAGCTTCCCCTCCGAAATGGCACAACTTACAACGGGGAAACAACTGAATAGCAACAGTCGGCTCCTTAGCCTTGCTCCCGAACTTGACTGTGTAAGTCGACTCCTTAGGGTAGGAGGTCGTCTTCGCTGCTGTGAAGAGATTGAGCCTGAGTTGATGCATCCTATTGTTCTGGATTCTCATCATCCTGTCACTAATCTTCTTATTAAAGACTATGATGCAAAGCTGCTTCACCCAGGACCTGAGAGAGTACTGGCAGAAATGCGTCGAAAATACTGGATCCTTCGGGGTAGGGAAGCAATCCGACATTATCAGCGCAAGAATTGTTTAGAGTGTCAGAAGCTTCGTAAAAAGCCACAGATACCCAGAATGGCAGATCTGCCTCCAGCCAGACTACGTCTCTTCAAACCCGCATTTTATTCTACTGGTATTGACTGTTTCGGGCCATACACAGTAAAAATTGGACGGAGAAATGAGAAGCGCTGGGGTATTTTGTTCAAGTGCATGACAACTCGTGCGGTGTACATCGACCTCCTTCCAAGACTTGATTCAGACTCCTTCCTTATGGCCATTAGGCGTTTCATAGCCCGACGTGGGAAGCCTTTGGAAGTTTTATGTGATCAAGGCACGAATTTTAAAGGAGGGGAAAGGGAGCTACGACAGGCATTTGGCGAACTAGTTCCAGAGCTTCAGAACCAGCTTGCCAGTCAGCAGATTATCTTCCGTTTCAACCCACCTCATGCCCCACACTTTGGTGGGTGTTGGGAAAGGGAGATTCGTTCCCTGAAACAAGCTCTACAGGTCACTCTGGGAACTCAGTCTATACCTGAGGAAACTCTTCTCACTACACTCATTGAGATTGAAGGGATCTTAAATTCTAAACCCCTGGGGTATACCTCCTCGAATGCCTCTGATCCAATTCCTATCACTCCTAATTCGCTCCTTATGGGGCGGCCGGATTCGTCCCTTCCTCAAGTGATATACCCTCAGAGTGAAATACTGAGTCGACGTCGTTGGCGTCATAGCCAAGTCCTAGCAGATCACTTTTGGAAGCGGTTTATCAAGTTCTATTTGCCTGACCTTCAAACTCGTAGCAAGTGGCAACGAGAGTCACCCGATATCAAGGTTGGAACTACAGTTATGATTGTGGACCCTCAATTTCCCAGGGCCCTGTGGCCCACTGGTCAGATCTCACAAGTATTCCCTGGGGTGGATAATAAAGTCAGGACTGTTGAAGTGAGAATTAAGGACAAGGTTTATGTGCGACCTGTGGCTAAGGTTATACAGCTGCCTGAGATTCCAGACTAAAATTGAACTTTGACCTTTTTTTTATAATGGACAGATTTCCTCATTTTTAGAAATCTGGGGGCGGCTGTTAAAAAGGCCCATTGTGAATTTTGTATTGAGTGTGAGACTTGCTCTGGCAATCAGCCAATCTCAGAGCACGCTGTCAAACCAGCAACGTGATAACAATAGGCTCCGCCCATCTCTAGCAGGTGGCATTGATTGGCATTAGCAGTAAATAGCTCTGCATGTGAGTGTCGCAAACAGACTCTGCTTTCTTGCCATTGAGGTGTGCATGTGCGTATCTTATACAAGTAAGTTGGTTTATGTATTTCAACTCATGTCAACTGTTTAATGAAATGCATTTGTTTGATACTATTTTGTCTACTCATTGTTTAAGGATACTTCACATTTAATTAGGGATTTCATTTGTGTTTATGCATTTGCATGATGTTGTTTACGTTTCATGGAATCATTTCTGCTGCATCACATTGTATGTATTTATCTTGTTATTGAATTGGTTTTGTTATGTTATATTGATATATATATATTGTATGCTTTGTTTTAGAACACACACACCCATACTCATGGTCTCAAGAATATACTCATCTGCACTCATGTGCTAAGCTTATTGAAGCATTATGAAATTGCTGTGGAGAAAATAAAGCTACAAAGAAAACTTTCTGCTCCTTCTTCATGTCTCTAACCGGACATCTGTGGTGAACTAGTCCCCCACTGGCAAACTCAAACTGATTGCAAATAACAGTTTTCTTTACATACATACATAATTTTACATAAATATAGAACGTATTTGTTTAACTTACACATTAACAATCAGCAATCTTTCTCCAACAGTCTTCTCTTGCTTTGGCAGCAGAGACCGTATTGTTTCGAGCTTGAATTTACATATTTAAATTCATCGTAATTCTGAATGATTATCTCTTGCTCCTCCGCGGGAAAATATATCGCTCACGCTCTACCCGCGATTGGTTGTTCAGTGTCGACGTCACTCTTTTATGTGCACGCGCGCGTGGAGTAATCATAGCTTAAGGATCAAAGCCTGAGTTGACAGAGAAAGTTGATGAGCTGCATCATGGTACCAATAAAGCCTGATGGCATCGGTTTGGTTTTGTCAACTCAAAACTAATCCTGTAACCCCGAGTTTGTTCAGCTACCTTCATGGTACAGGCCCCAGGTGTCTTCAATAATCAAACAATCATCACTCAATTAATCACTAATTAACTCTAACTCTTTTAACACCGTGCTGGTAGTTCCCATATGAACATTGCTCTATGTTAATTTAACACCGGGGAATTTACTGTACAGGAATGATTTAGTACTCACAGTAAGGGCAGACGTCCTTCATCTTCTCCCACACTTGGTACTTCAAGTTGCCCAGATATGTATTATTTAATATAATTATTATAATATTTTATATATTATTTAATATTATTTAATATTTATTTATTTATTTTTATATGTTCCAGATAGGAACATCAGTACGAGCTTCTGCATCTGGAAGTGTGTATTTTGCTCTTAAAAAAAACAAACCTCACATAATCACTTTTGAATTTTACTCAATTTAATTTTTTTTTAGCTCATGAATAATTAGAAAGTAAAGTAGTAAAGTGAAAATTAAAAATACCTGTTCATAATGTCGTAATAATTCTGAAAATAATTTTCATCTGAATTTGATTTCTCCGCCATACTGTTTTTTTAAAATTCAGGATGAATTCTAGCTTTGTTGAAGAGCTACAAAGCTACAAAGCTACAAAGCGATTGCCCTAAGTGTTTTTCACCTCACTGCACCTGCGCAAAAACAGAAATTAAACCATGGTGACAATATATAAGTATAATATACTATTTATTACAGTTTATTTTGACGTTTCAGCTCAGAGAAATGGACATACGACCAAGGCAGTGCGTTTCTTCTCGTAAAGCATGTTTCTTCTGAAATAGACACACAGTTCTGGGTTTGGAGGGATTTTATTTCATATGTATAGTGTGAGCAGTCAAGTCACAGCTCAACGATTGGACTGTATAGTGTGAGCACATAAATTGTGAGCTTTGTCTTTATATTGCATTTGATTTACTGTACTTAACAAAAACATTGCTGAAATCGCATCTGACCCTTAAAAGCACTTTGGTGGTCAACTAGATTTAGTCACATAGATTCAGTAATTTGAAATTTCATTAAAAAAAAAGAGGTTTTCAACCCTGATCCTGTCCTGAAGTTTAGATCCAACCCTTATCAAACACACCTAAAGCAGCTAATCAAGCTCTACAGGATCACTTGAAAATGCACGGGCAAGTGAGTTGAAGCAGGTTGGAAATAAACTTTCAAGGCAATAAAGCTGTGTAAGAACTCAGTGTGGAGTGAATTCCAAGATTTACCACAGTGTGTGTGTGTGTGTGTGTGTATGTGAACCGACCTTCAGGAAGGTGATGTCATCCTCCTCAAAACGTTCTTCCAGTTCTCTGACTCTGTCGGAGAGAGACTGTATTCCTCCTTGAATTCTTCTTTCCAGATTTGCTTCCTTTTCATTCTCTTCTTCATTTAGAGCTGATATCCTGCTCTCCTCCTCCTTTTTTTTCTCAAACTCCATCCTGATACTCCTCTCTGTCATATGAGTTTGAGACTGTGGGGATAGCATATGTGCGACAACCTTATCATCCACACAATTCTCACAAGAGGAATAAATAGATATCAAGCTGTACTCAGTGACCTTGGTACAAATCTGTCAGATTTGTCCTCACAAAATCTGCTTTATGAGAGCTTTAAAGTTGTCAAAAACTGCACTTATGTTAGAAGGGTTTTACAAAAAAGGCTATAATAATAAAAAACAAAACAAAGGCCATTTTCTTATTAGAAAGTGAGACGGTGAGTTTAAGCGCTCAGAGATTGGGACACCAGGTCACAGGCTGGTGTAGTACCGAAAGCCATCAGAGGCAGACGGTGGGTAAACACTACACTCCATTAGGGTTCCAGGTAGGGTTGCAAACTTCAGAAAAGAAAAATGCGGACAATCGTGGTTCTTTACAGGAAAATAAGGGACACTCAAAATATTTGTACTGTATCACACAGTATATGTCATTTCAGGTTCCTATGTGTTTAAGATTTTCTCAGACATAAACACATTTGTTTTGCTTAACCTATTTATGTACAATTTAACATTAATTCTAAAACGAATTTTAAGGTCACACAAAAAAGTCACATTACACACAAACCATAGTTCAAAATAATAGCATTTATCTGAAATAGAACGCTTTTGTAACATTATACACTACATTTTAAAGAAATTAAAGAAAGTAATAGCATACTTTTATTCAGCAAGGATGCATTAAAGTAATCAAAAGTGACAGTAATACATTTATAATGTTACAAAAGCTTTTTTTTTATTTTGGATAAGTCTACTTTGAACCTTCTATTCATCAAAGAATCCTGACTTAAAAATAATCATTAAGAAATGTTTCTTGGGCAGTAAATCACATCAGCATATTATTCCCTCAGGAAGATTTCATGTTTTCTTGCGTGGCTGGATGTTGGACAATAATCACGTTGTTTGAATTCACCAAAACTGATATGCCGAAACAGAAAAACCCGGCCGGACAGTGAAAGGGATTATCCGTTAGCGTGAGTCCGGATCGAACCAGGAGCGACCAGACAGCAGAGGATTCTGTTCGCAAATCAAACAATAATTTGTCCCAAATGAATAATTAATTCTCTATTTTAGAGGTTATTCGTATGGTCTGATGCGCGTGAGTGTGGGCTGAGATTGGATGATGACAGGTGTCGTGATCATTCTCAAGTGTTGTGTTGCTGTTGTATCAGTCAGTGGTTAGATCAGCGTACAAATCTATTTAATCGAGACAAGGGAGGTCCCGTACGGGACAAATAAATTAGGCCCAAAATACAGTTGGCAACCCTAGTTGGAGGTATCTGTGGTGGTGTGGCCAAGAACAGGCATGACAGGTAGTGTACAGATGAGAAGATTTATTTCTTCCAAAAATTATATACAGGGGCAGATGTAATGAAAATAATTTCCAAAATAAAGTCCATATAAAAATCAAAGACTTAAGATGGAAGTTAAACTGAAACTAACAAAAATTAGCTTAGAAAATAAATACATTTCCCCTGTTAACAAAATAACAACAAAACAAAAACCACTAAGGTCAGCAGATCATGATGTTACTATGGCTGGGCAAATCTGACTCCCCTCTTCTTCTTCTTCTTCTTCTTCTTCTTCTTGGAGTTTTATGGCGGTTGGCAAACCAGCTAAAAGGTGCATTTACCGCCACCAACTGGACAGGAGTGTGAAGCGTTAACCGAGTGAAGCAAATAATCAAATAATTCTGATAAAAAAAATATATATTAAACTATATTCTGTTAACCAATCCTGTTTCCCTTAGATACCTCATTAAAGCACTATAAACCCTTGTCTCTTTCTGTGCATTTTGAAATATGCTATTTACTGACAATGTATTAATACCTACGTAGCTTAATGATTCTGTAAAATTTATTCTTTCTCTGTTGTATTCTGTGCAATGAATCAACACATGTTCCGACTCCCCTCTGATATTCACCACTGCTAAGCCCTTTTCACACAGCGCTTTGAACCCGGCAAATTGCCAGAACAACATCTGTGTGAACGCAAACACGACCCGGGATCGATGCCGGGTTGGGGACCTAGTAACATTGCCTGTGTGAACAAAAGCCGTAATAATGCTGTGTCGTAGTGATGACACTGAAGCCGGGATCGTTCGCCAGCTGTGAAACGGTACGTAATGCGCAAGTTTATGATCGAATCAGAGAAAAAATGCACAAGCGTGGTTTCTAGAGAGAGAAATTGCAGCTCATAAGCAAACTTAAGACGCTGCTGAGATTACAAGTCACATCGATGTCACGTGTCTTTACGGAATTTTTACGGGTTGTGTGTGAACGCACTCTCTGATTCAGGAAAATCACTGGCAGTGTGAATGAACCAAAATCAAACGAACCCGGGTCAAATCCCGGGTCACTTTATCCGTGTATTTTCCGGAATATCTGTGTGAAAGGGGCTCTAGATATACTCCTTTAGCCTCTACCAAACAAAAAAAAAGGTAAATATCAAATAAAACTTTCCCCAATTAACAATAATATTTACAACAAAATATCCACTGTATCGTACCTAACATATTACAATCAAATAATTTAAGCACAATACAAAAACTACTCCAAACAAACAAACCAAAAATGAAACTGAATGAAATGAAATAAAAGATCCCCCTCCGATCAGATCATGATGGTACAGTCCAACTTCCTCTGGAACAGCATAAGTCTGGAGGCTGAATCCCCACCTCTCCCTGTGTTTGCTGAACACACGTTCACTCCATGGACCAGAGGTATCTAGGACTCAGGTAGAGTTAAACAGCAAAGAAGAATCTAAGAAGTGTGTTCCCTTCTGTACATTCAAACTTTAATAAACTTAACTTGTTAATGTATCCTGTGTTTGTTTCTTATACTAAGGGGATTTAAATAAAGTAACAAACCATGTTAAAATTCAACTTCAAAATAACCAATTTAAATCATGGTAGAGTTAAGTTATGTGAGGTCAGCTACGCACCCGTCACAGTATCAAAAGCCATCTTACATCTTTTTGTCCAGTGATCTTGTTTTTCCTGCATGTCTTTTCACGTGTCAGTGGGCGGAGCCAAAGAGGCGATGATGAAGTAGGCGTTGAACTGATTCTGTAGAGGCAGTCTTGTTTTTCTTGTAATATTGGGGACTTTTTTTTTAGACTAACAAGGTTTCCTGAATCTTGTAGTATGTTTTGTAGAACAATGACCTCTTACATGTGAAATGATCAGATAAAATGTATGTAAATAACCCTTTAAAACAGTTGGACATTTTTTCTCTAGTGCTCTATTTTTCAATTTAATATAGGCATCTATACACATCAATTTCTATGAATATTGTTACTTTATATAGCAGTTATATTTTTATTTCTACCTTTTTTCATTAAACTCTGTGGACACAAGAACCAAGTTAAACCAAGACATACTTGCCGAATAATTATTCCAGTGTACTGTATGTCTAACCAGTCAGCCTACAGTCCTCAGTTGGGTGGAACTTGAAAAGCCAGTTAAAGTTTTGTAAAGTAAACATCCGTGGAATTTGTTTTTGTTGATCCTAAACATTAACCTCACCTTAATGTACCTGCAGATTTTGCTTTCCCGTGACGTACCATTCTGTAATGACAGCAATGTATTCTCAGCTGAACGAAGAGCATCTTTCAGCTTACTCTTTAAAGATAAACACAAATATTCATTAACACATCTGTTACAGGTTGTTTAAAACCCATTCATAATTGGCTTGGTAATGAACTGGGCTGCCATTTCCGAGCATTTAATAATTACATTAAAAAAGTATCTGCTAAGAACAAAATTTCTCACCTTGTGTTGTCGTACAGTCCGTTGTAGCGGCTGTTTCATGCCATTCATGCTTATGTTTCTTACACTCTGAACATAAAACCTGTTCATCCGTTTGACAGAACAGCTCAATCATCTTTCTATGTGTCTGACACTTCAGTTCTCCATTCTCCTTCCTCGTGTTGTTCTCTCTCAGGTAAGACTCACAGGTGTTCCTCAGGCTCAGATTGGACACCGGTTGCTGAGGTGAAAGCTGTCGACAGACGGGACAGTTTCTGGATCTGCTCGAGGTCCAGTGATCATTAATGCACTGACGACAGAAACTGTGACCACAGCTCAATAACACAGGGTCAGTGAAGAGCTCAGTGCACACGGGACACGACAGCTCTTCCTCCAGAGAGGCAGCCATGAAGACAGAGACAGAAGACGAAGATTAAATTATTCCCTGAGATAAAAAATAAATAAAAATAAAACTCATGAGCAACTGAGAGAGAAAACAAAGAAGACACAGCAAAGGTCATGGACTTCCTCATATATGCCCAGCCTCCCATTTTTATGAGAGAGGAGGGGTTAGAGTTAGACAGGTGGATCACGATTAAAATGATAATGGGTTGAAGTAAAAAAATAAGAAAAAAAGAAAACATGCACATCCCTGATACAAATGTATCCAGATGATGTTGGTTTGTTATTGATGATAACAACATAATCATCACCTAGATTCAGTATGCAGTCTTTGTGCGGTGTTGTTCATTTTATATTTTAAGTTTGATTATACAGTATGAGATCCAGCAGTGTCATCATCATCTATGAAGGATTTTAAATGAATAATAAGACACAAACATTTGAACTGTGATATTTAGACACAAAGAGATCACTGTGAGATCAGATTGTTGACTGGGTAGCAATGATGATTGTTTACAGTTTGCTACAAAAATTAGTGCAAAGTGTAATGGGACGTAGGAAAAAGGTGGAGATTTTTTAAAAGCTTGAACGCTCAAGCGTGGGCGAGACAGAAAGGAAAAAAAAAAAAGAAAAAAAAAAAGAAGTATTTCTGGAAACACCTTAAGAGAAAGCGAAACACTTCAAAGAAGCACAAGGAAGTGCAGACAGACTCTACACGAAATTTTGTTCAACCAGAGATGTAAGTATAGAATTCATAATTATAATTCATTTTATCAAATGTTTTCTATATATATATATATATATATATATATATCGTTTCTTAGAGATGTTGAGAGAATAAGATGACATTCTATACGCCTCAGACAAAAAGTTGCCTATTAAATATAGCAAGTCTGCAACAATTAGTCTTACTTTTAACTGTAAATCCTATTTATGGCATTCTTTCGACTCAATATTTTAAACATTCGCCTCTTTAATAATTAATAGACAGAATGTTGCAATATTTGTGCCGTAGCCTTGTTTCTGCACTCGCAGGGGAGACTTTGATCATGTAGGTCAAAGATGTCGCAACACAGCAAAATCTAATGAGTTAGACTTACTTAAAAAAACAGGGAATGTGAAATAGGAATAGTATTTTGTACTGACAAATGCTAAGTTAGTATAGTTCACTTACACAAGAGTTCTAGTGACAAAAAAATAACTGAGAGTACTTGATAATTTACTTTAAATAAAATTCAACTGTACCTAGTGTTGTGTTTTCATGAATATATAGAAATGATATCAACCCAATTAAAAACCACGACATAAGTTACAATCATTATGAAGGGAAGTAATTAAAGGTTGCTTTTTAAAGGTGACTTAACTTCAGACGACATCATTAACCATAGTTATTTGATCCTGCCATTCATTCATTTGTATTTCTTCGATATTTTGACTGAATTTTAAAGTTTAAAATTGTAAACTTTTTTTTAAATTTAAAGTTTAAAAGTTTAAAAAAAGTTAAAAAAAGTTTAAAGTTTAAAATTAAATTTTTTAAAGTTTCTCTTTACCTGTTGTACACAAACAAGCCTGATGACATAACAAAGAGATACTGAAAGCTGTTTGCTGTAAGCAAATTTTTATATTTGTACACAATTTTCTGTCAAATTTGTGTATTTAAGTAATTTCTCCTCTGATTGGTTAAACCAACCTTATTATTAAGCAGTGGATTCAGTGGATACTTTGACCTTTAATGTACAGTAAATGACTGATAGTAAAAGTGTCGTCACTCACTTGATGCATCCAAAAGTATTTTGAACCGATAAAGAAATATAAAAAAAAAAATATATATATATATATATATATATATAGCCCTTTCACACAACAATCTACTGATCTAAGAGGTCAATGTGTGACATGATCCTCCTTAAACATCTTTTCACTAGTAATTTACAATTCAGAGTTCACCTAACCTCCACTTGTAATTCCTGCTCTCCAACTTTCATCTACTTTTCTGAATGGAACAGGTTTTGTGAGAGGAGTGTAACTGCACCGTGAACTATTAACTATTAACAACTATTAACAATAGTTTTGTTAGTTATGTGAACTGCTTTAAAGAGCACAATTAATGAATTATAGTTCCTGAATCAAGACTGTTTTTTTTCTCCTAGTGACAGAAAATGGACGCCACTAAAAAACTGATTCTGGACGCTCTTGAGGAGATTGTGAATGCAGATTTTAAGCGGTTCATCTGGCACCTGTGGAACGGTGTAGGATCAGACATCGAGCCTATTCCTCAGGCAAGGCTGGAGAACGCAGATCGCCAGGATGTCGTGGATCGCATGGTACAGAAGTACAGTACTAATGCTGGGACTGTTGCAGTACAAGTGCTGTTGAACATCAACCAAAATTCTCTCGCAAAAAAACTTGATTTGAAACTTCAGGAAGGTAAAGGAAAAACTATTAATACTGGTTTATGAGTTAGTGCTGCTCTCTGAAGTATATCGTAGTGATTCCATGCAGACAAAAAACAGTTACATTTGAGATCGGTTAACAAGTCAGATCATTGTTTTCAAGCTTGTGTTTTATATAATGAAATTTTATGTTGTTCTGGTATTAAATATACTATATTATTTATTATACTCATTGCTTTTTTTTTTTTTTTTATGGATGTATTTGCTTGTCTTGTATAAAACAAACAAACTTTTCTCTCTTCTTCAAGCGGGTTCTGGTCGATAAGGAAGAGTTTCTCTCGATCACATGGGACGGTCTGTCTTTGGACGACTGCTCCGCTACTGTAAGGTGCTCAGAGGCTTCTGGGAGATCTATGAGGGTCGGGACTCCATCTTCAGCCCCTCTTCATCTCTAAACAAGGGATTTAAAACATAAACACGGTCTAATCAACAATCTGCCACAATAATATTAAGTCTTGCAGTTAAATTAAAATTCAGTGAGGATAAAGTACAGTCACATCTACCGTAATAGAGCCATATATAAATAAAGTCAAGGGAGTCTCCTAACGTGATGCCTGATGAGATCTTATAATTTAGTTTGATAAAATTATGATTTTTACTGATTGCATATGGGTGACATATTATTGTTTGAGCAGTTACATTTTAATGTTGTTGTTTTTATTTGTTATAATTATTTTCAAAATTTGGTGTTACAGTAGATGTTACAATTAAACACCAATCATTAATGGTAGAGGATGATGAATGATTATGTTATTTACATTTACTCATTTAGCATGTTATGCTGTGAATGGTTTGTTTGGGGATTGCTAAATATAGATAACTGATGGATCATTATTTCTATATATTCGGAGTGTGTGAGTTTCTGTGCAAACGAGAGTCATTTATGAAAAAACACATATAGCAAGCAACCATTGAAGCAATGTTAAATCAATGTTAATGTGTCAATGTTAACAGCATTGTTTCAACATCATGATTGCACTCTCAGAAAATGAAACAGAACTACAACTGACTTTAAAGACAGCCTGAAATCAACTACAAATAAAATACATTAAATCTGTGAAGATCTCAGCAGAGGAGGATTAAACAACACAAACAGCATTACCAGCTTCACTTATTACTAACCAGACTGACTTTGTTTCTGTCAGACGTCTACAGAAGTTCTTATTGAGAATTAACAGAGGTTTAAATGTTGATGTTTTATTGAAAATGTTTGGTCGCCATTATGGTGATCAGGCTTTGCTTTAGTTAGTCAGTTTGACTCTTGGCTTTTCATTTGAGTTTGTGGTCTTTGTAACAGTGTTTACTGAAACGTATAATGTGTTGCAAAGAAAGACAGAAACAAAGATGATCAGGTGATATAGTTTTCAGCATCATAAAGTACTTTGCTTGCTATCTGGGAAGGCTTTGCTTTTCTGTTTATAAAATATCTGTATTATTCAAAACAAAATAAATTGTATTTGACCAACAGTGGTGATGGAGAAATAATTTATTATCTTTTATCTAATAACTTTTTTTTCTGCTACTGTGCTGGTATTATGTGTCTATATTACATTAAGATGCTCAGAAAGTTTCTGATGTGACTGAGACTTCATCAGTGGGTGTGTTGATGTGACGGAGAGGCAGAGACGGTCGGATCCATTTGCAGATATTTATTAAAGAAGAAAACAAACTGAGAACAAGCAGACAGAAACTCAATAGATGTCAAAGGGCAATCCAGAATCGTGGTAAAACAAGCAATGGTCAGAGGCAGGCAGCAAAGGTTCACAAACGAGTTCAGAGTCCAAGTTCAAATACACGAGATCAAGACAAAGCACTGAGTAGCAAGAGATACAAACTGAGACCGAGGTATGGTAAAACAAGACTTCACAAATGAGAACAGAACAGTCCAGATAAAGGGGAGCTGAGGGTGCACAGGTGAGACTGATGAAATCATAATGAGGTGATGAGGGAATAACAAGCACGATGGATAATGGGAAATGAAGTCCTACTATGCAGGAGAGAGGGACCTAGTGAAACCAGGAGGAGGCATTGTCGTGCGTTCCGTGACAGATGATGTCAAAGCTCATTAAAGGAGATCTGCTTCCCTCTGCTCTCATCTGGATCACCTCCAGACCAGCAGCAGCCAATCAGATACCCTACAAATTATGTGTGTGTGTGTGTGTATACTTGAACAGCTTTCTGAGAATCACTTTGAGTTTTAAACCTTCTGCATGAGGACAAAGTGAGTAAAGTTAGCACCTTTAAATTGCTGTTTTAGAGTTAAAGGGTTAGTTCACCCAAAATTAAGACATAATTTACTCTAATGTCGTAAGTCTTTCTTTCTTTTTTGAACAGCAAAAGTATCATTTTTAAAGTAAATGTACTGCTTGCACGTGTCCATATAATGGCAGTGAATAATAGTGACCATCATCAAGCTTTAAAAAAAGGTGCAAAAGTATCACAGAATGATCCCATGCGACAAGTGAGAAATAAGGAAATTATTTTCTCAAATTCCTCAATCTGTGTCTCGGTCTGCAGAGCTTAAAGGAACACTCCACCGTTTTTTGAAATAGGGCTTATTCACATTCTTTCCTACATTTAGATAGGTGTGCAAATGCATTTTTGTCTCAGTGCATGCATTGTTTTAGTTTGACAGGGTCGGCGTTAGCTTAGCTTAGCACAATGAATGGAATCCTTTGTTGCCAGTTAGCATGGCCTGAGTAAAAGTGATCAAAAAAAAAAAAAAAACCCACGTAATTACTTCTT
The DNA here is from genome assembly GCA_021554675.1 of Leuciscus idus. Lineage (NCBI taxonomy): Eukaryota > Metazoa > Chordata > Actinopteri > Cypriniformes > Leuciscidae > Leuciscus > Leuciscus idus. Next base: position 8,299,734 of record CM038623.1, read on the forward strand.
GTGGCCTGCGTATTCACAACGAGTACAAGAAGCGATCCAGATTAACACTAGGCGATTTCCTAGGCAGATATTGACTTGGGACTATATTAGGGGGAAGCACAGGCGAAGCACTGCTGCTTAGGCGAAGCACTGCTAGTTCGGCGCTGAGATCTCACGCAACACATGAAATCCCACGACTTCCGTCAACATACCGGCGTGCAACGCGTCAAAAAAACAGATGAAGAAGAACATACCAGCGTGACCTGCACCGAGTGTCTTCGCTTTTGGATTCTTTATTTTGTGAAGTTACAGCAAACATGGTAATTACCTGCGTAGCAAAAGGTTGTGAGAATAAGCAAAGGACATACACGAATGTAATGTTTCACAGAATTCCTTCAAATCTGGAACTGAGAAATAAATGGCTAGCAGCTCTGGAGATATGTACTTCAACGCCTCTCAACAAAATAAATCAGTATCGTGTTTGCGAAGAACATTTTGCACCAGAGGACTACTTAGAAAAAATGGAATATGGGTCCAGAAAGACGGTAGCAGTACTACGTCTGAAAGATACGGCCGTCCCATCTATTTTCAAAGCACAGGCAGAACAAAGTGCACATGTAAGTTGTCTTTTATTTGTCTTCCTTATGTTAATCTGTCTTTATTCGGTTGTAAAATAGATGCTGCACTAGACTACGGATAGACTAGAATACTATCTAGACTAGACTACGAATCTCATGTTGAATTCAACCTGTTTAGCATGAACAAACAAACTAAAATAAAAATCGCTGTTATCGTGACCTGTAAAATGAAATGACTGAGGGCTAAGTTTTCTATATTTTTCTCTCAACGAGTTAGACTCAGGAGTTTTAGTATAACTACTAGAGAGGAGAAGGCTACTAGCATTTTGACCAAAGGATGTAGCAGAACAGTATTCATTGTTTATGTAACACACACACATACACACATGGTCATCGATGGCAGAAATTTGTCCCACTCGCCACAGCACAGACACTCTATTTCAGTCGGCATAGGTTGGCATATTCCCCCACATTCACACCACCAGTTCGTGTTGACTCTCATCCTCGCGTCCTCAGGCTGTTGAGCGATCGCAACCTCCTCCTCCTGGCGTTCTATTTCCAAAGCACGCAGCTCGTCTTCTGTAAACTCTGGTTCAAATAGGTATGGTTCAGGCTCTTGACTGTCTGAGAAGTCACCCTCTTCGTCTTTCACAAAATCAGCCATGTTCATCGCCATTCGTATACTGTAAGCTAAATAGTCAGGCAGCAACTATTCACGCCGGTATGTTGACGGAAGTCGTGGGATTTCATGTGTTGCGTGAGATCTCAGCGCCGAACTAGCAGTGCTTCGCCTAAGCAGCAGTGCTTCGCCTGTGCTTCCCCCTAATATAGTCCCAAGTCAATATCTGCCTAGGAAATCGCCTAGTGTTAATCTGGATCGCTTCTTGTACTCGTTGTGAATACGCAGGCCACAAGAAGTAATTACGTGGGTTTTTTTTTTTTTTTTGATCACTTTTACTCAGGCCATGCTAACTGGCAACAAAGGATTCCATTCATTGTGCTAAGCTAAGCTAACGCCGACCCTGTCAAACTAAAACAATGCATGCACTGAGACAAAAATGCATTTGCACACCTATCTAAATGTAGGAAAGAATGTGAATAAGCCCTATTTCAAAAAACGGTGGAGTGTTCCTTTAAGTCTGAAGGAGGGATCATTTATTGATAGCTATGATTTGTTCATGACTCTATTTTGTTTTATTAATTATTAAGAAATTCTTGACTGAGGCCACCAGCTCCCCCTGCAGGATACATGATACAATTATACACTTCTGAACAATTTGTGATATGAGAAAGAGAACATGAAGCTCACATGGACAATCTACAAACACACTGATGAGTGACAACACACTCTTTATGCTCACACAGACATAATGACTTTCCATAGAAATAATGATTTTTATACAGTGCAAACTGTATTCTGTTCCCTTACACTAACCCTATCCCTAAACCTACCCATCACAGAAAACTTTCTGCATTTTTACATTTTTAAAAAAAACATCACTTAGTATGATTTATAAGCCGTTTTCCTCACGGGGACCAACAAATGTCCCCACACGAACACAGATTTCAGATATTGCCATCCTTGGGGACATCAGGGTTTGTGATGTGAATATATTAATGGTACAACACAATTGTTAGATTCAAAAGACATGAGTGAATCAGTCTATTTCATGATGATTATAAACCCATCAAAGGGTAACCATCATCACCTGATCTCATTTCACTTTAGCTTTCTTTGCTGCTGCAAATGTTTTTGACAAACACACTGTCACAGCGGCCAAAAAAAGACAAAATATATAATAAGTGTTAATAGCCCAACTAATGGAAACACTAATCACTGTTATGGTGACTTCAAATGAAACACATTAGAGTTAAACCTCTGTTAATTCTCAATAAAACTTCTGCAGACGTCTGACAGAAATAAAGTCAGTCTGGTTAGTAATAAGTGAAGCTGGTAATGCTGTTTGTGGAGTTGTTTGATCCTCCTCTGCTGAGATCTTCACAGATTTAATGTCTTCTTTTCTCTTCAGTTGATTTCATCTTAGACTGTGGCTGAAGTCAGTTGTAGTTCTTGTGTTTCTGCTCATCTCTTTTTCTGTTCTCTTCAGAGGTGTAAAGTCCAGGTTCAGAAAGTAAAAGTCCTCCTCAGTATTTTGTTCCAATCACCTGGATTTGCTAATTCAGCAGGAGAGAGAACTAATTAGTGGAATCAGCTGACTGAGTTCATGGCTGGAATAAACATATGGCAGGACTTTTACTTTCTGACCCCTGGACTATACACCTTTGAGTCTTCTCTCCCTCACGGCTCACAGCGGTCAGATGATCCAGAAAGAACAGGGACAGACTCCACTCGTGTCCCACAGAGAGATGACTGTCCTGGACACACAGACCACACATCCATTCAGGACATGAGAAAGGAACCAATGAAGATGAAGGATGAAAACAGACTGAGAATCAGAAAGACACATGAAATAGAGGAGAGCAGACAGTGTGTGAGTGTGTGACGTCTGCTTTAAACACACATTAATCACTGCATCATCTCAATGTTGAGTGTCTGAATCTCTCAGTCCTCAATCTGAACTTTACAGATGTAACATGACACACAGTCCATTCATTATGTGCAAAGATTTATTTAACAAAACCAGTAACCCAGTGTTACACTGTGATGAAGTTACATGAAAGAGACATTTTCACCTGATCTGACACATAAAAGCTACTTTCACTGCTGCAACATAATGAAATCAGATTGATTCCCCTGTAATATTAATTTGTATATTGTAATTTATGTTGATTTGAATGAAACCTGGAGGTTTAATTTAGATGTTTCCACATGAAGCACATTAGTTACCTGACCAAATGTTTTGACAAAATCAGTACACAACACTGGGAAGAAACAGAAAAATAGGAACAGTAACATAAAATGTTGAGGTAGCAAATAAATAAATACAATTGTGACAATCCAGCAGGATGAAACTTAGCCTGTTGATCCACATTAGGGATGGGCATTCGATTAAATTTTCTTAGTCGATCGTCGGGAGAATTAACGATCGACTATCGATTAATCATTAATATTTTTATATTGAAATTCATTATTTCTTTAACTTTTTATAAATTAAAAATGCAATGAAAATACAAAAATACAGTTTGTTTGTCCTCGATGAGATCTTTATTACAAGAAGATGTGGCAGTGAAACTGGACGTTCGGTAGACTTGAAGATTCCTGCGGTGCTCTAACGTTAAACCAGCGGAACCTGCGAGCCGGCGTTCTTAAACAGAGACCCATGGCCACCTCATCCGTTTTCTGTGATCGGATAGCTATCCGGTCGTGAAAAGACCAAATCTAAATGCCCTCCGAAACGCATTCGAGACGGATTTAAATCCGATCGCTCAAACCACTTCAGGAGGAGATCTGAGACGCATTCCAGACGAAACTGGACAAGAGTAAATGCATCTGGTTGTTGAAACCACATATGTAAATTTGACTTATCCCAAAAATGATAAGAAATAAACGTGTGAGAGCGTGTTATAGGCTATATGTCATGTTATATCCAGATATGACGACGCTACTTCAACACGCATCACCACAGATGAGCATCGATTCATCAAGCCAACGTGCAAACTATCGCAAATCAAAGTGAAAGTCATTCATCAACACACAATCATCTTCATTAAAAGTAAAGAACCGAAATGATCTTACCAGGGTTGTTGCCGCAATATCTTGTTGCGGTCTGATTTAGAAATTTTCGCTGATGATCAATAAAATGCAGCTCATATCAGTTGCTTTCGATTCGGTGACGTGCAACAATTTAAATATGCATTTAGCGCGGGAATTCAAGATTGGATTTATATCCGTTTTGCAAAAACACATTTATGTGACCAGGTGTAAATGGAATCGTTTTGATAAATCAGATAGCTATCCGATCTGAGAAAACGCATGAAGTTCCCATAGAACTTCTGCACCAGTCTACTGATTTCTGTTGAGAAAGATAAGCATGTTGACATGATCTGGGATCAGACGCGACCGCAACCTGGTGACAGCCAGTCCAGCCGCCGAAAACACCCGCTCTGAGGGGACTGACGTTGCCGGGATGCACAGGTACCTCCGCGCTAAAATTAATTCCATTGCTTCAAGACTCACACTACGCAACGCAACCTGCATTAGTTTAATCGATAACAAATAAACTTGATCGACGAAATTCTTAACGATCAATTATCGATCGTCGATTAATCATGCCCATCCCTAATCCACATATACGTATACACACACTCAAACATTGTATATCTCCACATCCAGAATTTGTGAAATCGCAAAGCATTGAAAGTATGATATTATTATTATAATGTATTATTTATTATTTATACATAAATAAATAAATAAATAAATAAATAAAAACCTTGATTAACATGTAAAAGATGTATTTTATTTCATGTCAATGGGCGTTTCTAGTTAGGAAAAGGTGTCAGTCTCCATTAGACATTTGTGGATGTGTTTTTGCATAGACACGTCCTTGGATACACACACACACACACACACACACACACACACACACACACACACACACACACACACACACACACACACACACACACTTTGATTTCCAACATGGTATTGTATAGTATTTTTTTTTATGTATATATCTTGTAAAAAAAAAGAAGAAAAAAAAAGATTTCATTAATGATTAGATGTAGCTAGCAGCAGATCCTGATTTCACCAAGTGCAACATGTTCTTGGATCAACATCTTTTTTAAACCATGGAACAACGCTACAATCAACCAATCAGATTTGAGGAACAAGTTTAAAGTTTGTCAAGTTTTCTACATCAGTGCTATTCGCCTATCATGTCCCTCTGATTTTAGGTATAACTTATGGGTAGGGTTAGGTTTAGGGGTAGGGATATGGTTAGGACTACATTTTTGGACAGGAATGTTGTTCCAGGATCAACAAAATATGTTGCCCCAGGAACGCGTCTAACTCTGCATGACTCAAGGACATGCACACTAGAATGTATATGACCTAATAGATAATAGACTAACAGCAACAGAATAGTTTGTTTGTGCGTCTCAGTTGTTTCTCTTAGCAAGTTGTTTAATCTGACAAAGAGACACTGAAGAATCATAAGCCTTAAATCCAGCATAGAGGGGTTCAGTGAATGTAGTGTTGAATGTGTGTAAGTGTGTGAGTGTGTGTCTGTCAGAAACGCTGTAGAAGGACAGAGTGCCGGCCAACACGTCCACATACACTCCTACTCTATTAGAGGGTGGTGAAGGAGCTGGTACATATGTGCTCTTATTAAAATGCCAGACATGGAATCCATTACCAGTGCAGAAGAGACTCCAAGATATGTCACTGCATCCAAACCAACTGTCACTCCCTCCTTTCCTGCTGATTTCTTCATAGGTCACTGCTATATCTGCCTTAAATCCAGACCATTCAGCCTCCCAGTAACAGCGTCCAGTCAGACTCTCTCCACACAGAACCTGCTCGTTGTTCTCAAATCTCTCTGGATGATCAGGATACGGCTGCTTGTCTTCCACTCGTGTCACCTTTCTGTTGTCCTCGGACAGGATGAGTTGATTGTGTGCTGTGTTTGGATCCAGTGTGAGATCATAGGCATCTGAACACAAGAAGCGAAAATGAGAAGCACATGAATGACAGTTTTACAGCTGTGTGTGTGTGTGTGTATGTGTGTGTGAAAGAGAGAGAGAGAGAAGACCTACATTTTCTCAGTCCTGGTGTAATTCTAAAAGGTTCTCCATGATCCAAACTAGAAAGAGACAAGTTAAACCACAAAAATATAAACAATTTTTTTTAATGTATTAATTATTGTATATTTATTGACGCTGTGCAGGCTTACTCATTGCATAACAGGCAGTGTATATTAGACAGTACATTTGTAGACAGCATCACTATGTTCTGGCAAAAATGTAGTATGTAAGGGATAATCCACAGATAGCTGTACGTAAAACAATTTTAATGCAATATGTGGTAAAAAACAATCCAACGCCAAGCACTGCATTAAAATTGTCTGCCTATATCATGGTCATTTGCCAGAATTGATAAGTTAAAGATGTTTAATTACTTAAAAAAACAGCAATGTTACTTCTTTAGTGTCTTTGGTGAGAGATTTAATTTATTTTATTATAATTTAATATCTACTTTATTAATAAAAGTTGCGGGGCAGCGTTAAGTGTCTGTGCTCCTGAATGTTTCTGTGTGCAAAGCATATCTCTGATCTGTGTGTGCGAGGGATGTGTGTGTGTGTGTGTGTGTGCGTGTTTCAATGAAAGCAGCACAATAATATAAAACAGTGATTAAACTGACTGGAACTAACTGTGCATTAAATGGTCTTTTGTTTTATGTATCTTTTGCTTTAGTGTGCCAGTACGAAATATTAAAGGGTTAGTTCACCCAAAAATGAAAATTCTGTCAGTAATTACTCACCCTCATGTTGTTCCAACCCCGTAAGACCTTCGTTCATCTTCGGAACACAAATTAAGATATTGAGTGCTGGATCACTCCTCCATAGGCTTCTAAGGGAATGAAACTTGCTGGCCCAGAAAAGTTATTAAAGAGATGCTTGTCATGTGTGTGATGCGTGTGACGTGCAACACAGACACGCTGCGCTAAAACACTACATGAAATAACTCGAGGCCCAGAGAGAAGAAAATTAATAGTGGAATAAAGTCGTTATTTTTGTTTGTTTTTGCGCACAAAAAGTATTCTTGTCGCTTGATAAACTTAAGATTGAGCCACTGTAATCACTTGGACTATATTAACGATCTCTTTAATACATTTTCTTAGAAGCCTATGGAGGAGTGATCCAGCTGTCAGATTTAATAAAAAATATCGGTAACACTTTACGGTAAGGGTACATGAATTATCATGAATTCATGTATAAATTCATGCATGAAATATGCATTCATTCATGCATTAATATCTCATGAATCATCAGGAACTAACACGAGTTCAACGTTTTTCATTCATGACTTCATGGATGAACAACACCTTAATTAAAACATTAACTAAGATGAGTACATCATCATGAATTATGATTTATTACACATGATCATGATGTTTTCTTTGTTCACACAAAAAATTGGTCTTTACCACCCATTGTGGATAAAGCTATGGTTATGGTACATGAATCATCATGAATTCATGCATAACAAAGTATTAATTCATGCATGCAAGACTACTCTTCGAATTATTAAAGGAATGTACAAAAATCCACATTATCTAATGCATGCATACAGGCTAGAACAGTATATCAATTAATGTGAGAACTTTTTTTCTGAATTATGATCCGAGTTATCCAGCATGTTCATGTCTTCTTCATAGCCTGCAGGTAAATGGACAGACCCCAAAATTGGCCAATCACAGCACATAACATACGAATTCTGTTGGCGTTCAAATACTAGTCATCATTAACTAAGCATTATTTATCAATGATTTCATCATGTGTGTGGCCCCTCAACTAAAGTGGTGACTCGGTCCTTTGAAACACTGATGAACAATGTGTTTTCATTATGATCCGAGTAATCCAGCATGTTCATGTCTTCTTCATAGCCAGCAGGTAAATGGACAGACCCCCAAATTGGCCAATCACAGCACATAACATACGAATTCTGTTGGCATTCAAATACAGTAGTCATCATTAACTAAGCATTATTTATCTATGATTTCATCATGTGTGTGGCCCCTCAACTAAAGTGGTGACTTGGTGCTTTGAAACACTGATGAACAATGTGGCATAACTGTGAAATGACATGAATATGAGCATGAAAGTTCAAGCCTTTGCAAACAATGTACTGTGGACAAATGGACTTTGATCTTAACTTGCAACGTGATCTCATGAGAATACGTGTGTATTTTTACGTAAAGTGTAGTTCTACCATACATACATTTATTTATGTTTTATACACACAGAAACGTATAATACTGACAGTGGACAGCACAAAAACGTAATTTATTTACTTATAAACAACTTATACAAACAACGACGTACAAATTTGGGCGTATTCCTATTTAACTTATGCATATTAAAATCGTGGCATTAATGTTTTGACACATAATACATCTACGTTTTAATACACTAAAACACAACATAAATTCACAAAAGAAATCAATTTTATTATCTTAATGTGATCCAAATCTTTAGAATCCATACGTTGTTTGCAAGAAACAGATCCAAATGCAGCCCTTTATCCAGTGATCTTCATCTCCATTTCTCGGCAGAGACCGTCAACGTCAACTCCCGGCATCCCGCGCTCGTGGTGAATTCAAATTCAGAAATTGCGCCCGAAGCGTTACGACATGTTTTACGGCAGTGATATCAAACGCTCATTGGCTCTCGCATGCTTCGTCACAGATTGCGACATGCCGTGTTTAAGTTGTGTACTACATTTGAAATGGAGAAGCGCGCGCGCCTTCACAGAGCGAACAGCGAACCTAAACCGGATTAACATTTTCACGGATTAACATTTTCATGGATTAATAACTTAAATTCTGCTCTGTAACGTTACCTCATACATAACTATTATATAACGTTACTGCCAGAGAGGACTGCGACACATCGTCATGTGAACGACTTTTGGTACCGGTTTTGACATTTTCTCAATAAATAAATGATTGTGATTGTCTGTCTGTTGTTTTAATTTATAATTGTAGTTACGTAGTTTTAAGAAATGGCTAGGTTTAGGGGTAGGATTAGTGGCTCAAACTATCTTTTAATGCTACATTGTTAATAAAGCTGCCATTTCCCTACACATATCTGTCCATTACATTTTATCCTTTTAATATTATCTATAAAATGGGTATGTTTAGGTGTGGAGTTAGGGTTAAGGGATCTTACATTTATAATCTATTAAATGGTAAAAGGGAAATTATATCTTTATAATATGAAATATTCGTAAATAGTTTAACGTACGTTTTTTAGCTGTAAAATCGTAATAATGTTATGTAACTTTACTGCTTTATTCTGAAACCAAACTGTATAAACCAGTTAAATCAACAGCTGGAAAGAGCTGAGAAGGAATTCAGTACATACACCATGAACTTTATTTTAAGTGCCTGTATGCTGTATATCTGAAAACTCTTTACAAAACCATAAAGCTGTTTTACAATTTCATGATATGGAGGAGTCACATCAGCAGCTTTATACGTTAAAAGGTGACTCTTTACCCCAAAAGAGATCAAGCTGTTTGTAAAACATTTTTTTTAAACAGCTTAATGGTTTTTAACTGGTTTATACCGTTTAAGAATAAAGCAGTACAGTTAAGATCAAAGTCCATTTGTCCACAGTACATTGTTTGCAAAGGCTTGAACTTTCATGCTCATATTCATGTCATTTCACAGTTATGCCACATTGTTCATCAGTGTTTCAAAGCACCAAGTCACCACTTTAGTTGAGGGGCCACACACATGATGAAATCATTGATAAATAATGCTTAGTTAATGATGACTACTGTATTTGAATGCCAACAGAATTCGTATGTTATGTGCTGTGATTGGCCAATTTGGGGGTCTGTCCATTTACCTGCAGGCTATGAACATGCTGGATTACTCGGATCATAATGAAAACACATTGTTCATCAGTGTTTCAAAGCACCAAGTCACCACTTTAGTTGAGGGGCCACACACATGATGAAGTCATTGATAAATAATGCTTAGTTAATGATGACTAGTATTTGAACGGCAACAGAATTCGTATGTTATGTGCTGTGATTGGCCAATTTCGGGGTCTGTCCATTTACCTGCAAGCTATGAAGAAGACATGAACATGCTGGATTACTCGGATCATAATGAAAACACATTGTTCATCAGTGTTTCAAAGCACCAAGTCACCACTTTAGTTGAGGGGCCACACACATGATGAAGTCATTGATAAATAATGCTTAGTTAATGATGACTAGTATTTGAACGGCAACAGAATTCGTATGTTATGTGCTGTGATTGGCCAATTTTGGGGTCTGTCCATTTACCTGCTGGCTATGAAGAAGACATGAACATGCTGGATAACTCAGATCATAATTCAGAAAAAAAGTTCTCACATTAATTGATATACTGTTCTAGCCTGTATGCATGCATTAGATAATGTGGATTTTTGTACATTCCTGTAATAATTCGAAGAGTAGTCTTGCATGCATGAATTAATACTTTGTTATGCATGAATTCATGATGATTCATGTACCATAACCATAGCTTTATCCACAATGGGTGGTAAAGACCAATTTTTTGTGTGAACAAAGAAAACATCATGATCATGCGTAATAAATCATAATTCATGATGATGTACTCATCTTAGTTAATGTTTTAATTAAGGTGTTGTTCATCCATGAAGTCATGAATGAAAAACGTTGAACTCGTGTTAGTTCCTGATGATTCATGAGATATTAATGCATGAATGAATGCATATTTCATGCATGAATTTATACATGAATTCATGATAATTCATGTACCCTTACCGTAAAGTGTTACCAAAATATCTTAATTTATGTTCCGAAGATGAACGAAGGTCTTACGGGGTTGGAACAACATGAGGGTGAGTAATTACTGACAGAATTTTCATTTTTGGGTGAACTAACCCTTTAATTCTAGATTTTGAAACATTTCAAAAAGAAATGTTTTTCCACACAGAAATCTTACCTCACTATCATCATGAAAAATGAAACCCTGTCCAACCCTGAATATTTGCACTGCCACACATACTTGAGTATCTGCAGTTTGTAGTTTGGATCCTCCCGTTTGTCGTTGAGCAGCTGAACTCCTGATTCTCCTGGGTGATTGTAGCTCAGATCCAGCTCTCTCAGGTGTGAGGGGTTTGAACTCAGAGCTGAAGACACATAACCACAGCCTTCCTCTGTCACCATACAGCCTGACAACCTACAGACACACAGTGAAGATGGAATATGAAGAAAAGTTTGCTGTGGGCTAATTAAAAACAATCCAAGTATCACACAGAACAATTTCACTGGGATGTCCAGAGCACAACTTTCTGTGCCAGTTTAATTTTAAGGAATTAACTGGGTGGGAAGAAGGGTTTGAATTTAAGACTGGAAGTAACAAAAACTAATTGATGAAAATGCATTGAGATCACTTCTCACATGATGCCGGTATGTGCGCCTCAGTCCCCTTTAAAACCTCATATGAAAACGGCGGCAGGCTTCAGCTCCTCCCAGAGCGAGTGGAAGCGAAGCGAGTGGAGCAAAGCGAGCGCTTTCATTCCTATGAAAATTTAACTTTACACTGACAAGTGTGACGCATCAGCTAATCAGCCATTTCAGTTCGCAACGTCAATGTCATAAGCAGAGAACAAGGTGTGTGTTTATCGGTAGATTGTCACGATATCTGCAGTTCTTTGTCAAAAATTCCGTTTACATAAGGATGCAGGAGCGATACAAAGCACTTTCCCATCAACTGTAAAGTTTTGCTGCGTTCACCTCATCACACTAGTTTTCCTCCAGAGAAATGCCAGGACTTTTTAAGTGCTTTTCCCTAATCACTGAAGTGACCTCGACGTGTAGGTTAGCGGTAGCATTAGCCGTCAGGCAAGTGTTATTTAAATAAACTCCTGATGTACTTACAAACTTTCCAATGCCTTGTTTTATGAGTACAGAACCTATTTGTACTACTGCAGAAGTTTGGTACCATTCCGGGAATTATTAGTGGGGTAATTTACGAGATACAGCCTAGGATCCATTAGCACCTGCACTAAGCCATATGGCTGATCTCTCTAAATAAGCTCTAACTTTAATAATGTTTGACCAAGGGAAAAAAGGCTTCTGGGGGGAGTGTTTGGTTCGAGGTCATGGTGCAAAGGACACTAGGTGTATTTTACTCCGAACCATCCCTTTAAGTATCTGCGGTCAGATGAGATGTTGTCAGGCTATATGTCAGTGTCATTATTCGATCGTTATTTTCATAACTTGATACGAAATAAAAAGTCTCACCTAAGAAAAACGAAATTTTAAGTCCTGTCAGTTGTTATACTGTGCTCCTAGCCTGCACTCTTTAATTGCATGCGCAAATGCGCCGGTGCACGCTGTATCACTTCACTAAAGCGCAAAAGAAATACGAGCATGCAACGTCGTAAATTAGTAGGTCGGAAATAAAAGTAAAATATTGTAATGTGTGTTGTGTCTTGGGATATTGTCTTGGCAACTAATTAATGAGACTGACTGAGAAATGTGAAGCACCTGGGCGGGAGATGTGTATTGAGAGACTAGGGGTGGAAAAAGGTTTAAATGGAGCGCAAAAGACGATGGACGACGGCTCGGTTCCGGTTACATTGTGGACAATAACACAATGGTACTCACCTTTCTTTTGGGAGGGGGGTGTCGTTTGCGGTCAGTTAGGGCTGCTGGCGATGAAGATAGATAGATAGCGGGTGTGGGGAGAGAGTATATAGGTATGAGAAGTTAGGGAGGGGCAACGTCGCTGTGGGCGAGTTAAGTGGCTTTTTAAAGATTGTTTCTGTTTTTAATTTAAACTGATGTATTAAATAAAGTTGTGCTTCGTAATAATAGAGGGTGATAGTAAGGGTGGGTGGAACTGAAACTGGGAAGGTTTAGGGAACAGCAATAGGTACCATTTTGCACATGCATTAGGTTGAGGTTTTAAATGAGTTTGTCACCAATGAAGTGAGTGAATTCACGTAGTACTCTGTGTAGTTCTATGTAGGGATGGGAATTGATAAGAATTTAACGATTCCGATTCCATTATTGATATTGCTTATCGATCCGATTCCTTATCGATTCTCTTATCGATTCTTATTGGGTGAGGGAATAAGTACAAATTTGTTTGTATTAACTCGGTTTAATATCTGATCAGAAGACACAGCACAGAGTATACACAAATGTGTAGCAACCTCAGAACAATCCTAAAAGTAGGTGAGCTACTTCTCAAAGTAAAGTCCAGGGACCTATAGCCTAGGGCAGTGTTTCTCAACCAGTAGGCCATGGCATGCTAGTGTGTGCCTTGAAAGATTATCAAGAAGAGTGCCTTAGGATTAGGAAATTGATAATTTTCACATTCATTGGTCCGGACAAAAAAATAAATAAAACTGCCATTTATGTGCCATAAAAACTAAAAACACAGACTGAAAACAGTAAAGGAAGAGCTTGTGCCTTTTGGAATATTAACAGTGCTCATTTGGATTAGGCTATTGAGTTACTAAAACAATCTTTGTCAAATAATACACGGGTTTTCTTCACATTTTGAACGTTTTTGTTTCCATTTGTTTAATTTCAAGATCTGATGTGACTTATCCATTGTTGTTTTTACAGCTACAAAGCTGGGAGCACTAAATGATATTCAGTCACATTATACACGCTTTTAACATTAAATAAAGCACAAAAATAGTACCTGATATTATCATTGCCACACTTTGAGATTGTTGTTCCAGCGCGACGTCGCAGTAAAATAGGATCCGTTTCAAATAGAATCGTCGCGTGTCGCGCTGGTTAAACTTTGATTAACATGGAAAAAGATAATTTTTATCGCGTGTCGCGCCGTCGCGTCGCATGTAGTTAGGACGCGGTCAGAGTGCTTCTGCCTCGATGCCATGTTTGCTCATAGTGTTTTCTACGTTCTGAACCAAAACAACGCAGCACGTGTGTGATGTCGTGTCACATTTGAACGAGCGGAACCGATAAGCGGAATCGTTAAGCAGGCATGCTAACGGTTCCAAGGAATCGATTCACTGGGCACCGGTTCTGAAGAAGAACCGGTTCTCGGTTCCCATCCCTAGTTCTATGGCTTTCCAGGTTGTGTTTAGCCTGTCCTTATAGTCCCTTCTGCATATTTTGATTGAAGTTGTGGTGGTGTGTTGTCTTGTGGTGCCTTAAATAATTAAAGGTGGTGGCAGCAGCCTATTAACCCTTTAGGCGCCAGGGGTTTTTTCCTAAAACGTTAGATTTTGACATCTTAATTTCAAAAGGCTATATCTTAAAAGTGATAAAATATAGAGACTTTCTGTAAATTAGAGAAATATTAAGGATGACCCAAATTTTATGTAGGGATTACATTTTCCCATCTAATTTGCATCATATGATGTCATATGGTGGCGGTCATCTTGGATTATAGAATTTTCATGAAAAGTCACATGTTTAAATGATAAAATGCAGCACTTCTTTCCCCCCAAAATGTCCCTCACCTTCTGTATGCTATATTGCACAATACTGAATGCTCAGGTAAATAGTAAGTAGTTAACAAACTGTGTAAATCATTACTAATAAATGGTAGAAACAAACCGAATGCATGTAGCGGTTGTCCTTTTGCTGTAGAGATTTTCCATTTACTACAGTAGGCACTCTGATTCCATGTATGGGGCACATATATATTATTCATATGACACACATCAGCTTGTGATAGACCATGCATAATAGCCCCTCTGCCCCGTGTCACACCGCCTCTGCTCCTGCTACGAGCAGCGCGGGCGCGGCCAGATCTGCCTCGCTTGTGCACAGCTTGGACTACTGTCATTGTCATTGCGACTCCCCACCCTGCCTCCACGTTGCCCCCTAACTGTCCTATGAATACTTCGACCTCATCTAACATACCCAGTGGCATTTGACAAAGTCTCCACCACAATACTGTCGCCGCGATTGCGGAGAGGCACACGGTCAGAAGACAATACATGGCTAGCGTGGTAAAAATCTCCCACCTCGTTCCCCACAACACTAACACGCCTGCTAACTTTGCGATGAACACTCCGACCCCAGGAAACATTGTTCCCATATTGTACCCACCACTGACATTGGGCAAAGGATTCACCGTTTGTGCTTGGTGTAGGGCTATATTTTCACTTTCAGAATCACCGTCATCTTCTGAAGGTAGATATTCCCCTTCAGAATCACGGTCCGCGAATAGAAGGCCCAACACTTCATTGCGGGTAAGCTTTATTGATGCCATTAGATAATAATGATAATAATATTAATAATAATAATAATAATCTAATGCAAATACTCGCTGTCGTTGACAATATTGCTCTGATAAAATGGCTCACTCGCACACTAGCTCCGCTTTTGTTCGCACTGATTCAATGCACTCTAGCTCGAAGATTTTGTATAGAAGCATGACGTTTTTTTGAGTCGGGGATGAAGTATGACATGTCTGCCATCTAGTTGAGGGGAAGTCGAACGAAATTTGACACCCTATTTGACAAAATCGGCCGTAAGTAGTTATTCAGTGCCGCATCTTGTCGAGTAAACTCGACCGTGGCGCCTAGAGGATTAAGAAAAGTAGATATTACAATACCAATAAATCACGTTATTGTTACGTCATGTGTTTTGCATGCAGACATGATGTTCATTCTATTTATCAGGAGCAGTTTCCGTGTTTCTTTAACAGTTCTTGTGAGTATTGTGTATCACCATGGTAGCCTGTTGTTTCCATAACCCCAAAATCCCAATTTTTTTAATATATTTTTAAATGACTGTGGTGGCTCAATCCACGATTGTATTAACAAAAACTAGTTTGGGACTGCTATTTAATAGCTTAACCTTGTAGGCCTACTGTTTATTTATCAGTATTAGTCATATTCTTCCAATTTATTTGTATGTTAACCTGTTAAGCTGCAACGCCACTTTTGAAAAATCCCCAGAAATGACATACCCAAACTGAAACAGATACAGTTCATGAACCCTTTGCACTAAAAGCACAAGTATGATCTCATTTGAAAGCTGACACCTGGTAGTTTATTGTAAATGTAGAATTAATTGTTGTCATAATGAAAAAAACTTTTTTTAAATAGCTTCAAAGTTTTGTAAAGTTATTAGAAATTTATTTTTATTAAACATATTCATGAAAATAAAATTGAAGTGGGCCCTGGAGCAATCTAGAAATGCACTGCAGCTAAAGCCATATGTGTGACCATGTTATATTTAAAATCTGAAAATGATAAGTCTAAAACTCTGTATTTGGTTAAATGTTTTTCAAGATCATGTCAAATTACTTTATTTTGATTAGACTCTAAAAATGCTACTGATGTTTAGTCATCATCTAAGTCATCTATTCAGTCTATTGTCTCTATTGTTTTGTGGTGCAAACGATCCCCATTCAGTCTCAGTCTCCCCAGTACACATTCACACACCTCTCCAGCCTGGTTATGGATCTAAATATGCATATCTTTTGTCTGCATTATAGTTACTAACGACTGGCTATTCACAGGCTATTCATAGGGTTTCAATCCCTAATTTATTTTATCAAAGTTCTCACTTATATTTGAAACTGTATCAAATGCACTAAAACATTTCAGAAAAGCATTACTATTTAGAAAAAAACCCCATAAAAGAATAACTTCTAGGTGACAGGTGCACCTGAGCTAGCTAGCATGTTAGCTTAGCACACCATCAATACACGACCATTTATGAGATTAAAACTATGTTTGTGCTTCAAACTTATTTTATAACGCAAGTCGATTGTTTTAAATAATCTTCTGTGATCTAATTTGGCTTCAGATAAAAAAAAATCAGAAAGAAAATATATTATTTATAGTATGCACTATGATAAAGTCTATATCGATTAGCATTACATTATAAATATAATCTATTATTATAAAAATACCTGGCATTGCTTGAAGAACACTCAAATATCAAATATCATTTGCAATCATGTTTATTGTCTTCAAAACGTCTATATCTGCATATTACAGCGATCTCTGTGTTAGCTTTGTGTGTAGCTGCTATCAGTGACGTCCTTGAAGGTCACATGATTATGTCTCTTCTTCATGTTCCATATATGGAGTATTATTGTGCATATAGCGCCCTCAGGCTATTGGTATGAATTGAAAACACAGCACATCTCAGTAAGAAGCGCTCATAATGATTACATCGACGCATTTGGGTATAAATTCAAGAAATATTATTCCTGTCTATAGAAATATGATGTAAATCTATGAGAATATATCAATATTTCTCCAAGTCTGCACATTTTTGAGCTAAAAGCCCTGAGGGACGTTGTTTTGTGAATCGCTGTCATGACGACAGCACGGAGTTTTTTTTTCTGAATGGACCAGCTGACGGTCATAATTCATGTTAAAGGGATCAACGCATTTTTTCATTTCATAACTCCTGACACAAATTAAGACATAACTGTCACTATAAGTTTCTCAGAATACAATAGTTGTCAAATACTGAAACTTGAATCTTATATCTTTTTAATGATGTATAGTTTGTCAAGGTAAAACATTTAATCTGATAGTAACTTTGAACTAAATAAATAAAAAAATGCTTCAGTGCGCCGACGCACTGGTGCAGCTTAACAGGTTAAGTAAAAGGGGATAGTACTGTCAGTGTGTCAACAAGTTTTGTGTAAACAAATGTATTATAAGAGGCCTATTTAATTCCTAAAAAGGTGGGTCGCGGCTTGATGACAATGGGGAAAAATGGGTCCCGTGGCCAACCTATTCAAAACATCATTCAATGTATATTGTGATAATTGTAATTAATAATCGCCATTACAATTTCAAGGGAATAATCGACAATTATGATTTTTGTCATAATCGTGCAGCCCTAGTACTGGCACTTTATTTTTTTCCATTTCAAGCACTGTGCAAAACATACCTGAATTTGAAATTTGCTATTATTGCATTAATGTATTATTTCATAGCTTACATTCATCATGTCCAGTTTATATTCATTTCTAATGCATACACACCTCAGTATCTCCAGCTGACAGTTTAGACTCTTCAGTCCACTGGAGAGCAGCTTCACTCCTGAATCCCGCAGGTCGTTGTTACTCAGATCCAGCTCTCTTAGGACACAGTTTGAGGATTGTAGAGCTGATGCCACAATTTCACAATCCTGATCAGTGAGATTACAGCCAGCAAGACTGAAAAAGTAAAACATAAGAGTTTTATGGCAGCTGCAACTGTCTATTGATAGTAAATTAGGACCTTCCTTGAAAATATAACAGCTGCTGCTGTGAAAGGCAAATCAAAAAAGAAAAAAAAACTTCTGATATTAAATGTGTCGTAAAAACTTGCAACTTGCTTGTTTGTTGCTTATCAATCCCTAAAGTTTCTCAGAAAAAATCATGAAATGAACAGTCTGGAGAAGCAGTATTTTACACTGTACAGTGCACTGCGAGTGTGCGAGAGTGTGTACACACGGAGAACACTGGCCACACACTGTTCTGATTGGCTGTGATTTGTGACTGATGGTTCTTATTGCACAGCATGTTTGTGTTTATTGTGAACAGACAATTTGCTGGTTGCTGAAATCATGTCACATTGTGCCTAGTCAGCTCACTATGATAGAGAACGTTGTGTGGACGGTAATATATTTATATTTATAGTCATCTTTACAGTTATTGTTCTTGCTATGAACAGGCATTTAGTCTCTTAGCTGTGAACACACTCACATGGCTTTTGTGCAGTTGATCACAGCTGGTATCAGTCTTCTTCTACCCTCATCTGATGTGTTGTATTTCTTGAGGTCCAGCTCATCCAGCGGCTCATCTGACATCTGAAGCATGTAGGCAATTGTTGAGCAGTGAGCAGGAGAGAGTTTCTCCTCTGAGTGTTTGTCTGATTTCACAAACTCCTGAATCTCTCTGGACAGAGTCTGATCTTTCACTTCCAGCAGACAGAGGAACAGATTGATGGATCTTTCAGTGGAGAGTCCATGTCCATCTTTGATCTTCTCTTTTATGTACTGTGTGGTTTCTCTGATGCTCTCTGAGCTGTTCTCTGTGTATGTCAGTAGATCCTGTAAGAGTCTCTGATTGGACTCCAGTGAGACGCCCAGCAGGAACCGGAGGAACAAATCCAGATGCCCATTCTCACTCTTGAGGGCTTCATCTACTGCACCTTTAAGCAGATTTTGTACTGAAGCAAAATTCCTCAGTCCTGCCATAGTTATACTTAGATGAAAGTAAAACACATAGAAAGCAGAAAGAAACTCCTGAACGCTCAGATGAATGAAACTGTAGACTTTACTCTCATGAATTGCAGATTCCTCTTTAAAGATCTCAGTGCAAATCCCAGAATACACTGAGGCGTCAGTGACGTCTATGCCGCTCTCTCTCATGTCCTCCTCATAGAACATCACATTGCCCTTCATCAGCTGTTTGAAAGCCACTTCAGAAAGTTTCACAATCACTTCTCTGTTGGACTTCAGGAGTTTCTCTGGATCTCTCTCTTCATACTTCTTATTCCTCATGTTGATCTGAATCAGCAGGAAGTGGATGTACATTTCAGTCAGAGTTTGAGGGATTTCTGCACTCAGATCTTCTTCCAGGAGCTTTTGAAGCACAGTAGATGAGATCCAGCAGAAGACGGGTATGTGGCACATGATGTGGAGGCTTCTTGCTCTTCTGATGTGTGAGATGATTCTGCTGGATTGATGCTCGTCACTGATTCTCTTCCTGAAATATTCCTCCTTCTGAGGCTCATTGAATCCCTGAATTTCTGTCAAACGGTTGATGTATTTGGAAGGGATCTGATTGGCTGCTGCTGGTCTGGAGGTGATCCAGATGAGAGCAGAGGGAAGAAGCTCTCCTTTAATGAGGTTAGACATCAACTCACCCACCACTGATGAAGTCTCAGCCACATCAGAAACTCTCTGAGCGTCTGAAAACATCAGTGTGATTCTGCTTTCATCCAGACCATCAAAGATGAACACAACTTTACACGCCTCATAAATCTTTGAGTCCAGATCTTGAAGTTCAGGATGAAAGTCCAGCAGAAGTTTGTGAAGACTGTACTGATGATCTCCTATCAAGTTCAGCTCTCGAAATGGAAGCACAAACATGAAATCTACATCCTGATTGGCTTTTCCCTCGGCCCAGTCCAGAATGAACTTCTGCACAGAGATAGTTTTCCCGATTCCAGCGATGCCTTTAGTAAGAACAGTCTTGATTTGGTCTTTCTCCTCACATCCTGGTTCAGGTGAGGCTTTAAAGATGTCATTGCAGTAGATTGGAGTGTCTTGTGAGTGTTGTGTTCTGGCGGTTTTCTCCATTTGTAAAACCTCATGTTCTTCATTCACTCCTTCTCTCTCTCCCTCTATGATGTAGAGCTGTGTGTAGATCCTGTTCAGGAGCGTTTCATTCTCTTGGAGTTTGATTCCCTCAAATAATCTTTCATACTTGTTCTTCATGCTGGTTTTGTGCTGGTCTTTGACTCTCTGCAGGTCTCCAGTCTCCAGTGTGTGTGTCTGCAGGACTGCTTCAGTTTTGTCCTGATTGTGGGATGTAGAGAATGGCACAGATCTGATCAGCTCTTGTATCTCCGGCCTGCTGTAATTAAAAAAGTCAAGAGCAGCAATTGCAGTCATTAGAATGACCATTAATTAACTAAATTAATTAATTAAATATATTGGTTACTATATATGATTTTAGACCCCTCTTCATGTTAAGCATATGTTGCATACTCAAAAAAAATAATCAGGGTATTTCTTTGTTTTTCTTTTTCTGCTTTCTTTTTTTTTTTACAGAGTTTTTTCATAAAAATCATTTTTCATCTTAGATGCACTACAATAAATCAGCAAGTAAAGGTTTATACTAACGGAGGATCAGAGGTCACTGGTCCATCACTGAAATTAAAGGGATGCATCATGGATCTGTTACTCTTCAGAGACACACCACTGGGTTCTGGAGACTCTGATCTCAGTCTCTTCCTCCTCCTGATGCAGAAAAATGACAAACAAACAAAATTGAATTTTGGAGCACTATCTGTGCTGTATAACTAGAATGCTCCATATATTTACACGTATTTATTAATTTAGTAGACAATTTTCATCTAAAGCCATTTACAATTAAGCAATACAAACAGTATTACCCTGCATAGCTTATTTTGAGCAGTCTGCAATTTATTTTTGGTTCGTTTCGTACTACCACTAAACCAAAATGTTGCAGCATAAACATTGTGTGCCTGCACTAATGCTCCAGCTAACATTTTTAAAGTTTGAGTATTTAGAAAAGCTGCCTGTCTTGCTAAAATGTAATTTTTTTTTATGAACTAAAACAGCCATATTTTTTTTCTTGTCAATGTATTATCTAATACACATCCCAGATACTTTACTCCCTGTTTTGGTGTAATGATCCAGTCACCAACCTTTACCTCTAATCTGTAGCTTTTTTCAATTTAGCAGCCGAACCAAATAATATAGATTCGGTTTTTCCAAAGTGTAAAAAAAGCTCATTATGAATAAACCATTTAGCAATAAACCAAGCAGAGGGCTGCATTGGGATTGGGCTTCCGTGGGTCTTGTGGAACCCAACGCAAATCTCGCAGGAGCGAACGGTTTTACCTTTACAGCGGGCGGGAGTGGGCAGTCAAAAAAAATACAGCGCGGGTATTTTCGTTAAATAATACATTTCATATTGTATACCAGAACACTTAATATAGCCAACAGCTATATTAACAGCATTAGAAAACCAGGGTGAATTATTTTTTGTTTTATGGTGAACTATCCTAACTGTTTTGTTTTAGGTGTGTGTGTGTGTGTGTGTGTGTGTGTGTGTGTGTGTGTGTGTGTGTGTGTGTGTGTGTGTGTGTGTGTGTGTGTGTGTGTGTGTGTTGTTACGCATGTTTAAATGGGTTTTTGGGCTCCACTAGCCGGTGTTTTAACAGTTGATAGAAATGTAGGCTATTGTAATAAAAAAACTGTATGAATTTGTTTGTCATGTGTGGTGCTAGCATTATTTTTAGTAAATGCAATGTTTAATATCTGCTGTTCTGAATGTTTAGCGTATAGCCCTAATATTTTTGTGATTTTTGCACAATTTTTACAAGCTGTAGGCCTAACTATGTTTGCGGATGCGGGTGGGAACGGACACAAATATTGCAGTTGTGGGCGGGAGTGGTCAGAAATTCAGCGGGAGCGGGATTAAAAAAACAGTCCTGCGCAGGGCTCTAAGATGAAGGTAAGAAACAGTGAAAGTAGAGATTTTTTTTTATTTGATTTTTTTAAATGCACATACATTACTATAAAGAGAGAGCTGATGGTTTAATAAAATTTAGTAAAGTACTCAACGATAATTTTTTAGCCACGTCTTAAATTCTAAGCATCTCATCTGTATGGGAAAGTTGGGGAGATCGTTCCTCCAGTGAGGAATAGTGACAGTGAAAATTCAGGAAAGTGATTTTGTGCTTCTCTGTGAAGGTTCAGTATCAGCACTCACCCTCTGCAGACTTCAGGAATTCACTGTAAATCACTTTTAATAAAAGCATCTGTCAATGCAGAAATGGCCAGTGTCTCACCTGGGGTCAGAGGTCACTGTTGCATCACTGGATCCAGACGGAAGATTCCTCATGGATTGATCACTCTTCACAAACTCACAGCTGGATCCAGGAGATGGAGGACTCATTTTAGAGGCTGTGTCCTCATCTTGTCTTTCAGTAGGGAAACTCATTTTAGTTTTCTCCTGCTCTCATTTCTCAAAGCAGATGTCAGACCTTTTGTGAAGAAACACAGTTATTTTAAAATAGTTTTCTGTAGTACGATGTTACAATACAGCTACATCAAAGTACATCTTAATTAGAACATTGACTTTCCCCAAATTATAATGAACACATACAAATATATCTCATTGTAAACTAAAACATATGGTAATTTAAAGGTTCTTTAGGAATATTTGTTATTTTCTAAATGTGTCAATAGGTTTAAACCTTGTACATAACTTTTTAATGCCCCTTTAACCCTTTAATGAACCTTTAACAGAACATGCATGTCCAACTCGGTTCAATAAAAGACACTTCTATCCTCTTCTTCATCAAGCAAGTAAACAACAGAACATTTTAATTATTAGGGTTTTGGATAAACATGCCCAGTCACAAAAACATTAAAGCCATATGCTGTGATTTCAAATGTCCTTATACCGTTGTGAAAGGCACTGTCCATTCATAACAGATTATTTTGCCATCATAAACATAATTGCTTTTACTTAACCCTCTGAGGTCTGAGCTGTTTTCTGGGCCCTGGAGGTGTTCTGACATGCTCTGACATTTGTGTTTTTTTCTGTTACTAGTGACATTTTCATGGCTAAAGTCTAATTACACTGTATTCAGCACAAACTCTGCTACAATAATATATCAGCAGCATGTTTGTAAAAGTTTGTAGTTTTGAGATAATGACATTTATGCGTGGTTTGTGAAAATACAAAAAAAAATTCTCACTGAAATAAGGCCATGAAACCCATACTGATTATTTCTTCACAAGACTTTTGAAAATTGTATGACATAGCCTAAAATATTTGCTCCAAAACTATGTGAAAATCACCCTGACTGCTCATTCAGATAAGACAATATATTGATTTAAAATTTCTAAGACGTGTTTTGTGTGACAAAGCCATATGCGAAGAGGCGTGATCATCTCATGAATATGTAAGCATTCAACACCTGAGAAAGACAAAGACACTCCCCTAACTGCCCTATTAGGAGCGATCAGGCCCTGTCATTCAGAGCAACCTTGCACAAAGAATGAGGAGATTTAAAAAAGAATGGCTTTTAGATTGTTTGGATTTATTTACAACACAATCCAAAAATACAAATGACAAAAGAGCACATTGAAAACAATGATCCAAAGACAGAGACCTTTGTGCCATTCCTAAAAACATTGTACATACCTTTCATTTCCAAGGTGTTTGATTTTCACTTTACCATGTTCATGTACAGAGACTCATGTGAATGTTGAAGTCAGCAGGACTCAGTTGCATCTGGTCCCTGAAAAAAAAAAAAAAAACTGTGAACATACTGATATCAAGAGAAACTATTGGGCTGCACGATTTTGGGAATAGATTTTAGATTTTTCTGGTTAAAATTTCTTTTTAAAATTCACAGAATACACACAAACACACACGTTTCCAACAATATATAATGAACACCAGGTTTGTTGTGCCTTGTAGGCATAGGCTACGCAGTGCTGCATAAAATAATAATAACAATAAATTAAATCTTCCAAAAGATTTCAAGAACAACTACGCTAGAGAAAAATATATTGATTATCATATGTTACTTCAAATGTTTCCATTCGTTATGATGATATGAAATGAGATAATAGTAAAAACATAAAGCCTAATGTTTGGTGCATTTTTCCTTTCAAACGCAATCGCGCTCCAAAATATGATACATTCAAACGCCATCGCGCTCCAAAATATTAAACATTATGGTTATACATATCTATGTTTGAGCAGATATCCACAAACAGTATTTAACAGGAAACACGGGTCTAAATAGTATAATATTCACCATATATCTAGCAACAGTTCAACTGCAATGTGAAGTTTATGTAACAATACCATAAACTAATAAGTAAGAATTTCTTAACTTACATCTTTCTTGTCTTCAAATCGCGTTCTTCTTCTTCTGGGGGTAAATCCAATGTAAGCTCAGACGTGTCTTCCAAACTCGACGAAAAGCAGAGACTTGTGAAGTGTTTTGGTGTTTTGTGTTTGAGGTAACGAGGGCGTTCACGTTCCATGTGGACGATTTGCATGTGAATCACTTTTGCGCGAGTGGGCGTGTCGAATTAAAAAGTAATTAGCAAGCGTTTGAGATACTGGACATCCTGTTGGTTTTATACAAATTACTTAAACAGAGAATATTTGTTTTCAGTTTGAATCCTATCATTTAAAAGTACACACTTAAATGTGTATAAAGGTATAAGGCTCATAAATGTGTGAGAAGGATTCGCTGAGTTATGTTTCAGTTTATAGACGTGCTCAAGAAAAAAAAGTTCACCGCGACGGAGAGGCAGAACGCACACCCTGTTTATTTTCTTTATTTTACAAAAGCACAATGTTTTGATTTGATTGTAAGTGGACACATACAAAAGTAGAAATATCACAGATTATTTTTTTATATTTCTTTTTTCTGTATAACCATAAATGACGGAGTAATTTAAGTTTATGTTGCTGCTATGTGAAAAAAATCCAGCAAAACGCGTCGGCGTATTTCTCGACCTCAGAGGGTTAAATAGAATTTTAACTTAATTGTGTATTTCAGACTGACACGGTCATATGACAAAACAATCATCTGCAGAGACAAACTAACATTTAATCACACCAGTGTGTGTGTGTGTGTGTGTGTGTGTGTGTGTGTGTGTGTAATAGTAACTGTACAGTTTGAAATGTAATAATTTACATTTATTTTAAGAACATAATTTACAGCAGTCTTTAGTACTTTTAGCAGTCTAATACTAGTGATATTGCAAAAGCGGTGCTGAATACTGCATCCAGAATGTGTCGAATTTACCAGTTTACCAGTGATTGTTGATTCTGTTGCATAGAATATATATATATATATATATATATATATATATATATATATATATATGCACTGGTTCATTACATGTGAACATATATACAATAATAATAATATTAATGTTGTTTATTTTGCTGTTACCTGATCTAAAAATATCAGAATATAGGATATTCTATTTATATCTAACATATATAATACACTGCTCAAAAAAATTAAAGGAACACTTTGAAAACACATCATATCTCAATGGGGAAAAATATCATGCTGGATATCTATACTAATATGGACTGGGTAATGTGTTATGAACGAAAGGATGCCACATCGTTTGATGGAAATGAAAATGATCAACCTACAGAGGATTGAATTCAAAGACACCCCAGAAATCTAAGTGAAAAAATGATGCAGCAGGCTTGCCAATTTTGCTGAAATTTCATTGCAGCAACTCAAAATGGTACTCAGTAGTTTGTATGGCCCCCACGTGCTTGTATGCATGCCTGACAACGTCGGGGCATGCTCCTAATGAGACGATGGATGGTGTCCTGGGGTATTTCCTCCCAGATCTGGACCAGCGCATCACTGAGCTCCTGGACACTCTGAGGTGCAACCAGGTGGTGTCAGATGGACCGAAACACAATGTTCCAGAGGTGTTCTATTGGATGTAGGTCAGGTGAGTGTGGTGGCCCTTCAATGATATCATTCCTTCATCCTCCAGGAAATGCCTGCATGCTCTCGCCACATGAGGCCGGGCATTGTTGTACACCAGGAGGAACCCAGGACCCACTGCACCAGCATAGGGTCTGACAATGGATCCAAGGATTTCATCCCGATACCTAATGGCAGTCAGGGTGCCATTGTCTAGCCTGCAGAGGTCTGTGCGTCCCTCCATGGATATGCCTCCCCAGACCATCACTGACCGACCACCAAACCGGTCATGCTGAACGATGTTACAGGCAGCATAACATTCTCCACGGCTTCTCCAGACCCTTTCCTGTCTGTCACGTGCTCAGGGTGAACCTGCTCTCATTTGTGAAAACCACAGGGCACCAGTGGCGGACCTGCCAATTCTGGTGTTCAATGGGAAATGCCAATCGAGCTCCCTGGTGCTGGGCAGTGAGCACAGGGCCCACTAGAGGACGTCGGGCCCTCAGGCCACCCTCATGAAGTCTCTTTCTGATTGTTTGGTCAGAGACATTCACACCAGTGGCCTGCTGGAGGTCATTTTGTAGGGCTCTGGCAGTGCTCATCATGTTCCTCCTCGCACAAAGGAGCAGACACCGGTCCTGCTGATGGGTTAAGGACCTTCTACGGCCCTGTCCAGCTCTCCTAGAGTAGCTGTCTGTCTTCCTGGAATCTCCTCCATGCTCTTGAGACTGTGCTGGGAGACACAGCAAACCTTCTGGCAATGGCACATATTGATGAGCCATCCTGAAGGAGCTGGACTGCCTGCGCAACCTCTGTAGGGTCCAGGTATCGCCTCATGCTACCAGTAGTGACACTGACCCTAGCCAAATGCAAAACTGGTGAAAAACAGTCTGAAAAGATGAGTAGGGAAAAAATGTCAGTGGCCTCCACCTGTAAAACCATTCCTGTTTTGGGGGTTGTCTCACTGTTGCCCATCTAGTGCACCTGCTGTTAATTTCATTAACACTAAAGCAGCTGAAACCGATTACCAACCCCCTCTGTTACTTAACTGACCAGATCAATATCCCAGGAGTTTAACTGACTTGATGCTATTCTCTGATTAAAAAGTGTTCCCTTTATTTTTTTGAGCAGTGTATATACGTATATGTAATTTTAATGATTATATAATATTATATAAAACAAACTGTTATTATTACTATATAAAAATATTCCTAGTATATAGGTTAAATCGCAGGATATCATAAGTAATTTATACGTCGTCAACGTTTCCGCCATTTTGGTTAGATTCTAATGTCGAAATATAATGATTTGTGTTTTAAATCCCATGTAAAGAAGAACATAAACCTAAATGGTGGAAAATTGTTACATCACTAAATGGTAACATGAAGTACTTTCTGAACTCACCACACAATATGCAACCATTTAAATATCCACACAGTTAACAGGTTTAAAGCCTCGGAATGGCGTCTCTTCTCTTCTCTTCTCTTCCGTGTCTTTTACTTTTCGTTTCTACTGTGTGTTTCTACCTGGGGCCTGTACCATGAAGGTAGCTGAACAAACTTGGGGATACAGGATTAGTTTTGAGTTGAAATAACCAAACCGATGCAATCAGGCTTTATTGGTACCATGATGCAGCTCATCAACTTTCTCTGTCAACTCAGGCTTTGATCCTTAAGCTATGATTACTCCACGCGTGCATGCACATAGAAGAGTGACGTCGACACTAGGGATGTCCCGATACCACTTTTTCACTTCCGATACGATACCGATGTCGCAGCTTTGGCTATTTGCCGATACCAATATCAATCCGATATTTTTATTTTATTCTTGAACTAATACTACTAATAATAAAATATATGGAAGCACTTTGCTCAATTAGCCACATAAAAACATCTCACTCAAATGGAGAACAAATACTTCTCCAGTATATAGTCCACAACAACAGTTGATAATGAAAGACTGCCACCCTTTATTCAAAAGACCTTGAGATATGTTTGGTAACCTGAATGAATATATATATATATATATATATATATATATATATATATATATATATTAGGGCTGGGAATCGATTAAAAAAAATTAACTAATTAATTGCACAATTTCTGTAATTAATTGCAATTAATTGCGCTTCCCCCAAGCTTGTAATCATCAATATTTAAACTTAGAATCACCTAATTAAACAACACAGGAAAAAAAGGGAACAGAAAATAGCCCTATATTAAAATATTAAACATCAATATATCAATATATTATTCTTTTTCAATAATCAATCAACATAATCAATTTAACAGATTATTATTATTATTATTATTATTTTATTAATTATTAAAACAAAATATAGTCCTACAAAGCTATTATTACCAGAGCATGTGATCAGAGCAGGTCATTTTACCATTGTTGCCCAGCATGGCTATACCAGCTCAGCAAACAGAAGTCAACAGAGAAATTTCACGTTACTTGAGTGGACTTTACTTTTCCAGTGCTTAGTACATGATTGAAGCCTTTGGGCCGTTAACGACAGAGCCGCCGACACACACACACACACACACACACACACACACACACACACACACACACACACACACACACACACACACACACACGGAACGTAGAGCTCGCCGCTGCTGGGCCATTAATGACAGAGCGAGCCGACACACACACACACACACACACACACACACACACGCACGCGCGCGCGCGGAGCACAGAGCGCGCCGACCGACCGACACACACAGAGCGCGACGCACATACCGAGCGGAAAAGACCCGCTCATGAAAGCTGCCCGAGAATGTAACCTGACCGCCGAACATGGAGGGGCGGGACGGCATATTTCGGCCTTTTTAATAGCAGACGCAACAGGAAATCATTAAAACGAGGCAAAAAAAAAAAGTGCTGCGTCAATTGCGTTATTTTTTTTTTAACGCGTTAAACATTTCAAATTAATCGCAAAGATTAACGCGTTAATTCCCCCAGCCCTAATATATATATATATATATTTGTTTCCTTAAAATTTTTATTAACTTTAACTAACTTTATTCTCATCTGAATTATAAATAATTTATTTCTGTATAAAATAATACTACTTTTAAAAACACATTTGATTTTCTTTTTTAATCAATGTAGAATGTGTAAATTAAAAATAAACAGATTAGTCTGTTTTAGGACAATACATGAAAACCAATGCAATATGATGAATGTCCAAAAGATGAGATCATTTTTGCTTTTAAACAGCGGTGTGTGTGTGTGTGTGTGTGTGTGTGTGTGTGTGTGTGTGTGTGTGTGTGTGTGATTTTGGTTGGGTGACAGTTACAGTTTGACAAGAGTTTACAGTTTGACAAAAGCACAATGTTGTGTTTTACAGAAATATAAGTAGGCTAAACACTTTTTGCAGTTTTAATGATGTCCTGTATGACGGAGTATGTTTTTCGATCGCGCCCGTGCCTCTCTCTCTCTGAAACACACACACACACATTGCAGCATTGTAATCTTGACATCGCAGCCTGTTCATTTTGCTGAATTCACACCAAACGCGAATAGAGCGTCAAATTCGCATCTAGTTCGATGATTGAACAGTTTGAATCCATTTGCGCGTCCAAAGCGAATAGGACGCGCCACGCGCGTATAATGATAAAGCGAGCATTTGAAGCGATAGACGTGCGTTCAGAGCTAAGGCGGGGCTACAGATTAGGTGTCCGTCCCTAAAGAACCCGCATATGTCTATGCGCGTATCTAACAGTATCGTTAGTTCCGTATTACATTAAATAATGTGCACGCAAGTTTTATTTATTTTTACACCGTGTATTCTCTGTGTATATCCATGCACCGAACGTACGTTCAGTGCGAATACGTACCGTTCCACCCCTAATAGGTATCGGATCGGATAATTTTTTTTCTCCCCTCCGATATCCGATCTAGCGTTTTGGGCCAGTATCGGCACGATACCGATGCCGTGGATCGGATCGGGACATCCCTAGTTGACACTGAACAACCAATCGCGGGTAGAGCGAGAGCGATATATTTTTCCGCGGAGGAGCAAGAGATAATCATTCAGAATTACGATGAATTTAAATATGCATTTCAAGCTCGAAACAATACAGTCTCTGCTGCCAAAGCAAGAGAAGACTGTTGGAGAAAGATTGCTGATTGTTAATGTGTAAGAAATACGTTCTATATTTATGTAGGCTATGTATATATGTATATGTAGCCTATTATGTGTAATATAGCCTATAGCCTATTTTTATAATATATATAAAAAAAATGTGCATGTATTTAAGAAAGATTAATATTCATTGATTTTTAGATTTTTAGATGCAAGCCCAACTCCAAATGTTCTTGGCAGCAGATAAAGACAAAATATAAAAATATAATTCAAAGTGGTTAGTATTTACCACAACCTTTTATTACTTTTGTGAACATTTTATCACAAACACTTGTTTGCAGCAAAGAGTTAAATTCAGAAAACCAGAATACACTGGTGGAGGAGTTGGCTCTGAGTAGGCAATAAGGGATGGCCGATTATGGATGTGATTACAGGTGCTGTACAATCTGACCCTGGTGCTGGCTCCTCTAAGCAAGTAACACTGGGTACGTGTGCAATACATTACTACTTTTTTAAGTTTTAAATATGGCTGACTGTATGTTTTGCAGTAGAGGGAAATACAGTGTCCCTGTTGAAGCCAGCACACATACACACAGTCTCCCACACAGAGGTCAGTATGCAGCAGACAGAACACCAAACATAACCTGCTTTACAACAGTTATGCTTTACATTGGCCTATTTTTATTTATAGGGTGGAGGAAATGAAGACTCTGTCTGTGTGTTCTCAGACAGTTGCTGATGTGAATGCACTGGGCTTTTTATTATGGCAAACATTTGAATGTGTGGCATAAAAAAGGGACTGGCCCTTACACATCTCTATTATTGTAGGATTTTTCACAACCTGCCCCAGAAACTGAGGCCTCTACCTCAATGGGCTTCAGAAGAAATGTGAACAAGGTAAGGATTTAAAACCCTTGACATAAATTACAGTCAGTCCTGTGTTTGTAGGAAGTCAAGGAACTTTTTGTGATTTGATGAGCCTCCAGAAAACTTGTAATGATCATGTTTGTGGTGGAATTATGTTTCAGGTGGAAACAGACTCAGTCAGGGCCCTGTACAAAAGGAGACTTGAACTAGACTGCACACTAAAGGAGACTTGAACTAGACTGTTCACTAAAGGAGTCTTGAACTAGACTGTTCACTAAAGGAGTCTTGAACTAGACTGCACAGGAGACTTGAACTAGACTGCACACTAAAGGAGACACGAACTAGACTGCACACTAAAGGAGACACGAACTAGACTGCACACTAAAGGAGACTTGAACTAGACTGCACAGGAGACTTGAACTAGACTGCACACTAAAGGAGACACGAACTAGACTGCACACTAAAGGAGTCTTGAACTAGACTGCACACTAAAGGAGACTTGAACTAGACTGTTCACTAAAGGAGTCTTGAACTAGACTGCACACTAAAGGAGACTTGAACTAGACTGTTCACTAAAGGAGTCTTGAACTAGACTGTTCACTAAAGGAGTCTTGAACTAGACTGCACAGGAGACTTGAACTAGACTGCACACTAAAGGAGACACGAACTAGACTGCACACTAAAGGAGACACGAACTAGACTGCACACTAAAGGAGACTTGAACTAGACTGCACAGGAGACTTGAACTAGACTGCACACTAAAGGAGACACGAACTAGACTGCACACTAAAGGAGTCTTGAACTAGACTGCACACTAAAGGAGACTTGAACTAGACTGCACACTAAAGGAGACTTGAACTAGACTGCACACTAAAGGAGACTTGAACTAGACTGCACACTAAAGGAGACTTGAACTAGACTGCACACTAAAGGAGACATGAACTAGACTGCACACTAAAGGAGACATGAACTAGACTGCACACTAAAGGAGACATGAACTAGACTGCTCACTAAAGGATACTTGAACTAGACTGCACACTAAAGGAGACTTGAACTAGACTGCACACTAAAGGAGACATGAACTAGACTGCTCACTAAAGGATACTTGAACTAGACTGCACACTAAAGGAGACTTGAACTAGACTGCACACTAAAGGAGACATGAACTAGACTGCTCACTAAAGGATACTTGAACTAGACTGCACACTAAAGGAGACATGAACTAGACTGCACACTAAAGGAGACATGAACTAGACTGTTCACTAAAGGAGTCTTGAACTAGACTGCACACTAAAGGAGACTTGAACTAGATTGCACACTAAAGGAGACTTGAACTAGACTGCACACTAAAGGAGTCTTGAACTAGACTGCACACTAAAGGAGTCTTAAACTAGACTGCACACTAAAGGAGACTTGAACTAGACTGCACACTAAAGGAGACATGAACTAGAGTGCACACTAAAGGAGACTTGAACTAGACTGCTCACTAAAGGAGACTTGAACTAGACTGCACACTAAAGGAGACTTGAACTAGACTGCACACTAAAGGAGACATGAACTAGACTGTTCACTAAAGGAGACATGAACTAGACTGCACACTAAAGGAGACATGAACTAGACTGAACACTAAAGGAGTCTTGAACTAGACTGCACACTAAAGGAGTCTTGAACTAGACTGCACACTAAAGGAGTCTTGAACTAGACTGCACACTAAAGGAGTCTTAAACTAGACTGCACACTAAAGGAGTCTTAAACTAGACTGCACACTAAAGGAGACTTGAACTAGACTGCACACTAAAGGAGACATGAACTAGACTGCACAGTAAAGGAAACATGAACTAGACTGCACACTAAAGGAGACATGAACTAGACTGCACACTAAAGGAGTCTTAAACTAGACTGCACACTAAAGGAGTCTTAAACTAGACTGCACACTAAAGGAGACTTGAACTAGACTGCACACTAAAGGAGACATGAACTAGACTGCACACTAAAGGAGTCTTAAACTAGACTGCACACTAAAGGAGTCTTGAACTAGACTGCACACTAAAGGAGACTTGAACTAGACTGCACACTAAAGGAGTCTTGAACTAGACTGCACACTAAAGGAGTCTTAAACTAGACTGCACACTAAAGGAGACTTGAACTAGACTGCACACTAAAGGAGACATGAACTAGACTGCACACTAAAGGAGACTTGAACTAGACTGCACACTAAAGGAGTCTTGAACTAGACTGCACAGTAAAGGAAACATGAACTAGACTGCACACTAAAGGAGACATGAACTAGACTGTTCACTAAAGGAGACTTGAACTAGACTGCACACTAAAGGAGTCTTGAACTAGACTGCACACTAAAGGAGTCTTGAACTAGACTGTTCACTAAAGGAGACTTGAACTAGACTTCACACTAAAGGAGTCTTGAACTAGACTTCACACTAAAGGAGTCTTGAACTAGACTGCACACTAAAGGAGACATGAACTAGACTGCACACTAAAGGAGACATGAACTAGACTGCACACTAAAGGAGTCTTGAACTAGACTGCACACTAAAGGAGACTTGAACTAGACTGCACACTAAAGGAGTCTTGAACTAGACTGCACACTAAAGGAGTCTTAAACTAGACTGCACAGTAAAGGAGACTTGAACTAGACTGCACACTAAAGGAGACATGAACTAGACTGCACACTAAAGGAGTCTTGAACTAGACTGCACACTAAAGGAGTCTTGAACTAGACTGCACAGTAAAGGAAACATGAACTAGACTGTACACTAAAGGAGACTTGAACTAGACTGTTCACTAAAGGAGTCTTGAACTAGACTTCACACTAAAGGAGTCTTGAACTAGACTGCACACTAAAGGAGTCTTGAACTAGAGTGCACACTAAAGGAGACTTGAACTAGACTGCACACTAAAGGAGTCTTGAACTAGAGTGCACACTAAAGGAGACTTGAACTAGAGTGCACACTAAAGGAGCTGGACTGTGAGCTGAGGAGGCAAAAAAAAAAAAAAAAAAAAAAATTGGAGATCAAACAGCTGGATAAAACTGATCTCAGTATGTGAACTTATTTAACCAAGTAATACTTTAGTATGAATATGTATTAATGCAACTTTCTCTTGCTCTCTTTCTCCCTCCCATCCCACAAAACCAATAAAACAGTTTGAGACCTGTCTGCAGTTTCAATGTGCTTTTATTAAGTGTAATACTGTATGGTGATTGCATCTACATCTGCACCAGCTGGGTGGTCAAGTGTGATCGGGTCAGTTTCATCGGGGAGAAGCTGGTTTTGTGTTGTTTCTCGCTCCTTTCTACTGGTGGCTATATTGTGCAGAATGGCACATGCAGCCACTATCTGTGATGCCCGCTCTGGTGACTCTTAAGCGCCGAACACAGGTGAAACTTGCCTTTAGGAGGCCAAAGGTCATCTCTATCTTCACTCTGGTTTTACTGAGGGCCACATTGAAGCGGTGCTGTGGCCCTGTCTGAGGGTCATGATAGGGGGTTATTGTGTAGGTTTTTCTATCTCAGTTCAAATTAAGTGTTTTGTACTGTACCAAATTTAACTTGCTTTCCTTAAAGCGCGGACACAACACAGACTCATGGAAAATTTGTGAGTCAAGCACTGGAGCCAGGCCATTTGGCATCCAAACTTGATCATATGTTCATGACCACAAGTCGTCTGCAGATGAAATGTTGAGTAGATCATTGTTATATCTGTTAATGTTACTATTAATTTAAAGATTCATCTCACAGAAAATAATCATCTCACATATTCACATCATCTCTACCTGAACATTAAGGCTGTGATAGGACTTCCTATTAACATAATCTGCCTCATGTTCCCCTAGAGCAGTGGAGATTGGAGCAATAGACTGCATACATGTTGCAATGACTCTAGGGAATCCTATCATAAGATTAACAGAATAATAATAAAAAAAGATTTAAAATAATTCTTAACATGTATTATATTGTATAGTACATTTGTGAAATTTGCTTAAAAAAAAAGAAAAAAAAGAAAAGGTGTCCATGTGATGTCACCCTATCAATATATCTTACTGGCAATTTTATAAAAGCTCTCTTTTATGGACATGGTCGATAAATGTCCAGGGAACACTATTAATGAAACTATTCATGTACTCCTGCAGAGCGAGGACCACCTTGCGAATGGTTCGACAAACCGTGTTTTCCCCTAGCTTCTGTGCGTCACCCACCGTGCAAGAATGTACCACTTGCAAAAAAACGCAACGCAATACCATTTGCGGTACAGTAAGTGCATGAATTCGACGTGTTAAATTCTTTATGTGCGGCTGAAGAAAATCGCAAAGATAAGACATTCCTTCCGCGGAAAATCTGTATCTTTCACACAAGTAACTATCAGGAAAGGCAAGGGGATTTTGTCTGGCTAAAAACTCTTTCTCTACGAAGTGCTCGTCAAACAATTTGCGCTGAGATGTCACAGGATTTGGAAGAAAAGGTGAAGTCATTGCAACAGACACTGGGAATAAGTTACGTCACCGATATGTTTCTTTGCTCTCAGCTGATTGGTCAAACTTCAGTCTGAGATCTTGAATCCAGAACATAACCTGCCCCGGAGCAGGTTAGCCGTGCAGCGTAAGATACCATGGCAACGAACACCGATTAAAGCCAAGCTACTTTCATAGTACCTAAAACCCAGGGTTGGCGGAAACTAAACTGAAACATAGCTGGCTAGCCACCTAAACCGGCTTCATGGTACAGGCCCCTGGTGAAGGTGTGTCTTGTTTACTTGTAACTCTACACTCGTATGAATAACAAACTCACTCCCTCTAGTGGCGCAAAGAGTCATCGCAGATTCAACAAGACTGTAATCTGATACCTGTGTGTGTGTGTGTGTGCAGCTTTCTGTCTTTTCCCACAGCATTTTTCTACGATGACCACTGGGAAATAAAGTTATAAGGTAAGCTGTGGCCTTAATGTGGGTATTATGACAGTTATGATCAACTAGATAAATTATAGTGTTGTGGATTTGGGCAAAGGTGGAATAAATTAATCACAAATTAGTAACGTTAGCTGGGCCTCGTCCATAATTTTCTGCCGTGTGTGTGAAACGGAGCAGCCGTTGTCTGTCTCGTCGACATAAAATAAAGTGCAACTGCAAAACAACTGGATTTTATTATATAAAAGATATAGGAAAATAAATGTGTTTATCACTGAATTAGTTGAGCTTCGTTAGCTGTGCTATTCTACAATAAAACAGGTCGACATCTGGAGATATTAGGAGCCATTTTGTCTGTGAACGGGTAAGTTAGTAATTCTAGGAGGAAGAGTACAAGCAGAAACAGCCATAGGTAGATGGACTGGAAACAGGCTCTTAAGTTACTCCAGTGATGATGTAAATTGTTGTGTGCAAATGCTTTGCCTGGGTAAATCACACACATCTACTTTGTTGCAGGACTATTCTTGATTGTGTGTTTGTGATGTAAATGTTTTCAGTTGCTGTTATTTAAATGATTGCTGTTTAACTGAATCCAAGTAATGTCACCTTGTTAAAACTAAGCTAACTTCAGTTTTGCTCAGTACTGCAACAGTGACCCACTGAAGGTGATGACTGGGAACTGAAACCTTTTTCATCCCACTTGAATTAAACTAACATCTTTCTTCTCTGTCTTTTTGTTTATAGGTGCTTCTTGGGCATCAACCCAGAGACAGGTACAAAATCAAAGAGGCGGAGGACACATAAACCAGCAAGTCTGTACACTGATCAGGAAGCTCATTGAATGGGTGTCAGTCTAATGTAAGTTGTGTTCCAACTTCAGAACAGACTAACGAAACACTGTCTCTGTTTTAAGCTAGAATTAGTTATGCAGTAAGATGTTTACTTAAGCTATTAAAGGGTTAGTTCACCCAAAAATGTAAAGTCTGTCATTAATTACACTCCCTCATGATGTTCCAAACACATAAGAATTTTGTTCAACACAAATTAACATAATTTTAAGAAGTCCAAGAGCTTTCTGATCCCGCTTATAGACTGCAATGTTATAACCGTTTTCAAGCCCCAGAAAGGTAGTAAAAACATTGTTAAAATAGTCCTCGTGACTACAGTGGTTCAACCTTATTGCTATGATGCGACGAGAATACTTTTTGTGCGTTTTTTATTATTATTTTTTTCGCACTATTAAGTATTTTTGCATCGCTTCATAACATTAAGGTTGAACCACTGTAGTCACATGGACTATTTTAACAATCTTTACTACCTTTCCGGGCCTTGAAAGTGGTAATAAAATTGCTGTCCATGGAGGAGTCAGAAAATATCTTAATTTGTGTTCCAAAGATGAACGAAGGGCAGACGTGTTTGGAATGAGGGTGTGTTTTTGGGTAAACTATCCCTTTAATCTGTTCTACGAGTTTAAACAGACTGCAAAATGTGTAAAATTCATTGTTCTCACGTTTATTTGAATTAAACATGCCTTTTCAATTGTATAGGTTATTGATGGGTTAGAATAAAAACGTCAAATTTACAGTACTTTACAATAGTTTTAAGTGTAAATTTACATCACATTACTGGCTACTGAGTTGCATTATGTATTTTTTGCTTAACCTCAATCATGTTACTTTCAGTCCTGTTACTCATGAAAAATAACAGGACTGAGCAAAAGTTACAGGAGTGAGTAGAGTCCTCTGGTTTGTTGATTTAATATTAATTGATATAGTACTATTCTCATGATTTATCTGATTTATCATGAGTTTTACAATTGTAATTTCTTAAATTGTAGACATTTTAGGATTAGTTTTACAATGCGACTACCATACTTACAGGTAGCCAGTCCACCACAGAGTAACTTAAACTTTTTGTCTTTCTTATCTTTTGAAGACAGTGGACAGAACCCATACTATGCAGGTGCCGGCTGCAAGGGAAGGAGCGAGACACCTGCAACCCTCTCTTTTCCCACCTTTTTGTCTTTTCTTCCCTCTTTCACTCTCTCGTCTCTCTCTCCTTCTTTCTCTTTTGAGCTCCTACGTTGTGAAGTACCATTATCATAGTAAACACATGCACACACATATTGACACACATTCCTGTTACCCAGTGTTCATTCTTGTTACCCAGTGTTTATTCCTGTTATTAAATTGTATTTTTCTTCTAAAAAATAAAAGTTAAACCATTGTTTTTATCAGTTTTGTTTGGTCCATCATTTATGCTAAATCACAGTAATGTATAGACATTCAGTTAAATACAGTAATTCTACAGCAGCTTACTGCTAAATCACAGTAATATGACGGCATAATTATTGTGAAGTCACAGTAAACAGCTGTTATTTCACAATTATTTACTGTAAGGGGGAAGGGGAATCCTTGAGTATGAGGTATTGAGGGAAACCGATTATAATCCTGTTCATGGTAGAGAAATCTGATAACATGTAGTCTACACAGGGAAAGTAACAATTAAGTTATTAAATGAAACATAAACACAGCTTTTGTGTGTTTATCATCTTTTCTTGGTCTTCGTGCTTTTGCACCCCCTGCTGGTGAGGTCGACTAACAGCAGATGGAGAGTATGCTCGGCAATCTACTGCTTTTCCTGCAGTTCCTGGATGTCAATGTTGAATTTACTGTCGAATTTGAACCACTAAATTTGTGAAAGCGAATTTGCAAAGGGAAATCAAATGAACCGAAAATTGCCTGTTGAATATTGTAGGTTGTAATTTTAAACAGTTTGAAAATTTTGGTGAAAGTGAAATATGAAAGGTGAATATGGATTATTGAATTTTTAATAATGAACATGTGTTTAAAAATGTCTGAATTTAAATATTCACAGCTTAAATATTCAACCATGTTCAATTTCAGCCCATAAAAATGCAAGCCCTAAAAATACAATGCATTAAAATGCAAGCATGGTTAATGCAATGCCTATTTTTTTTTTTCAAGTAGTGCAATTCAACAGGCTTTTTTTATTTCAAAAACATTTGACATTATTTTACTTCCATACATTATCTGATCACATGTATATCTATATTATGAAGTGTATTACTGAATATAAAATTATATACATTATGATATATTATAAATAGTCACATTTTCAATATATGAAAATCGGCAATTCCTTATGTATTAGGCTATTCAATATATTGTAATGCAATAATAACAATGTAGCCTAGTATTCTGTATATTTTAGAAATCATTTAATATATTTTATTAATTATTTATAGGGAACTATTAGTGGTGGGAGAAAAAAATCGATCCATCGATGCATCGCGATTCTCTCTCCAACGATTCTGGATCGATTCTGAGAATTTCAGAATCGATTCTGGGCTTAGTTTTTTACCAGATGTGCGATTACGCTGAGTTTGCTTTAGAAACACCCGTCTTCTGCTTGCTAACAATTCCTCACACACGTACACAACTCGAACCTTCCGTAAAATAATCTTTCATAAAGTTCGGAAAGGTTGAAGCGAATTACAAGGACATTCACAGGCTTCATTGCACAGGATGCGCTGTGAGAGACGCGCGCTTGTTTTGATTACACTTAAAGTGTGCTGTCTCGCCCGTCTGTATTTTCCTTAACAATGCTCTATACGAAGTCATCATTTATGTGGTTTGGAATGCAGTGGACTTATATATTTAAAATATGAATCTCACTAACAGAAGGCTGCTTTCAATTTTAAATGCTGACGCGCGCTTTGTTTGTGTACGAGACTGCTCGTACGCACGCGGCTGTGCGACTCCGTGTAAGTGGTTTAATATACTTGTGCAAAATGAACGTAAACACAGCCAGTTATGTCTTAAGGGATTAAACGGTAAAAAAAAAAAAAAAAATTAAAATGTACTTAATTACTTATGTAAACTAATGAATTAATAAGGGGGGAAAAGTAGATAAAGAATCGATCTGGAATCGGATCCTTTATATATAGGATATAGAATATTTGGATATATTTGGATGCAGTGCAATATTCATCACGGGCAGTTATTTGTGGAAGAGCACTTCATGACAGTCAAAGTGCGTCACGTTTTTTTCGTTCGTACAGACGGAGCAAAGCAAACAATCGTTTCTGTCCATTAAAAGTGTGCTGGGAGAGAAGGGTCAAAATCACCATAAAGTGCCTTTGAGACTTCACAATTTCCACAAAAAAATCTGAGATTTTCCATTTAACTTCATATGTGTTGTATTAAGGAGACATTAGGCTGTTAGAAATGCATATTGGTCAAGCTCCAGCACTTTTTATAAATTAACTGCAAGCTGACAATATACAAGCAAACGATAAAATATGTCCACCCTGTCATGGACAAACTCAGAGTAGAATAAATACATTTTCATTGCATAGTGATTATAATGTAGATCTGAGGAAAGATAATGTGTCCCTTTCCCAACAAAACATTTTAGTTAATGGTAAAAGTATTTTGATAATAATGAAGTTACTGCTTAAATATGTATTGCCCAATAAAATATGCGATAGTTGCACATTCTATTCAAAATAAAATCTAACAACAAAGATATTTATTCAAACTTTAAAACAATACTAACTGGCCCTCATTTGTTTATTAAGAAATCACACACAAGGTTTTGTTAACTTGTTCAAATAATTCGTTTATTTTCATCATAAAAGTTGAACATGACAGGGTGGACAACAAAATGACAGGGTGGAACTTGGCATGACAGGGTGGACAAATGCTTTAATGGGTGAACTAGAACGGGGGAACATTTTAAAAACAACAGGACCTTCAAGAAACCCTTAACCAATATAGAAGAAGGAGGGGCCTGGCTCAGGCTGATTTTCAGGAGTTGCAAATGTCCACCCTGTCATGTGACAGGGTGGACATTTTTTGGCTAAAGTTAGTATTTAATGAGCACATGGTGTACAGCAGTTAGCAAAGTGATTCACTGTTAAAGCTGACTGTGCACTGTTTAAAATGTATATTTAGAATTTCTGAAAAGTTTTTATATTAATTAATATTTCACAATGACAGGGTGGACATGTTAAGCTTGACAACACGCAACTACAAACACAATATGATGAAAATTAGGAAATATAAGTGTAGATACTTTCTGTGTGTGTTGCAGATGTTTTAACCTCCACTGAAGAAAGGCCAAATGGGGGAGGGGATGTCACTGAGTACATCAGTTGGTTTCTTAAAGGGGCGTTTACCCCATAATGACAGGGTGGACAGCAATTTCAGGGACACATGCAAACTGCTTAATATTATTATGAAAATAAAATATAAATAATCAAAATGACTTGTTTTATTAAATAACTTGCTGAGGACAATAAGTACATTAAAAAAGTATTTTAATTTGATGTAATTTAACCACTTTTTACACTCACTGAAGTTAGCTGAGCAGCGTGCGGGACATGCCAAAATCACATACATCCAATCAAAGAAAATTGTATAAAATCAGAAAAACACATTTCAAGAGACGTATCATTGTACTTGTATGTGTGTAAGTGTTTAGACGTTTATAATAAAACCTCAGAATTTCATTATTTTGCATTATGTTCATGATGACTGAGCGATTCTGATGAGGACACCAAAGGCACTTTATAGTGATATTGACCCAGAAATATGATAAAATTCACAATAATTTCATCACAAACGGCTTTCAATTACTGCTATTTCATGTTATGTTATTTCCCAGATAGCACACGTACGTCTGGCCGACATCGGCCCAACATCGAGCGTCGGCCTCCCTCCCTATAACATCGCAAAGGCGTCGGCCAGGCGTAGTCAGATCTCTGTCAGTCAGAGTGCTCTATTTCCCAGCTCCGTTACGTCGGCTTTAGATCGGCCCACTATACGGGAGGCCGATGTCGCGTTAATGCTCGCGCGGGTCCAAATAATGAAATGTGTTTTATAATTAACCATTTTGATAAATTATGTGATAAAAATATGAGAAATGGCTGGTCTTTTTAGACAAGTAGCGCGGTATTTAAACATCTGCGTGCATCCCAGACA
Source organism: Leuciscus idus (assembly GCA_021554675.1). NCBI lineage: Eukaryota > Metazoa > Chordata > Actinopteri > Cypriniformes > Leuciscidae > Leuciscus > Leuciscus idus. The sequence continues at coordinate 8,342,034 of CM038623.1, forward strand.
TGCTCAGGAGTCAGCACTATATTTCGTTTTTAAAGGGACGGCGCTGTGTGCTGCTTTTTTTTTTTTACTGAAATATGGAATAGTTTTGCTTTTTATATTTTTATATAGGCTAACTATTTTATCTGCATGTTGCACTCTGTTGTTTTCTAAGCCTATAATTGAGATCATAAATTTACATACAATTAGCATAATATGCAAAATATTGTTAAGATAAATCCTATAAATCATCATCAATCATAAAGACCTTTGTATCAAGCCTCTATAGCCTCTATAGCCTAATCCTATTATGGAATTCTTAATGCATTATAATACGCGCATAACGCCTTATAAAAAAAACCTATATTATGTTGTATCATCTGATAAGTATATGATAAAAAACAGTTACAATACATTATAGGCTAATACTTACCTTTTTGTGGTTGTAACTTTTAAGGTTTTTTACCAATTCCTTGAGAGAGAAAAAAAAAAAAAAACAAAAAAAAAAAAAGGCTTAAATAAACCTAACTTATTTAATAGCTTGGTAACCTAAAACAAAAAACACCTAAAAAAAATCTGAAGATCAATCCCATTTTTACATTTCCCCTTTTATTGATTTCAAAATCGACTGTGTGAAACGGTGCGGATACCAGAGATCGTTTCCCCACAGTCTATTTTTGCTGTGCTCCACGCACATAATTAAAGTGACAGCGCATTGTTCGTGGTCAAACTGAACACAAATTGACATGAAAATGTAGTAATCTCACCATGCATTTAATTAAACATATTAATCTCACCGTAAATGTATTTAATTATATACTAGGCATACTGTTTTTCAGCATCTTTTTACTTTAAGACCGAGGTTAATCATTTTTTAAGTCTTATATCAGTTTAAACACTCAAGTGATTTTAAACTTCTCAGTAGCCTATACTTGCGAGCTCTCTGAGACGATTTTCTAAACTAAAGAAACAGCTTGCAAGTAACAATTTATTTACAATTTATAATTGCCATTCATTTTTTTTTTTTTAAAACAACAACAAAAAATCTTCCATTTTAAGGAATCAGGATTAATAATGTTTTTAGTTTAGTCAGGACTAAAATACAGGGTACTGTCAGTTGATTTATTCAGTTTCTGTATGTCTGAATACTAGTAGGCCTATTAGACATATCCAAAAAATTATTATTATTTTTTTATTGGTATCTTTATTCTATTGTATTTATTTGTGATACTTTTTTTCAATTTAATTCAAAAGATTGAAATCAAGCTTCCTTGTGTTGTGTTTTTTAATTCCTATTAAAAAATGCCATTATTTTATATGGAAAAGGTAATAATTGTAATTTTTTTTAGTTTGTCTTGTATATTTTTTTATTAGATCAGATTTAATTTTAAGCTGTCATATGGTCATGTTACAATGTGCCCCTCACATGTTACAATGTACCTCCACCTATGGGTTGGGTTGTCACATTTCACTTCCATTCTTTAGGGGTATATCAAGAAAAAAGTAGGCTATATAGTTTATTCATAAAACAACATTAGACATGTGGGAAAAAATAAATACTCTGAACCATAAGTAGATTTACAGAAACTAAAAAAGTCAAAAAGCGTTACTTTGTGCCCCGCTAATTGTGCATTCACAATTTGTGAATTTTTATGACAAGATTTTATAGTCTTCCCCATTAATTTCCCATGGGGTCAAAAAGACCCCGAAACTCCCGAGTGTGTCTTTTATAACATAGGCCTACAGATAGGCTTTTTTTTTTTTTTTTACAGTCACTCCCGCTTTATTTATTTATTTTGTCATTTAATGTCGGGGTACAATAACGTAAGGTAGCCTATATGTATACATAACATTTATTTTTAAATAAGAAAATAAATAAAGTTTATAAAGTTATATAGTTTATAAATTATCACTCGCGTGCCAAGCCCGCGAAAGAATGCAGAGGACATATATAAGCTGCGGTCAGTGCCCATCCCCCGCATAGCGGACATCTCTTCAGACTGATCACCACAAACACATGAGTTTTCCTGAGGTAAAGTATACTTATCAGATTATTTACCTTAAAGACTATATTTAATTAAATATAAACAAATATCATATGTAAAACAAGCTATAAATAGGATATGACATTTCAAAATATGACCAGAGTAAATAACAAATTATATTAGGACACAGTTTGAAGAGTTCGTTTTCCTCAGATATTATAACTAAAAATAAATAACATCCATTGACTTATACACTTGACTTATACAAGTCTTATACTGTTGGTAATAACATCCATTTTCTCAAATGAAACAAATTAAATGGTTAAAAGGTCGACGGACTTCCTTTTCCACACACAAACAATGACTTTCCGCTTTTTTTCCAACATTAGGCCTAGTCATTTGGGTCAGTACCGTTAAATGCCGTTAAATATGGATGACGTCATTTGCGCGCGCGTTCTCTCTCTCGCGTGACGTCATTTGCGCGCGCTCTCTCTCGTGCATGACGTAAATTGCGTCAATAAAGCTTGTTTGAGATTCGCCTTGACCTTCTTTTACTGTCTATGACTGGCCTTGAAATGGAGGAGTAAAAAAAAGGCAAGAAGGACAGATCTCTCTATCAAAGGCGGATATCGCGGGATTCACGCTCGTGCTACAGTGTTGCTAATAAACGGGATGTTAAGTTCTGTTGCTTATATGAAAATAAAACAATTGACCTATGGCTAAGCCACGCCCCCAAACGCGATGAGCCAATCACAGTGCGCATAGCTAACCCAATACACTCGGACATTCTCTGCTTCCACGTCCATTGAAATGCATGCAGTTAGTCAGTTTTCACTCGTTTTTATCTGGTTTTTCTTGTCATTTTAAGTTTAAAATGGTCAAACGGTGTGCATGGGGTACATTCAACTCCAACACTAGGTATCCTGAGAGGCTGGGCGACGGTGTGTATTTTTTACCCTTTCCCAAGCCACATCTCAACCGAGAAGTGTCTGCTCTGGATTAATTTATGCGGTAACTTAGACCACAACACCAACTAAACGTGGATAAATTAAACAAGGATGTCTACATCTGTTCTAAGGTAAGTCAACAACGTATTTGAACGTTATCTTTAACACCTCTAACGTAACGTTAGCCTAGCTTCTAGCTGCGTTGCAGTTTGACAAGAGTACAGTTTGACAAAAGCACAATGTTGTGTTTTACACAAATATAAGTAGGCTAAACACTTTGCAGTTTTAATGATGTCCTGTATGAACAAAATGGAGTATGTTTTTGTTTTTATGTTTCCACTGTTCGATCGCGCCCGCGCCTCTCTCTCTCTCTGACACACACACACATTCCAGCATTGCAATCTTGACATCGCAGCCTGTTCATTATGCTGCGTTCACACCAAACGCGAATAGAGCGTCAAATTCGCGCGTATCGCGTCTACTTCGACGCTTGAACATTTTGAATCCATTTGCGCGTCCGAAGCGAATAGGACGCGCGTATAAAGCGAGCGTTTGAAGCGAAATAACACCAAACTATAACGTTTACACACTGACCTGTAACGTTAAATCTTTGTCTGGAGCTGAAGCTTTTCATCGACCTTCTCAAAGTAAAATGATTAATATTATATAACCCTCCAATGCATAGTTAAGGCCCTTTTGGTGACTTTGAGATGATATAAAATCTTTCTGTCTCCAAAAATCATCAATTGCCTCCTGTGAAATGTCTCCTATACTGTGACAGCTGCCATAGCGCCTGTTACCGAATGTTGACTGTTTGTCCGAGTGAGTGGAGTGGGCGTGGCTTAGCCATAGGTCAATTAGACCATCAGAAAATGTTCTACTGCCGTATATTTACTGTCGTTTAAATGGACACTTATAAACACTTGTTGGTAAGTGACCAATAGCAGTCATCCTGCATCTATGATTTGACATGTACATTCTGATTAGTAAACACTCATACGTTTCTCCCTTTTCTCTCTTTTGCTTGTCTCAACAGCAGCTAAAATCCACCCCAACGCCTCTTTTCAGAGCCAGGACAATCAGTGTGCGTCTTTGTAAGTATGTTTTTACTAACCGTCAAACACCTTCTCAGTATCTGGGTTTAGATTAATTAAAACCATGTCATGCAGCAAGTTATCAGGTTATTCTTTTTAGGGTTGGAAAAGTCTCATCGAATGCATTTCTCTATGAAAATAATTATCTTGTCTCTTTTTCAGCTTCATTGACCATCTGTTTGTTGGTAAGTGACCAATAGCAGTCATCCTGCATCTATGATTTGACATGTACATTCTGATTAGTAAACACTCATACGTTTCTCCCTTTTCTCTCTTTTGCTTGTCTCAACAGCAGCTAAAATCCACCCCAACGCCTCTTTTCAGAGCCAGGACAATCAGTGTGCGTCTTTGTAAGTATGTTTTTACTAACCGTCAAACACCTTCTCAGTATCTGGGTTTAGATTAATTAAATTAATTGGAACTACAAGTACAAGTGTTTAATTGTAAATTAGTAAATTAGAAAGTTTATTTGTTAAGTTAGTAAGTCGTTCACTTGTACTTATCTTTTAATTTGCTGTATGTTCTTGCTTGTCTTTGTTTTAAACAGGCTCCCGACACTTCTTTTTGGCAAAAATCCTGTCCTTACAGAAAGGGATCACACATCAAGCAGTTGTTTATAACTGGTGTAGCCAGAAATAATAATTTGTGTGTGGCTTGTAGGTGACCTTGCAACAAAGCAACATTTTTAAGAACTCACACATAAAAACACTATTTGGAGCCTGTTTACCATAATAGGCCGAACTCGAATATGACATTACGGAAAAGCACAAATAATCAGTGTTGGAAAGACTACTGAAAAATTGTACTTTAAAAGTACTTTAAAGTTTACTCAACTTGAGTTTTATTGCATTTACAAACTTAAAGTTGGTTCAATATGCATTTATTAAATACTATTCAGTACAAAATTGGTCATTCAAAACCTATCTTTAAAATTGGCAATACAATTTCATCAATATTTTTAAAACTTTTTCAAATCAACTCATTTCAATCAAAACAACTCTAGCAAAAAAAAAATTATAATGCAAGGTCAGGTCTATATATTTCTAAATAACTTTGAAAGTGTAACCTCGCCTAGTACACCTATTTAATTGGTATGAATCAAACTGCAACTCCAGTTACAAACCAAACTGCAACTCCAGTTACAACAGTCTCTGCACCTGCTAAAGTTGCAAAGATTAATTTAGTCTTCAGTATTGTTCAAGCCTATTTAATTGGCTCTTCTACCACCATAGCTATGCTCCTTATTAAGGGATTGGAATTAACTGTTGCCACATCATCTTCCACAAAAATGAGGACACCAGCTTTGAATCCCTTGGTGCAGTTTTCATTTTCATGAAATGAAATTTCAGTGTCCCACAGAAACTCAAGAGTAATATATATATATATAGTGTACAATAATTAAACTAAGAAGTTGTTACGTAAGGAATAATTGACGACAGGCCGTTGAATTATTAGAAAAATAATGCACACCCGAGGTGGTAATGCGGTCACGACGCGAAGCGGAGTAAAGTAAAAAACTTCGCTTCGCGTCGTGACCGCATTACCACCTCGGGTGTGCATTATTTTTCTAATAATTCAACGGCCTGAAGTCAATTATTCCGCTTATACTACAGTTACCACACCTCGAAACATTGTTCAGATTATGTATTTCAAGACGTTTGTAAAGTTTTTGTCATTAAAACGCTCTTGTATGTAGGACTAATTTCTTACGCATCTAATCCCATGCCTCCGTTGCTAATTCCAAAACGTCATTTCAGAGTTAGTAACGGAAGTTTGAGCCGCTGATAGCAGACTAATGCTGGGGACACACGACTCGCTGACACATTCTCTGACTGGTTTCATCGACATCATCGACTGCAGCAGATTTTAAACACCGACTTTGAACACAGACTGAACGCGCTGAACACGCGTTTGGGCATGATCAGTCATAAGTATCAAATTACATTCATAACCGGCCTTAAAGTGTGTTCCCGGCTTTATGCAGTTATTAATGCAGTTATTAGAGAGAGATGTTGCAATAATGAGACAGAAAAGCATGTGCGTCAATATTATTATTTATTCATTAATTCAATTCGTTTTAATTAATTCGTTAATTCTTTTTTTTTTCTATTATTGACAGATGACAGTAGACTAGCCAAATAAATGAAACCCAAAGCCCTTTTAACAAGTAGCTAGGCCTATCAATAATTATTTATTTGTTAAATTATCTGCAATAAAAATCCGTGCTGCAGGACTATCCATTTATTTAGCCTATATTCGGGTTAATTTTCTATTGATTATAGATAGGACTTTATAGTTTATTTATTCAAATTAAACTGCATGTTTCTATTGATTGTGAAGCTAGACATTGAAAATTGCAGATCAAGCGCACGGGGCGAAATGCTTTTTCTTGTTATGAATTGTATCCTATTTTCCGTTATTACAGTTGACTACGCGAAGTGATATGGAACTGTAATGCGGTCAAGACCTGCCTGGAACTACTTTAGCCGTGCGTTTCCCTGAAAATAATGCACACCTTAGAACGTTCGTCAACCAATCAGATTCAAGCATTCAACGGCCCTGTAGTATAAAATACAATAAACCAGAGATGTTTATAATATATATATATTTGTATATGTGATTTCAATCTCATTTAATTGTTTGTTTTTTTAAATACATTTAATATTTTTTTTTTATACAATTTTACAATACAATGTTTACTCAAAGTTAATAACAATATAACTAAATTGTCCTAATTGAAAGAGAACAAGTTGATAAAAAAGATTGAAAACAATATTGGGTGACATTATAGCATAAGCATAACAAGTGATTTTTTGTACTAAAAAGCTACTTTTTGTAGGCCGAATGACCGGGAACACCACAAGTGTAACAAGTGTAACAAGTAAAAACTAATAGATGTAACAATTGTGACATTAAACAGCGTTTTTGTCATATTGTTTTTAACATTATTGCCTAATGTTAGCGTCCTCTCAGCCTCACATTGCTTTACAACGCTTGAGGTGACGTTAGCCGTTACTAATGTTATTCCTCTCAGACTCGACGGCAAACATCTTTTTCTACTAATGCAACATCTAGTCAACACATTCATTACTTTATAATGATATGGCAACATGTACTGTAGTGTTTTGTATTCATACCGTTTCGCTGTCTGTGTTTTAAATGTGCATCTGAAGTGTCAGCGCTCTTCATGAAGCATGCCATGTGCTGTCCGTGCAGCACTCAGACTCACGTGGAAAAATAAACAACACAAGGCGCCATCTAGAGGCCGAAACATAGAATCAGGCTATTAATTAAGTATACATATATATTGCACGTTCGGATCTTTTATAGCTGGACTAACTTAACAGATCAATTATCTCAATTACAATTTCAAGAAAGAGCTTTAAAATATGGACCTTCTTGAATTATCAACTAAACAATTTTACCTGCATTTGGGTGGATGTGTGCCCAACTTTAAACCCTGGTGTCCTGACATAAACTGTTTGTGAGAGATTTGTCTGGTGTAAAACATTATGTATCACACAAAAGCATGATCTGTTCGGGGTGGTATTTTTATCTGATGATGTTTTTTTATCTGATGATTATCTGGTGATGTTTCAATTATTCTTATTTCTTTTTATTATTTTAATTTCTTCTATGTAAAGCACTTTGAATTGCCATTGTGTATGAAATGTGCTATAATAAACTTGCCTTGCCTATCTTTACCCAACTGATTATTAATTAATTAAGTACACTTTTTTATTATTTTTATTATTTTGTATTAGGTGAATATGTACCTAATAGTACTGTTTGAGAAGGAGAGCAAAACTGGCCCGGTGGCAAAGGAGTGGTATTCAGATGGCCTTGCTTGGTGGCCCCCGTACAGTGACAAGTTCCAGATTTTGAGAAGTGTTCAAAAAAAAGTTGCCCCCAATCCATCAAAGGGCTGGAAACAATATGCTGCACGTGTGCTCTACGAATCAGGTAGTTTTCTATGTAGAAGTAAATTGAGTACTACACCATCTGGTGTTGCTTTGTTATTTATTTGTTCTGATATTGTCAAATACTATCACTACATTATATTATACCTTGTTTATGTTATAGTTGAATAGTTAACAGGCTAAATCTTGCTTACAGATTCAATTGACAAAATTAGAGAGAAGTGGGAAAGGTCATGTGTAACATCAGACCTTAACACAGACAGAGAACAAGACGTTACACGTGTACGGCAACGAAGAAAGTAAGCACATATTTCTTTGTCGAATATGAAATAATCCTCATTTTAGTGGAGTTTTAACTGTATGACACAAAATGTAATGGAACTGTGTCATGTCTTTATGCTTGAGGGAAATGTTGTCACCTTTGCTTGTATTGCATAACATTATGCATGAAAACCAAAAAGTCTCATAATTGTTAATTTACATAGACCAAAACGTCTCAGGTCACCATTACCAACATCAACGTCATCAGAGGAAGACCTGGTACCTTTACCAGAAAAACCACCTTGCCCACCCCAAAAAACAAAAAAACTTAATCGACCCCCTCCAAGAAACTTAGCAGCCCCTCCTCCCTTACCATTGGTCAGACCAAAGACCACAGATGCCATAAGAGCTGGTAAGCTTATTTTGATCTGTGTGTCAAAATAAAACACATCAAAGTCACATCTAAGACTTAACATCGCTAGACTTGTGGTGACAAAACATGCTAGTAATGTTTTAATTTCATAACAGGGATTTCACAGCCCCGAACAGTGTCCTCAAACAGCAACCATAGCCCTTTTCCAGCCTGGCAACAGAATATGAATTCTTCTCAACGTAAGATATTTGATATAGTGTAGATATGTAAGAAAATCAAGCATTTCTGATTATATTTGCAAGACATGTTACTAACATCAATAAATGATTTCTTATTCAAAGGCATGACATCAAATTGGAGACAAGAATTGGAGGCCAGACCAGAGACAGACTGTCATCAGAGGCCAGCTTACACTGAACGTAAGCATCTTTCAGAAAATATGGCCAGTAGGCCTTTGAACTTAACCTAACATGTGCAGAGTTACTAGATTATTTAGGATCCTTTCACTAATTCCAAACATAAGGTAATGATTTTTTATTATTATTTCCAAGTAACAACGGTTAGTTGGAGGCCAGACGAGGTGGAGGAACGGCATCCAACTCCATTGCCCAATGAAGGGCTGGGCTTTCCTGAACGTAAGCTATTTAATCCTATTACCTCATTGGGGTCCAATGAATGTTTCCTGACCTACATGTGACATATCTATCTTTCCCTAGAACCAAGATATAATTGCCTTCCTACCCATCAACGCATGGCAGCTAATTGCACTGGTACGTTTGGTCACATCTTTCTCTTGATGCCGGTAAACTGCTCTTTTTAGGATAATTTTAATAATGGAATTGTTGCTGTATTTCTAACAGCAGTTGAAAGGATTGTCCTAGAACAGTTAGGGGAACTTCACCTCAAGCTGGACAATTTGACAACAATTGTCCAGTCCCTAACTCAGAACAGGGCTGTACAACAAGAAAGTCATGATGACTATCAAAACGTTCTTCCAATTTCCACATTGGAAGAACTAAACAGTTTTGATGAGAAGCTTCGGCAAGATGCCGATTTTAAGAAACACATGGTATGTACTTTGAGGTGTATAAGCAACATCAAAATGGGGAATTGATTAGTTAAGGCAGTTGTTTGTTGGCCTGCACAAATCCAAGCAGAACTTAGGAGTTCCAAACTAACAAGACATGTGACAGAAAATAGGATTTTTTATTGCCTTTAGGCAATTATTGCCTGCTGTTTATTTGCTTTGGTTCTATATTTTATTATAGATCGCAAAGCTGTCCATTACTGGGGGAAACAGTATTAAAAAAACAGTTTGGCGAGTCTGCAGGAAAGTGTTCACTCCTGAACTTGCCACTCAACTAAATTGGGTTGGGAGAGGAGAGAAGACTGGCATCAAGTCACGACCTGTGCGTGAAATTCTACTGTGTAAGTTTTACAGTAACAATCCCATCATGGGAGACTTCATCAATATTCCGGTTTCATATACAATTGTGCTTAAAAGCTTGCATACAACAGCAGATGTTGTTCATTTGATAGTGTTTTTTCCCCTTAATATTTTCTCTTGTATAGTGGCAGTTCTTAGGAATGGTGCCTTGGCAATGGTAACTGAGGCTGAGGTGGAAACAGCCATTCAAAACTGGCTCAGGCTGAGCCAAGATAGACTTAGAGGGCAGCGGAGGGAGAGACCACAGCTGTGAAGGTGAGCTGATCGATGAAACTACAGTTTTTTGCAATTTAAATATCTAGGAGGTGGTTTCAAAATCTAAAAATCAAGAGATTTGTTACTTTGCAGTCAACAAACTTTTAGCCACACTGATGCTGCTCAGTTCATCACATTTTAAAGGTAGCATTCATTTTCAAGCAAAGATAGCACCTTAATTCCATGTTTAAGTTAAACGGCCTACTGTACACACATGAAAATACAATTTAAATTAATTTACAAAAAAAAAAAAGGGAATGTTTTTGTATTAATAATAATTTACCAGATCATTCAGGGCTCAGTAGATATAAGACTTTTTAATTTAATCTTGGACATCTGCCTCCCCAGAAAAAAAGGAATAATATAATTTTACAAACATATGCATTATAGTAAAAATAACTGCTGTAATGCGCAATAGTAAGAGTTTGATGACGTTATAAGTAGATATAAGATCTTTTAAACAAGACTGTCTGTACTGACAGATGCAACTGGATTTTCCCAATAACGTTGTCTCTACTCTAAAGATTTTTTAGGCGTGAAATTATATCTTCTTACGTATGACGTTACCAGGTGCTGTCCGTGGCGATGGTGCTGATCAGGGCTGCCTTAAACTAATGTGGGGCTGAGAGGTTTTGTAACCCCCCCATCCTCTCAGTTTATAGAGTCTCATTTAAAAAAAGTGTAATATCTAGGTAATCTACATCACAAAATGCATTAGTGGACTAACATAATATTGAAAACGTGAAACAAAATGTTGATGGGCAGTTTATAAGATATAAACTAATAATTATACGAAATGAAATAAAGTTTGAATTTGTCACTGACAATGATAATCAGCAGTGATTTTATCTTTTGTTGTTTTACTAACATTAAAGGGATAGTTCACCTAAATTAAAATTCTGTCATCATTTACTCACTCTCAAATTGTTTTAAACCTGATGTTTATGTTGAACATAAAAGTTATTTTGTAGAATGTGGCAAAACAGTATTATTTTTTCCTATAACTGTTTGGCCACATTCTACAAAATGTTTTCTTTTTAGTTCAGCACAAGAAAGAAAATTAATACAGGTATGGAACAACATGAGAGTGAGTAAACCACGACGCATACACATTTAAGGACAAGCGAGAGCATATAGGTGCTGTCACTTTAAGACATGCACGCATAGATGCTGACACGCTGCTCCGATTTTCTCTCAACTCTTTTAATTCACTTTAGACAATAACCAACTGTGTTTATGTAAACCTTGTGTGTATTTGGCAGTATTAGCACAATCAGACGCGAAAGATAAAGTCATCAGGGATCAGGCGGTGTTTGACAGTACGCGCTCAGAAAAGATGCATCATGTCAATGAAATGTTTACCTTGCCTACCTTTGCAAAGTAATGATTATGAATGTGTCTAAAATAGCAAGGAGAAATTTAATTGTTTATTAATAAACTGGTGTTTTCTCTGTCGCTGCAAAGATGAAGTTGACGATGCAGACTCGCCATGAACGCCAAATGCAATTTTCTTTCCGTTTAAAAGTAGACTAAATCTAGACTAAAAAATAGGCTAAATATTTAGCTAAATATTTCCTATATTTCTCAAATCTGTGAGGCACAAGCTGAGTTTCGGCACCCTCCAGTTCCAGTTCACGTTCAATGCAAGATACAATTCATACTAACACGAAAATCTTTTAAAAAGAGTCTTTCTACAAAACAAAATTCAATTAAGTGGTCAAAATCATGTCTTAAAAAACAATATTTTCAAGGACGAAACAGTTTCCAGCGCGCCTGGACACACCCCAAAACTAGACATTCTGATAGAAATGCCGATAGAGACCGTTCACACCGCCAACGACACGCAGCGACGAAGCAACACGATCCCATTCAATTCAATGGAGCGGCTTCAGCCCAGGTAAGCCCGTGCATTAATGCGGCCTTGGTGCTGATGGTGCTGAATTGGTTGATATGGCTAGATTGAGGTTCAATAATACTGCAGGGGCAGCAAAATAAACTGACCCGGTCCTTAAACTGGAAATGGTGACGCTTTCACGGATGGCTACAGCTTATGCACACTGTTAGACCTTACCGGGTTTTTTTACAGTAAAATACTGGCAACACTGTTGCCAGTAATTTACTGTTAATTGTACAGTTCTTCACTGCAATCTACATTTTTTTTCTCTAAAAATTCACTAAATTAAAATTCAAGTTAACTAATTTCACTTGCAGAAAACGACTGCCTTAAATTGACCAACTGTCATTTAAATGTATTAACTAAAATTTACAATGCATTAATAATGTGAGCAAAGTATTACTGTGAACTTATTTCATTTGAAACCACAACAAAACTTTTGTAAATAAAGAGATTTCCACTGGACCAGCAACTACAGTCACTGCCTGTTAAACAAAGCAACATGCAGCAAATCATCAATGTTTGTAGATCTTCTCCTGGACTGAAACACAGGCTCTACTCTTCTGCACAACGGTGACCCAAAAAACAAGATTTTACAGTAAACTACTGGCAACAGTGTTGCCAGTATAAACCTGTTTTATAACTTACAGTTTATTACTGTTAAAATAAATGTTGTGGGTGTGTCTTTTTATCTTACACTGTTAACCCTTTCAACCCCACAGGGAAATCCACACTAAAAAAAGAGTAAAAAGTAACATTGACAGTGTTGCAGTGAGATAATTAAGTGTGATTGATGAGCATTAGTGATGAACACCTGCTGTTAACAAGCAGAATCACTGAAGGAAAGAGGAACACACAAACATAAAATAGAGAAACACAAGAACTACAACTGACTTCCAGCCATTACACATTATTACACTTATTATTAACCAGTATGGCTTTATATCTGTCATACATCTACAGAAGTTGTTATTGAGATGTTTAATTGAAAATGTTTGGTTTGAAGTTACCATTATAGAGATCAGTGCTTGCTTTAGTTGGGTTCTGGACCATTGACTTCTTAACATTAGTTTTTCTTTTGCTGCTTGAGCTGTTTTTGTGCAAATCACACTTGTGCACAAACACAGTTTGTGAATGATTGCGATTATGATGACAAAATCATCATTATATTGCATGTTCATTCTCTAAAGAATTCATTCTCATTCGTTCAGAATTTAAAATTCGTTCATTCCTCAATCAAAAGTGTTACATTACCACCACTGTGAAATAACAGCAATACATTACAATGACTCATTTTTTTTAACACATCATAAATAAACCAAAAAAAAAACAGAGCTCCACTGTTATTTAGAAACACAGAGATATCACAATTTAGCACATGAATCACAACAATGGTGGCAATATTTATTTTTTATTTTTTATTCATGCAGCAGTGCATGCTGGGAGTTTTATACTATCCTGGAACCCAGCATGCATTGCGACATGAAACTTTTGTTTGTCACCATTGTTGAGATTCATATGCTGATTGTTGATGTCTGTGTGTGTCTGAGTCGAGCAGGAATTCAAAAAGTTTTAATGCGCTATATGATTATGATATTCTTCAGAAGACCTGATAACAGAAATATTGATTTCATGTTGTAGATTCACAGATATATGGTAAATATGAAATATCCATAAATTCAAAGAATATATACAGGAAAGATCAGAGAATCAGACATGTCCAGAATGATTGTGACATCATCTCAAAAGCCAAAAACACCTGATCATCTTCCTCTTGACTTTTTCTTGCCATAACAAATGTGTTTTATAAACTCACTGTTACAGCAGCCAGAGAGAGATGAATGGTAAGAAGTCAAGGGACAAGAGACCAACTAAAGCAAATACTGATCTCCATTATGGTTACAAAAAACTTTATTATTAACTAAATCTCTGTTAATTCTCAACAAAAACTTTTGTACATGTATGAAAGAAATAATCGTAAACTGGTTTGTAAACTGGTTTCACACTCAGTGGCTGGAAGTCAGTTGTAGTTCTTGTGTTTCTCTGTTTTTCTGTTCTTGTTTCTCTGTCCTTCAGTGATTCTGCTTATCAGGTGTTCATCAGTGTCTCAATTCACTCACTTCTTTTCATTCACTCTGTCAAGTGGACTATATTAGTGAACTAATGTAGGGAATAGTGAATGAGGGTATAGGGTCCCTTACAGAAAAAACACATGAATTTCACATGTTATCACATGTTTTCCACATGTGATTACATGTGACCTCATGTGATCACATGTGTTCTCATGTGAACAACATGTCACCACATGTGAACAACATTTTACCACATGTGAACAACATGTCACCACATGTGAACAACATTTTACCACATGTGAACAACATTTCATCACATGTGAACATAATGGAGCATGTGGCACATGTGGAAAACATGTTTCTATACACTGTTAGACCTTACCGGTTTTTTTTACAGTAAAATACTGGCAACACTGTTGCCAGTAATTTACTGTTAATTGTGCAGTTCTTTACTGTAATCTACAGTATGTTACTGTAAAATGCACTAAAACTCGAGTTAACTAATTTCACTTGCAGAAACCTTAAATTGACCAACTGTCATTTACATGTATTAAACTAAAATGTATAATGCATTAATAACGTGAGCAAAGTATTACTGTGAACTTATTTCATTTGAAACCACAACAAAACTTTTGTAAATAAAGAGATTTCCACTGGACCAGCAACTACACAGTCACCGCCTGTTAAATAAAGCAACATGCAGCATTTCATCAATATTTGTAGATCTTCTCCTGGACTGAAGCACAGGCTCTACTCTTCTGCACAATGGTGACCCAAAAAACGAAATTTTACAGTAAATTACTGGCAACAGTGTTGCCAGTATAAACCTGTTTCATAACTTACAGTTTATTACTGTTAAAATACATGTTGTGGGTGTGTCTTTTTATCTTACACTGTTAACCCTTTCAACACCACAGGGAAATCCACACTACAAAGAGTAAAAAGTAACACTGAGACAGTGTTGCAGTGAGATAATTAAGAGAATATGTAAGTGATTGTTGAGCATTAGTGATGAACACCTGCTGTTAATAAGCAGAATCATTGAAGAAAAGAGAAACACAAGAACAGAAAATAGAGAAACACAATAACTACGACTGACTTCCAGCCATTACACATTATTACACTTATTATTAACCAGTATGACTTTGTTTCTGTCATACAGAAATTGTTATTGAAAATGTTTGTTTGAAGTTACCATTATAGAGATCAGTGCTTGCTTTAGTTGGGATGCTGATGCTAAAACATTCATTTTTCTTTTGCTGCTTGAGCTGTGTTTTTGCAAGTCACATTTGTGCGCACACACAGTTTATGAATGATTGTGGTTGTAATGCTTATGATGACAAAATCATCATTTTGCCTGTTCATTCACTAAGGAATTAATTCTTATTCATTCAGAGTTTTATCCTCGATCAAAAGTGTTACATTAGCACTACTGTGAAACTACAGCAATAAATTACTATGACTCATTTTTTTAACACATCATGCATAAACCAAAAAAAACAGAGCTACACTATATTTTAGAAACACAGAGATAGCACAATTTAGCACATTAATCTCAACAATGGTGGCAATATTTCTTTTTTTTTTATTATTATTCATGCAGCAGTGCATGCTGGGAGTTTTATATTATCCTGGATCCCAGCATGCATTGCGACATGACACTTTTCTTTTCACCATTGTTGAGATTCATATGCTGATTGTGGATATCTGTGTGTCTGAACCAATTAGGAGTAAAATAAAATTGAATGAACTATATGATTGTTATTTTTCAGAAGACCTGATTATAGAAATATTGATTTCATTTTGGAGATTCACAGATTTATGCTAAAAATGACATACCCATAATTTCAATTAATATATACAGGAAAAATCTGAAAATCAGATAGTCCAAGATGATTGTGACATCATCACAAAAGAACAAAAACACCTGATCAACTATCTCTTGACTTTTTCTTGCCATATCAAATGTGTTTTATAAACTCACTGTTACAGCAGTCAGAGAGAAATGAAAGGTAAGAAGTCAAAGGACAAGAGACCAACTAAAGCAAATACTGATCTCCATTATGGTGACAACAAATTTTATTATTAACTAAATCTCTGTTAATTCTCAACAATAACTTTTGTACATGTATGAAAGAAATAATCATAAACTGGTTTGTAAACTGGTTTCACACTCAGTGTTACTGGAAGTCAGTTGTAGTTCTTGTGTTTCTCTTTTTTCTGTTCTTTTTTCTCTGTCCTTCAGTGATTCTGCTTATCAGGTGTTCATCAGTTTCTCAATTCACTCTCTTCTTTTCATTCACTCTGTCAAGTGGACTATATTAGTGAACTAATGTAGGGAATAGTGAATGAGGGTATAGGGTGTGATTGGGAAAACAGCCTCTGAGTGTCGATTTGGAGCACTGTTCATTTACAGTATATTCCTGTAGGCTATTTTTGTTTTCTAGGGTATATTACTGTTTTAATGGAAAATGGTATGATACTGTCTGAATTACGGCTTTTTTTACAGCAAGGGTTAACAGTGTAGGTTATAATGTGGAGCTCATGTGAAATATATTTGCACATGTTGTAAAATAATTTTTAACATGTGAATCATGTTTCCACATCACAAATACTGTACATTTTACAGTGCCAGTTAATAAATGATCAATTTTAGACTTAATAACGACAAAAATGTAAAACATATTCAATGTTTTTTTGTGTGTTGTTACGTCCTGAGACGTATTTGTGATTGGTATTAGAATTGTTTTATAAGTTATACATAATCATGTCAAGAGAAAGCCCACCCAGCACCAGACGTCATTAAGACATTGTTTTTTGGGCTGAATCAAGTCGGCCCGTCATAGTCTTAATTTAGCCCAAAAATAGACGTTGAAATTTGGGCTTTGTTTGGTCGGTCTGTTTTAAACCACATTTAGCCCTAATATAGCATAAATACAATTAAAGTCTATTGTAGCAAGTGAATAAATAGATTGTAGAAATAGTTTCAAAGTTACGTGTCACTGCACATCCCAGAAATACATTATTTGTGAACACCTATGTTCGTAAACCATCTACCTACATGATTTGGCATAAATCCAGTAAAAAGCGCTCCCTAGTTGTTTGTATCTCGTTGAAAACTTGTGCTGAATATTATTACACCTATATCTGAACATTTGTTAACAGTTACTACATTAAATATGCCTATAATGCATCCATAAAAACATTAAACATCAAAGTAGTTTAAACACCGTAGACCCCGATAAACAACAGCACTATTAATATATTCACATGTGAATATTAATATATTCACATATGTAAAGCACTGTTAAATATTGAAATACATTAAAAAAAATACTTAGAATAAAGCTTTGTTCTTCGTGTCACATCTGTGAATTTGTGTAGAAAACGTTCATAATTATATCATGTAGTTTTTGCTATTTTGTTTCCACACCGCGTTTACCATTCCTAAAGGTAGGCCTATATATTATATTATAATGTAGCCTATTATATATATAACTGACAGACTTGTACGTTTTCAATGCTTTTATATTTTCATTCTATTTACAGTTTGCGATGGCCACAAGCCTACTATCCACATAATAATGTATCAAGTTTCAGGATATTTTAGCTGATTATCAAATAATTCACTCCATCAATTCAAAATGTATGTAAATGCTGCGTGACTTCTACGTGTTTTAATGGGCGCGCGCGCTGAATATTCAAGCCGCATTTGAACCGATTTGAACTGGAGCGGAGGGCGTTACCATGGAAACGAGGCAGCAGCTCAACTGACAATCAGCGAAACTCCGTCTCTCACTGTTGTTTTAACTACTTTAAGGTAAGTTTAGTCCATAAAATTACACAAATTGTACATACAAGTGTTTCTGATACTTTCTTTCATGTAAATGACTCGCTTCCGTTGAATATTTACTTTATAGAAATGGCTTAGTGTCTTCGCAAAAGTCCGTTAGCATCTCAACCGTTAACGTTAGGCTAACTTGAGGTAACTTAACGTTAAGTTAGGTTAACTATAGACTTGAGCTGTAAGTATGGGCTTTTAATCACATATTATGTGTAGATGAGATATTTTGATAGTTTTGTAAAGATTTTGCTGACAATTGGTCAATGGATGAATGGAAATAATCTAATTTATTTAACCTAAAAGTACGGACTGTATGGTTAATTCATAGTTATCAAGTGACGTCAGGATGCAGCGAGCTGTACTTGACCTGGAGGGCAAAATAAGCCTTTCCTCCATTGCCCACCAGTCATTTTTATCAGGTTTGTAGTTAGTATTAATGTAGTAAAACAGTGTTATTAAAAGAGCAAATTCATACCACTTATTCATGATGCATACTTTGAACAGGTTAGCAGATGAACACAGAACAAGTTATTTATAACATAATAATAGTGTTTGTCTTCTCCCCTTTACAGTATTGTTTGCCATCTAGTCCTGATCACAGAGTTTAGCTCCCAAACCCAATAAAGCACACTGTTAGACCTTACCGGGTTTTTTTACAGTAAAATACTGGCAACACTGTTGCCAGTAATATACTGTTAATTGTACAGTTATTTACTGTAATCTAAAGTTTGTTTCTGTAAAAATGCACTAAATTAAAATTCAAGTTAACTAATTACACTTGCAGTAACCGACTGCCTTAAATTGACCAACTGTCATTTAAATGTATTAATTAAAATTCATAATGCATAAATAACGTGAGCAAAGTATTACTGTGAACTTCTTTCATTTGAAACCACTAAAAAACTATTGTATATAAAAAGATTTCCACTGGACCAGCAACTACACAGTCACTGTCTGTTAAATAAAGCAAAATGCAGCAAATCATCAATAATTGTAGATCTTCTCCTGGACTGAAGCACAGGCTCTACTCTTCTGCACAATGGTGACCCGAAAAATTTATTTTACAGTAAACTACTGGCAACAGTGTTGCCAGTATAAACCTGTTTTATAACTTACAGTTTATTACTGTTAAAATACATTTTGTGGGTGTGACTTTTTATCTTACACTGTTAACCCTTTCAACCCCACAGGAAAATCCACACTACAAAGAGTAAAAAGTAACATTGACGCAGTGTTGCAGTGAGATAATTAAGTGAATATGTTGAATAATAAGTTAAATAAGTTATTGTTGAGCATTAGTGAATAACGCCTGCTGTTAACAAGCAGAATCACTGAAGAAAAGAGGAACACGAACAGAAAATAGAAAAACACAAGAACTACAACTGACTTCCAGCCATTACACATCATGACACTTATTATTAACCAGTATACGCTGATTTCACGCAGCCGCCATTTTGACATCGAAAGTGAGGCTCCGGTGGGAAGAACCCCGGAAGTAAAGATAAACAACAATGCCTTGGATTACCAACCTGAAGCTGCTGCCGCGATTTACACTATTGGATGTTAATATTCAATATAGGATATGTATATAGTTCATTCCTGCTTCTTTTTTTATATTCTGAATTATATATAAAAAAAATAGATATATTTATAAATGAATTTCACTGTATATAGTCTAAAGTATGAAAGAAATGTATGTACATTTTTAGAATTGACACAACATCATTAAACACAACAATACGCCATCGCATTCACGACTCTCCTGTGATTAAAGGCGACACTTCCGGTTTTCTTCCCACCGGAGCCTCGCTTTCGATTTCAAAATAACGGCTGCGTGAAATCAGCGTATGACTTTATTTCTGTCATACATCTACATAAGTTGTTATCGAGATGTTTAATTGAAAATGTTTGGTTTGAAGTTACCATGATGGAGATCAGTGCTTGCTTTAGTTGGGATGCTGACCCTTGACTTTATGATGTTAGTATTTCACTGGCTGAATGAACTGTGTATTTGCCCTTATGCACACACAGTTTGTGAATGATTGCAGATAAACTGATTATGGTGCAAAATTAATTGTATAGCCTGTTCATACATTAAATCTATTTCAGTTTTTAATTCTGTATCAAAAGCGTTATATTACCACCACTGTGAAATAGGGCTGGGCGATTTAAATCGCGATATTGTTATGCGCATCTCGTCAGTAAAGCCGGTTCCTTGATTAGTAGTAAATCGCCATCACCTGCTTTCAGATGGAGCGGCATTTACTACAAAGAGCCGTAGTTAACTGACAAGCTGAGCCATATCGCATTATCGCGGACGTATCGCCAGCGATATTTAATGCGATATGGCTCAGCTTGTCAGTTAACTATGGCTCTTTGTACACAGCAAAAACTCCAGTGTTAAATGAACACTCCTGGGAGTGTATGAGTCCACACTCAAGAGTGTTGAAGTTAATGAGATAATTAAGTGATTAATTTAGTGATGATTGAACATTATTGAAGACACCTGATGTTAACAAGCAGAATCACTGAAGGAGAAAATCTCAAATTGTAAGCCACCGTTATGGCGATCAATGGTTGCTTTAGTTGGACTCTTGACCCATATATTATTAACTTTAGATTTTGTTTGGCTGTTGTATCTGAGTTATGACTGCCAGTTGAACAAAGAAAAAAAAAGTGATCTGATGGTGTTGGTTATATTATGACAGTCATCATTTGAACTTGATCACTGAACTCATTAAAATTCTTCTTTCTGACTTCGATTTATGTTGTTGGTTACAGCATTACTGTGAATCTGCATAAATGCCCAGAATTGTTGATATAATATAAAGGATTTCTTAAAAGTTGTTTAAAAAAAAAATCATTATTTTAGGCACACACAGATGTCAAGATTCAGTCTATGCATCTCAACAATGGTGAGGAGCAGAATATTCAATTAGGAAAAGTAAATTACATAGACAATTCAGATCATAATTTATTCATACCGCAATGCATGATGGGAACCATTAATGAGTTGTGATTGGTGGCAGCCACTGCAACATGCTTTATTATTGTCACCATTGTTGAGATTCACAGGCTGATTATTGATGTCTGTGTTTTAAAAGAATTTGGCTCAATGTCTTTTGATCAGAACAATGTTTATTAAATATTTTGAATTATAAAATAAAGTACTGATAATCATAGGCTGAAGAATCACAAAACTGCTGCTAACAAGGTAAACCAAACTATCACAATAAGTTTCATTTTTCAGATCACAGCATGATTATGTCAAAGCATAACCAACACTATAAGATAACATTTTACTTTGTTCATTTAACTGTTATAAATCAATAACAGCAGACAAACAACAGTAAATATTAAAGTAAACATAATGGTCTAGAGCCCAACTAAAGCAAACACCCATCGCCTTAATGGTAACTTACAATTTGTGATTTTCTCCTTCAGTGATTCTGCTTGTTAACATCAGGTGTCTTCAATAATGCTCAATCATCACTAAATTAATCACTTAATTCTCTCATCAGCCCTAAATGCCGCTCCATCTGAAAGCAGGTGATGATGATTTACTACTAATCAAGGAACCGGCTTTACTGACGAGATGCGCATAACAATATCGCGATTTAAATCGCCCAGCCCTACTGTGAAACAATAGTAAGAAATTGCAATCATAATTTTGTTAACACACAATGTACAGCCTAAAAATGAAACCGAGCTACAATGTCTTATAGAAACACAGACATATCAAAAATCTGCATATGTCTCTCATCAATGGAGGCAATAATTTATTTGTATTTATTTATTCATGCAGTAGTGCATGCTGGGAGTTTTATACAATCCTGGAACCCAGCATGCATTGCAACATGAAAGTTTTTATTGTCACCATTGTTGAGATTCATGTGCTGATTGTTGATCTCTGTTTGTGTCTGAGTTAAGCAGGAGTTCAAAAAGTTTTAAAACACTATATTAGTTCAATATGCTTCAGAATAACTAATTACAGAAACATTGTATTTCACATTATAGATTAACAGATATATGATTCATATGACAAACCCATAAAACCAAAGCTTTTACACTGGTTAAGATCAGAGAATCAGATATGTCCAGGATGATTACGTAATCATCAAAACGGTCATACACACGATCATCTCTCTCTTGACTTTTCTTGCCATAACACATGTGTTTTATAAACTCACAGTTAAAGCAGCCAGAGAAAAACTGATATAATAAAGTCAATGGTTCAAGAGCCCAACTAAAACAAATACTGATCTCCATCATGGTGATAATAACTTTATTATTTTCAATAAAACATCAACAATTAAATATCTGTTAATTCTCAAGAATAACTTTTGTACAAAAGAAATAATGTTAAACTGGTTTCACACTCAGTGTTGCTGGAAGTCATTTGTAGTTCTTGTGTTTCTCTTTTTTTTCTGTTCTTGTTTCTCTGTCCTTCAGTGATTCTGCTTAGCAGGTGTTCATCAGTGTCTCAATTCACTCTCTTCTTTACATTCACTCTGTCAAGTGGACTATATTAGTGAACTAATGTAGGGAATAGTGTAGGGTGTGATTGGGAAAACAGCCTCTGAATGTCGATTTTGAGCACTGTTAATTCGCAGTATATTCCTGTAGGCTATTATTGTTTTCTACGGTATATTACTGTTTTAATGGAAAATGGTATGATACTGTCTGAATTAGGCCTTTTTTTACAGCAAGGGTTAACAGTGCAGACCTGAGCAGCTGATCCAGGATCACCAGAAACTCTGCAGAACTTTGGTCTGGACACCAGTGTTGTAAGTTCAGAACATATTGCAGGAGATATAATATCGTCTCTCAAGGTCCACTTACATGCAGAGGTTTACTCCAACCTAGTCCAGCACACCTGAACAAGCTAGTCAAGGTGCTAAACTCTGGGTAAATATCACTCAGTTCTCTAGCTCAGTAGTCAGTGGTTAATGGCCGTCTTTATCACAAAATCCTTACAGTGCACTGAAACATTTGCTCCCTAAAAACTCACTATGTTATCGGAAATTCTGAAGCTCAAAACTTTAATCACACAAGACAGTTTGCTACAAAATTACATGTGATAGGCACTAGCGGCGCCAGGATTTTGATTGTAGGCGCTTTTCTGCGGCACTGAGGACAGCGACTCAGTAGCCTACCTGAATTTAATGCATAATTAAGCATCAAAAAAAAAAAACTGTAGGATTTTTTTTTCTTTCTTTTAATACAATTACAATGTAATATTTTCAATTGTTTAATAAAATTATAGGCCTATTATTTTTAGTTTATTAACAGTAGGGATGCACCGATCCGATACTCAGTATCGATATCGGCTCCGATACTGCCATTTTTGGCGGATCGGGTATCGGTCAGACGAGGCCGATCCAAATCCGATATTGTGTGTATACTATTCTGTGTTATTGTTAAGCCACACAAAAGGCACACAAACATTATAAACCACCATACATTTTTGTGCACAATATTATAAGTGTTCTGTAACCATTAGCCTATATAGTATAATGTGAGATATAAATGAATATTTAAGTCGTTAAATTCAAGATCACGTAAATGTTTCTCTCAGCTGTGGCTGTCAATCATTCTTCATTCAACATTCAAACAGCGCGTCGCGTTCGGTTACGACAGTTAACACGATGAAACTCTCTCCAAGATGATTCAATGTTACTATTATTATACTTGATCTGTAGATAAAGGTCTATGGTTTCGCATAAAACAACTCTTATCTTGCTGGATTTTATTGCTGTACCTTAATCATGTTACTTTCTACCGGGTGTCTGTTAGATCACAACACTGGAGAAAAGTCAGAGCACTATTTGTTCTTCACGCGCACAGTAACTGAAATTTAAAACTGTTAAAAGAAAATGCTGAATAGACTATTGCATAGATAGATACTGTATAATACACTACGCATCAATATGTATTTTCTTTGTGCTTGAAACTTTTCAATGCGGACTCGACGCGCTGCGCACTGTGACTCATGTTGCTTCAAGCGCATCATTCTGCGCTTGGGATGCGCATAAAAGCGCTTTGTGCCGCACTGTATTGGAGCCTTTCATATCATAATACAGGGACGCAATGAAAGATTATTAATAGCCTTTCTTGTTCTGTCCTATCTATCATATGTTGCTACCTAGGGCTGTCGCGATAACCGCAATATCGCAGTACCGCGCTTCTGACAAGCCAACCGCAGAGGAATTCAAGTAACCGCAGCAACCGCGATATTCGCGTGTTTTCTTTTTTCATAAGGCAATACCCTTCTTGTTTTGTTCATGTGTATTGAATGTTAAATAAGTTAATGATAATAAGACGTGGTGATCATGGTTTTATTATGGTGATTTGTACAGAGGCTTCGTGGAGTTGCACTTAAGCCTAAACAGACAGTGAATGAGAGAGATCGACTGAGCGCGTGCGATTACCTGCGTCTGTCTTTGAGGTCAAGTCATATTCGTATAAAGGTTGTCGTGTCCAAGGAAAGTTAAATATTTGTCCTGTCATCCTTTTAACGTTTAAAATAAAGGGTATTTATCATGAATGGCATCAGCGACAGGCAGCGCTGGTCTGCATCCACAGCACGAGGAACTCGCGGTCGCGGGAAACAAAATTTAGTGAGTCACGCATTGAATCAATGCCATTTGTCTCTATTAAGTGAAGCTTCAGCGTTACCCATGCGACGCATTGCTGGTCAGCTGAGCCTTGAAAAGTGAAGCTCAAAGTTAAAAATAATTTACCTTGTTTCATTACTATCTTTTAATGAATCAATCAGCGTTTTTGAACGTGTTGTTAAATGAATGGTTTAATGACTCACTCAAAGACAGTCCGTTGCCGTAACAACTGCGCGCTGAGTGACAGGCTTTCAATGCGGAGAGACGCTGTTTAGTTTCGGTTTATTGGTTACTGAAAATGTACTCGTTTTTGTGCATGCTGACCACATCGTGACACTTATAGCAACAAATAAATTTAAATAAATCAAAATAAATTAATAAATGCGGTAAAACCGCATATCGCGCTATTGAACCACTCAAAATTACCGCAAGGGAAAATCCTTCACCGTGACAGCCCTATTAAACAGCTGTGCTATACAGTTAAAAAAATTCTCAATTTTATAGTAGGATATAAAATAATTGCTATTAATTGCTAAGTTTTACCAGATTTAGTGTTACACTTATTGTCTCTAATTTGTTCCCCACTAAACATTTTTTTTTTCACAAAATGTTCAGATTTTATACAATTATTGTGCACTCGTGATTTTTCTAGACTAAATTTTACTGAATTATCAACTAATCTAGTTTATTAGCATTTATGTCAGATTATGATCATATATTTTTTGTTGTTGTTGTTTTTCTTTTTTTCAGTTCTTATTATCAGTTCAACACAGAGTTATAGAAATTCTACTTGATTAAAAAAAACCTGTGCTGGTATCGGTACGGATCGGTATCGGCCGATACTCAGAATTTTTGGTATCGGATCGGTTCTGAAAAAATTGTATCGTTGCATCCCTAATTAACAGCAACAACAACAACACACACACACACACACACACTTTTCTGCATATCTTCAGACAAAATAAAGATATCTGACAAAACAATGAAGATATTTTACAAACCAACTGCCAGGGATGTGCAAACACTTTGTATTGTATAGCCATTGTATGTGTATTTCAATTATAAATACGTTACAATATGGAGTAAAATTGGTTGCAACTCTGGTTTCATCACAAATTTAAGGAAACAGGCCTAACTAATATAGTGATGTTACATTATTTTATTTTATAAGCGTCAAATTATTATTATTATTATTAATATTATAAAAATATTATAATTTTTTGTGATCAATTGTACTTTTATTTCTCCATCAGGGTGTAGCCAAAGTGATGCTCTGTCGTCATTGCAAGTTTTCTGACAAAAGCCAGTCAATTCTCCTACAGCAAGATGTACTGAAACACTGGCACGTGACCAGAACACTTCACAGCATTTACATACATTGTGTGTGTACATTCAAAACCAAAGGGTGCGTTAAAGACTCATCTGCCAAGATTTCACTCTGAGTTCAGTGATATCTGTGAGGAAAAGACATATTGCACTGCCCTAATCTTTGATTGTTTTTCTATCCCAAAACAGGATGCCTGCTGAAGGAGACACACAGGACTGAGACAACACACGTTCACAAACACACAATACACACACACACGCCCTTATACATCATTGTTTTAGAGGCTTTTTTTAAATGTATAATTTTAATTTGGTTTTGCTTTGTTTGTTTTAAACATTCAATTTGTACTGCATATTTTGAAATGAAATAAAAGCTAAATTTGAATTATTTGTTTTAATGTTGGGAAACATGGCTATAGGCCCTACAAAAGAACATGGTAGGACTACCATTTTATGTGGTATATTGCTGAATGATTTTTACATGGGTTTCACATGAAGTTGCAGGTTTACATGGGGTGTAGGTTTAACATAGATTGTTGATGGGTTTCAAATGTTATTCCATGGGTCTCTCATGGAAATTTTACGTTTCACATGTGATTATTGGTTTCACATGGGAATTTCAGGTTTCACTTATGATCTCATGGGTTTCACATGTGATTTCATGGGTTTCACATGTGATTATAGGTTTCACATGTGATTTCATGGGTTTCACATGTGATCTCATGGGTTTCACATGTGATTATAGGTTTCACATGTGATTTCATGGGTTTCACATGTGATCTCATGGGTTTCACATGTGATTATAGGTTTCACATGTGATTTCATGGGTTTCACATGTGATTATAGGTTTCACATGTGATCTCATGGTTTTCACATGTGATTATAGGTTTCACATGTGATCTCATGGGTTTCACATGTGATTATAGGTTTCACATGTGATTTTTATGGGTTTCACATGTGATGTCATGGGTTTCACATGTGATCTCATGGGTTTCACGTGATTATAGGTTTCACATGGGAATTTTACGGTTCACATGTGAGCTCATGGGTTTCACATGTGATCACATGTGTTTCACATGTGTTTCACATGCAATCACATGTGCAAATGTTCCAAAAGCACACATTTCCCATGTGCAAAACACATGTTTCACATGTGATCCACATATTTCACATGTGCAAAGTCACATGTTTTTACATGTTAAATTTCACATGTGCAAAATCACATGTGCATGTGGTCACATGTGATCACATGAGTTTTTGCACATGTGAAGTTCATGTGTTTTTTCTGTAAGGGGTGTGATTGGGAAAACAGCCTCTGAGTGTCGATTTTGAGCACTGTTGATTTACAGTATATTCCTGTAGGCTAGTTTTGTTTTCTACGGTATATTACTGTTTTAATGGAAAATGGTATGATACTGTCTGAATTAGGCCTTTTTTTACAGCAAGGGTTAACAGTGCAGACATGATCTGGCTAAAGGAAAACAGTTAAAACGTATTTGTTGATGTAGGTTATTTGTTTTTGTTTTTAAAGCAAGGTCCTAACTACTTTTCCCTGTTTTTTTTTGTTTTTTTTCACTCTGTTACAGGCTGCCAGGAAGAACGTTTCCATTGTTCCTGTTCCTGTTCCTTTTTAATCCCTTTTCTCCTGTAAATAATAATTATTATTTTTTCTATATTAAAGCGTCTTAACTTTGAATCGTGTCTGTTCATTGTTACACACACAAAATGAAGAGGATAATTTTTTTCTATGTCAGTATAGCATCGAGTATTTTTCATGTTGGATAGTCAGGACTGTATAACATGCACCATACATTGAGGAGGGCCAAGTCTTATAGGCCTACGTTAAGAACAATAAGAAGTCAAAAATTATACATGGCAAAATTGTTTTTTCATGTCCAATACTGGAAATTCTTGCTCTGTTCTGTTTTTTAGGATGACAAAAAAAAGGCTTAAAAGATACATTTTAGAATGGTCTGCCTTGGTCTAACAGCGACAATCCAATAGAAATCAAATCAAAGGTCTGTTCACAGAAGCAGAGCACGCATTCCGTCAGTTTAACGTTGAAAGAGTGCGAGGTGATCATTTAATAATTCAACTGTTCTACAATAAATGTTAAATGTCCGACAGTTATGTCCAGTGATGCAAACTACTCAACATTTTATTCTTGAATATGGACATTTTGAGGGATGAAAGTTGCATGTGTTCAGTATCGATGCTATTTTATTAATGAAAGTCGCGAGGCAGCGATTACTAAAGTTTCTGTGCTGCTGAGTGTTGCAGCGCGATCTCCGCTCGCTGAGTGCAAATTGTGTGTGTGTGTGTGTGTGTTGAACACTGTATTCGTGCGTGCGTCACTAAAAACAGCGCATGGTGTCTAATGTAAGGAGTAGCCCGAAAGGTCCGACCTATAAATAAAGGTCCTATAAAACCCATGCAGAGCTGCCAAAAGATTTACAGCTTTGCATCGTTCAAACATCGGCCGGAGATCATTTGCGATCAAAGGCCGACGTCGAGGCGACATATTGCCGATGAGCAAACGATCTCTGAGCGACATCGTGCCGATGGAACTTTGTACATCGGGCCAACGTCGGCCCGACGTACGTGTGCTATCTGGGTTTTAACAAGAGGCTTATTTTCATCGTCGACGTTTCTGGCATTTTGTTCAGAGCTGTTGTCGAAGAATAACGGTGGTTTGAAAACCCATGTAACGAAGAGCAAAAATCATATAGCAGTTAATTTTGATACAGGGTAAAATAAAGAATAAGTTCTAAGCTTACCACAAAATATGATGCAGTTTATATATCCAGGATCATGGTTTAAATCCCTGGAATAGCGTCACTTTTTCCTATCACTTTCGTTTCCAGGAGAATTCCAAACTGCGTCATCTCGACTCTCGAGGTTGAAGCTGGAGACTGAAAGGAGGGGCTCCACACGAAGACTCGTTGCAGATCAGTGGCGTTGTTTTTCATCGCTCCCTTCATCAGCTTTGCTCCAAACGCCATATTATGAGGCACAATTTATTTGTTCCCTCAGAACTCCATTTTCAATGGCTTCGGTGTGGCTAGGACTTATGGATGCTCATTTTGCTCAAAAGACAAAAAATTTTGCTGAATTCTGCCAACCAGCTCCACCTATCACACAAAAAACAATCGCCCTCCCTCTAGTGGCGCAGAGCAGTTGAGCTATAACCTGCTATTGACTGAATACACAGTCTTAAAGGAACACTCCACCGTTTTTTTTTAAATAGGGCTTATTCACCTTCTTTCCTACATTTAGATAGGTGGGCAAATGCATTTTTGTCTCAGTGCATGTATTGTTTTAGTTTGACAGGGTCAGCGTGAGCTTAGCTTAGCTTAATGAATGGAATCCTTTGTTGCCAGCTAGCATGTCCTGAGTAAAAGTGATAAAAAAAAAAAATTATAAAAAAAAACATATTTACTTCTTTTGGCCTGCGTATTCACAACGAGTACAAATAGCGATGCATATTAACACTAGGCGATTTCCTAGGCAGATATTGACTTTGGACTAGGGCTGAAACGATTCCTCGAGTTACTCGATTACAAAAATTCCTCGAGGCAAAAACTCTGCCTCGAAGCCTCGTTAGATTCCTATGACGCGCACTATATGCGCAGGGATCTGATTGTTTAATACGGACCGTTGTTCAATATTCAGGAAGCACACCATAGCGCGTGATACATTTTGAATTTAGTTGGTGCGATGGCGGAGAGTAAAGATAAACGCAACTTTTAAATACATAATACAATTTTTAAAAACAAAATTATAGGCTTAAGTGCAGGGTCAGGTTGGTCGTTTTGTCGCTATGGTTACAGACACACACGTGGCGGTGCGCTCAAAGTCATCTGTCAGTTGTGCAGTTACCCAAAATCTCCTGAATGAAGTTAAAACCCATCATGTCACTGAAATGTGTTTTTTAAATCAAGTGATCAAAGTGCTCGTTGCCGCTGCGCGGATACAGTGTTTTCTCGTGTGGCTCGCGCACACACCGCTCTATCTTTCACTCGGACGCGCGCTTCAATCCGTTGCGGCATCAGGCATATCACATGCTTAAACTTTTATGTAGCCACGCAACAATAATTTCAGCATGCATTCACTGTATACACCGGGACGTGATGGAGGAACAAATATTGTATTGCAGTCTTTGCGAGACCTTGTTTACCTTGTTTGTACGTCACGTCTGCCAAATAGTTACAGACAACAACAAAAAATGAAAATCCCCAGCCTGCTTCTCCAAATCCACTCGTACTTTTGGGGAAGACATTATAATCGGCTACCAAAGTAATTGAGCATAGAACATTTTCAATTAACAAAAAATATAATACTACAAAACATTCTAATATACTTAGCCTAAGTGAAAAACAAAATGCTGTTCTTTTTCTATTTAACAAAATGCATATTTGCAATAAAACATTCCCCTTTTCAAAGCTACACTATGTGTAGGTGTCTCCAATGCATGCAATTTGAAGTTAAATTGCAGTTAAATGCAATCCTTTTTTTAATGTTGTATTAAGAAGACAAAACTAAGGCCAAATGGCCTTTACTATTTAAGTTTGTATTCATAGTTATACATGTTTTACAGTAAGTTGACTTGTATTGACAACTTGACAACTCTATTGTTATATAATTGTTGGCACTGGCACTTATAAACACTAAATGGGTAAAAATTGCAATAAATAGGCTTAGTTTTGGAGCAAAATGTTGGAGTTGGAATAAATACCGCTGTTTTTTTTGTTTTTTTTGAGAAATAAAAGCCAAATGCTTGATCATTTTACAGCCACATCATTTTCGTTATGCATTATTTGTTTTGGATGTTTAAAAACACTAAAACATTTTTTATCCGATTACTCGATTAATCGATCGATTAAGTGCTAGATTAATCGATTACAAAAAGAACCGATAGCTGCAGCCCTACTTTGGACTATAGTAGGGGGAAGCACAGGCAGGGTTCGAAATGAGGGGGGTCTGGGGGGGTCCTGGACCCTCCATAAGTCATTAGGGACCCCCCATAAGAATTTATTTTTGGATTTTGGGGGGTCCCCGACAAATATATTTTAACATTAAAAAGTATTGTGAAAATTATAGGTCTTTAGTGACGTTTTATATTTATAACAGTAATGAATTTATTTCCTAGCGCGAGGCAGCAATCAGGGCAGCTATTAGCCGAGTGAGTTCCTATAGGCTACAGCGTCACAGATTGTTGTTGTGGTGCTCCCGCAGACACGCACTGTAGCTGAACGCGGCAAAACGAAACCTCACAAAGAGTGAAATCCTGCATGAAAATCCTGTAAGTGCTTCAATTATGTTTTGTTTATATCTTCATAATTGCTTATAGTAAAATATTAGGAGTTCGAGTTCCTATATCAAAAGTTGCATTAACTAGATACCCAGTGTAATGATTAGAAGAGTACGTTTGTCAACGTGTCTTGCTAGCAGTATGTGTATGAAGCCAAATGATCTGCCAGCTAACAGCAGACTATGGAAGCTTGTTTCCGCCACAGAGTGAAAAATAAAAAAAGGTAATTGCGACTTTTTAATCTCACAATTCTGACTTTTTTTCTCACAATTCTGACTTTATATCACGTAATTGAGATAAAAAGTCAGAATTGCGTGATATAAAGTCTCAATTGTGTGTTAAGTCAAAATTGCGCGATATAAAGTCGCAATTGCGTGTTATAAAGTCAGAATTATGAGATATAAACTCGCAATTGTGAGAAATATACTTGAAATTCTGATTTTTTTTCTCAGAATTGCATGTTTCTATCTCGCAATTCTGACTTTAGAATACGCAATTGGGAGATATTAAGTCAGAATTGCATGATATAAAGTCGCAATTGCGTGTTATAAAGTCAGAATTGTGAGATATAAACTATTCTGTGGTAAAAAAAAAAAAAGTCCGTCTTTTTTTCCCTTATAATTGGACTTTATATCTCACAATTGTTAGTTTATACTCACAATTCTGAGAAAAGATGTCAGAATTGCGAGATATAAACTCGCAATGATGTGTTATAAAGTCAGAATTGCATGATAGGCTATAGCCTAAAGTCGCAATTGCGAGAAAAAAAGTCAGAATTCTGACTTTATAAGACGCAATTGCGACTTTATTTCACGCAATTCTGACTTTATATCTCACAATTCTGACTTTATATCTCGCAATTCTGACTTTATAACACGCAATTGCGACTTTATTTCACGCAATTCTGACTTTATATCTCACAATTCTGACTTTATATCTCACAATTCTGAGAAATAAAGTCAGAATTGCAAGATGTAAACTCGCAATTGTGAGATAAAAAGTCGCAATTATCTTTTAAAATGTTTTATTCTGTGGCGGAAACAAGCTTCCATAGCAGACCTATAGCAGCTAGACTAGTTATTCAAAGCTAGCATTACAACCTACTTGTCCAGTCAGTGATAACGAAAGATAACCAGGACTTAATTCAAGTCTGTGAGTTGATTAAAGTGAATGTGATTTGAGCATGAATGAGTATAGCTAAGCTATCTAGGAAGCTAATATTATTTTTCTTAATTTAGAATCCTGCATCATGGAGAGAAAAAAAGGAAAAAGAACTTTTAACTTTGTTGCTCCAGAGTTAGAGGTTTACCTGTTAGATTATAGCCACTTCTCCAGACACCACTACAATACTGGGCCTAGCCCAAACCATGAAAAACATCCCAAGACCATTATCCCACCTTCAACATTGGTCCATTTAATTTTGCCTACAGTATATAGTATAGCAAGGTAGTCTTCAGAATTTTTAATAATTTAATAATTACATTTTAGGGGACCCCCCCAAGAGTCCTAAGTCATTTCGAACCCTGAGCACAGGCATAGCACTTCTACTTGGGCGCAGAGATATCACGCAACACATGCAGGGGCTGCGCCAGAGGATTTTTAATGCATGTGCTGAGGGGGTGCTAGATCATTGACAGGGGGAGCTGCGCAATTATAGGCTATATACACTCACCTAAAGGATTATTAGGAACACCATACTAATACTGTGTTTGACCCCCTTTCGCCTTCAGAACTGCCTTAATTCTTCGTGGCATTGATTCAACAAGGTGCTGAAAGCATTCTTTAGAAATGTTGGCCCATATTGATAGGATAGCATCTTGCAGTTG
Organism: Leuciscus idus; assembly: GCA_021554675.1. Classification (NCBI taxonomy): domain Eukaryota; kingdom Metazoa; phylum Chordata; class Actinopteri; order Cypriniformes; family Leuciscidae; genus Leuciscus; species Leuciscus idus. The sequence goes on from CM038623.1 coordinate 8,375,182, forward strand.
ATTGAGATTTGTGGGATGCACATCCAGGGCACAAGCTCCCGTTCCACCACATCCCAAAGATGCTCTATTGGGTTGAGATCTGGTGACTGTGGGGGCCATTTTAGTACAGTGAACTCATTGTCATGTTCAAGAAACCAATTTGAAATGATTCGAGCTTTGTGACATGGTGCATTATCCTGCTGGAAGTAGCCATCAGAGGATGGGTACATGGTGGTCATAAAGGGATGGACATGGTCAGAAACAATGCTCAGGTAGGCCGTGGCATTTAAACGATGCCCAATTGGCACTAAGGGGCCTAAAGTGTGCCAAGAAAACATCCCCCACACCTTTACACCACCACCACCAGCCTGCACAGTGGTAACAAGGCATGATGGATCCATGTTCTCATTCTGTTTACGCCAAATTCTGACTCTACCATCTGAATGTCTCAACAGAAATCGAGACTCATCAGACCAGGCAACATTTTTCCAGTCTTCAACTGTCCAATTTTGGTGAGCTCGTGCAAATTGTAGCCTCTTTTTCCTATTTGTAGTGGAGATGAGTGGTACCCGGTGGGGTCTTCTGCTGTTGTAGCCCATCCACCTCAAGGTTGTGCGTGTTGTGGCTTCACAAATGCTTTGCTGCATACCTCGGTTGTAACGAGTGGTTATTTCAGTCAAAGTTGCTCTTCTATCAGCTTGAATCAGTCGGCCCATTCTCCTCTGACCTCTAGCATCAACAAGGCATTTTCGCCCACAGGATTGCCGCATACTGGATGTTTTTCCCTTTTCACACCATTCTTTGTAAACCCTAGAAATGGTTGTCCGTGAAAATCCCAGTAACTGAGCAGATTGTGAAATACTCAGACCGGCCCGTCTGGCACCAACAACCATGCCACGGTCAAAATTGCTTAAATCACCTTTCTTTCCCATTCTGACATTCAGTTTGGAGTTCAGGAGATTGTCTTGACCAGGACCACACCCCTGAATGCATTGAAGCAACTGCCATGTGATTGGTTGATTAGATAATTGCATTAATGAGAAATTGAACAGGTGTTCCTAATAATCCTTTAGGTGAGTGTATATATATATATATATTGAAAAAATCCAGCAAAATGCGCCGACGCGTTTGTCGACCCCAGAGGATTAACTTTAGTCTAACCATAAATTGTGATTAAAATATATATGATCACTCATAGTGGGAGGAAGAGAGCATTTTCACATTTGGCTCCAAAACTCTGGAATAGTCTTCCTGATACTGTTCGTTGCTCAGACTCGCTCTCCCAGTTTAAAACTAGATTAAAGTCGCATCTCTTCAGCCAGGCATTCTTATAATCCTACAGTTCAAACTACAATCCGGCCTCTAGCTCATAAATGCCAGAGGAGAACTGGCCCCCGACTGAGCCTGGGTTCTCCCAAGGTTTTTTTTTCTCCATTAGGTCACCTGATGGAGTTTTAGGACACCATTAGGTCACTTGATGGAGTTTTTCGGTTCCTTGCCACTGTTGCCTTTGGCTTGCTCAGTTGGGGATATTTTGGGGATATTTAATTTAATTTTATCAATCAATAAATTCCTCTTGAAAAAACGTTGTTGTATTATTTTAATTTAATACTGTGAAGCTGCTTTGATACAATCTGTATTGTGAAAAGCGCTATACAAATAAACTTGACTTGACTTGACCTGACTCACATCAAGACGCCACTGCGGTAGTGGAGTCCATGCAGGAGGAGCAGCGTTTGACACTGCGTCGCTTTTCAGCGCTAGCTGTGTGGAGAAGCCCATTTCCACCTCTATTGCGTTTCAAAAGCAATTCCGCGTAAAATGCAGGTTTCACACTCACGGTCTTCCAGGCCAAGTGCATGCAACCACTGGCGCCTAATTTCCAAGTCTGCTGGAAAGCTATGCAGTCCAGCAGTGCTGTTGCAACCAGCAACACTACACCTACGTACCCTCCTGACCACTGCTAAATACAGATAAATCTACGCTAGCTCATCATACCAAGGGCGTGGTGAGCTGGAACCTGCTTAAGTCACGTACAGTAGTACCGCTAACATCCAATAGGAAAATTCAACTGCAGTAGCCACCGTTCAACCTGAAGAGGGCAGCACTCAGACGTTTTTACACCATATATTGTAGAATTAAAACACTTTATACCCAAATGTCAAACAAGTTACTCGAATCAATGAACAGCACTAATAAAGCCCCATTTTTCAGATCATTAACTAAAAAAAGTTGGTTTAGGGTTTAGTTACCCTTTAAACTTAGAATCACCTAATTAAATTAAACAACACAGGAAAAAATAGCCCTATTAAAATAATATTAAACATCAATATATTATTCTTTTTCAATAATCAATCAACATAATCAATTTAACAGTTTTTTTTATTTATTTTTTTACTAATTATCAAAATAAAATATAGTCCTACAAAGCTATTATTACCAGAGCATGTGATCAGAGCAGGTCATTTTACCATTGTTGCCCAGCATGGCTATATCAGCTCAGCAAACAGAAGTCTACTGAGAAATTTCACGTTATTTGAGCGGACTTTACTAGTGCTGATCGGTACATGATGGAGCGTTTGGGCCGTTAACGACAGATAAGAACACGCAGCGCAAACACGGAGCGGAATATTGAGCAGAGAGCGCAGAGCGCCGACACACACACACACACACACACACACACACACACACACACACACACAGAACGGAGATCGCGGCGCACACACGGAGCGGAAAAGACCCTTTCATGAAAGCTGCGCGAGAATGAAACATGATCGCCGAACACGGAGGGGCGAGGCGGCATATGTTCTGCCTTTTCAATCATGTTTTCAATAGCAGCTGCAACAGGAAATCATTAAAACGAGGCCAAAAAAAGTGCTGCGTTAATTGCGTTAAACATCTCAAATTAATCGCAAAGATTAACGCGATAATTCCCCCAGCCCTAATTTTTATTAATAAATAGTGTTTTCTGACAGTGTCGGCTGCAAAGATGAAGTTGACGATCGCCATCTCCGTAGTGAACGCGCCTATAGAGAGAAATGCACATAATGGATTACATAATCAGAGATTAGCCTTTTTCTTTTCTTTTTGAATTATTTAGTTTGAAGACATTTCAAGCTTTGTGTATTTGATGTATTTCTCATGTCTGTGTGAGGCATACACTGAGTTTCAGTTAAGTTAGGATGAGATGCGCTCCAGTTAACCTGCAATGCAAGTGATGCGGGCACCTGATTATATTGTCTGTTATATAAAATTAAGATACAATTTATACAAAACTAAATTCACTTTAAAGAAAGGTTTTCTACAAAACAAAACTTAATGAAGTGGTCAAAATCATGTCTGACCCACTCCATGTTTCTCGATATATTGCGCATCCCATCTTACTCATGCTGTTCACTTTTCATAATCAACACAGATGGGAAAAAAATAACATTATAATATTTTAACAAATATGAAACTAAATGCGCTTATTTAATGGCTACAACAGTATAGTAGGCCTACAGACTCTCTATTTGTACAAATTGCTGCACATTCATTTAATTCAGAATTTTGCACACACAAGTTGAAAGGCATTTGTTCAAATCAAGTTCACGGATAATTGTGGGTGCATTTATTAATCATTATGATATTAAAATCATAAAGTAGGCTATGCTATGTACAAAAAAATCAGATGAGAATATGAACAGCATTTTAATGTTAAGCATTTTCCTCCCATAGAAAACCATTATGCTTAATGTGGCTTAATGCAGATTAGAGTGTCCCCTTATTATGTCGAAATAACGACTTCTTATGTCGAAATAACGAGATATTATGTTGAAATAACGACTTAATATCTTGAAATAACAAGATACGTTTTTTTTTTTTTTTTTTTTTTTTTTTTTTTTTAAATGCGGTTCAGGGCTTCCACAGTCTGAATATAATTGCTTCCAGAAATTATTTTTGGGGATGCTTTGTTCTTTCTTGGGGGTGCTGCTGAAGCACCTGCTAGCCCCTCAGCGCCGCCCATGAACATGTGAAATCCCACAAAGTCCCAAGTAGCAGTGATTCGCCTGTGCTTCCTCCTAATATAGTCCCAAGTCAATATCTGCCTAGGAAATCGCCTAGTGTTAATCTGCATCGCTATTTGTACTCGTTGTGAATACGCAGGCCACAAGAAGTAATTAGGTGTTTTGTTGTTGTTGTTTTTTTATCACTTTTACTCAGAACATGCTAGCTGGCGACAAAGGATTCCATTCATTAAGCTAAGCTAAGCTAGCGCCGGACCTGTCAAACTAAAACAATGCATGCACTGAGACAAAAATTAATTTGCCCACCTATCTAAATGTGGGAAAGAAGGTGAATAAGCCCTATTTCAAAACATGGTGGAGTGTTCCTTAAAACACGAGAACCAGACACCAGGGGTGTCGGACTGGGGGTAAAACCAGTACCAGGGCTCCAAGGGGAGAGAGGTCCCTTGAAATGTCTGGAATATATTTTATTTTATCTGGACATTTTCATCTCCTGATTAAATTTAATAATGAATGTCAGATGAAATGTAAAGTTAGTGTATTGGCTGAATAACTTGGTTAATAACTTACTTTTCTAACATTTTGTTTATGCTAGTTAGTTGAGCATCTGGTGGAGCGCAAACTTCTGCTGTAGAAATGTCTCTCAAAGAAAGCCAAATCAGGCCTACAAAAAAGAAAGGAAAGACAGGAGAAGTAAAAAAAAAAAAAAGAAAAAAAAAGAAAATGAGAGGAAACAATTGGTAAATGACTTGTTTTCAAAGAAAGGTGAGCACAAACTAGAACACAAAATCTAGTTGCTAAACTGCTTGAAAATCTCTGTGATCGTTAGTGCTAAAAAAAAGAGCAGAACATACACTTTCAGGTGATAATTTGGTTATACGTGTAATCTGAGGTAAAGGCTAAATTAATAAACTGTACACTAACAATGCTGTTTGCATTCAACACACCATTATAAAAGCATAATTTGAAACAGGTTTAATTTTAAATTAAAAGGCTATAATATCTAAAATTAGCAATAATAGGCTAATCAGTGTCATAGGTAACTTGGTAGCTCATCGGTAGCTACATGTATGTCAACATTATATTTATGTCAGATAAGCAGATGTTAACATTGTGAAACACATGGCCCTCGGTTTCAGAAACTGTCACATGAGGGAGTGGAGTAGCAACAGACCCTTCATCCTCCTCTTTAGATTGAGACAAGGTGAGCAAATATAGTTCAAAATTAAAGAAAACCATGTTTAGCCATTTTGACTAAAAGGTGTTAAGTAACACTAACATCATAGTGTATTTTATTATATTAGGTTCTAATTAGGATAAGAGGTTAATATCAAATATATCCTTCATGTTGAGAAAGATGATAGAGAAGATGTGATTGAGGATGATGGTGGAAGTGAAGAGAGCAGGGAGCATGAATGCTGCATGGGGGCCCATCAGGACTGCCAATGCATAGGGCCCGGGATCTTGAGCTACGCCCCTGATCAGGACACTTTCATGCGATTTAATAAAGTAAATCTGTTGTGTCGGGCAACCATGACAATGATCAACAAAGAGGATTGGAGTCCATGATGTGAAGCATAGCACTCTGAAATATATAATCCTTTTGAAAAATATATAGATAAATATATATTAAATGGTGCAGTTGATATTCTTGTGTGTATATTATTAAAAATGTGAATATATTATAATATAATACAAGAAATATATTGAATGATGCAGAACATGATGGCTTAGCTCAGCACAGAAATGATTCAGTCTTTGTGGATCAGCAACCCATCCAGATTGGCAGAGACCATGAAACATTATTCAGTGTCAACCGTTTAAGTTCAGACTTCTTACAGAAATGAGAAATGAAGCAATTATTTCAATTAACTTGTGTGAAAACAGTACATTTAGGAGTAGCCTAATCGATACTGCTTTTGGAGGGCTGCCTCCACACACACACACACTTATTTTGTAGGTTTTTATTTTTATTTTGGAATAACAGCGCTCTGCTAAGTCGGCTAATGTGACCCAGCAGCAACACTGTAAAATATGTACAATGTCATGCGTTTTATTGTTTTAGCTGTTGTGCAATTGTATTAAATATAAGAAATTGATTAAAAAAAAATCATATTTGTAAACAAACTGCATATTTGTGAATGTATGTTAATTAAAAAATCAACGTAATATTGATAATACTATAGTAATAGCTAAGTTTGATTTTAAATTATATTTAGACACATTTATAGTGTTGAAATCCCCAATGATTGCAATAATAGTCCATTAACAACAGAAGACTAATGAGCTTTAAATGACAAGTTTTGCATCACTCGGTTCAATATTACAGCTTTTAGTGGTTTAGAGAGAGAGTGTCAATGATGTTTTGTCATGTTTCAGTCCCAGTGTAGTGTAGAGAGAGCGATTGAAAGACTGAGAGATTATACTTTTTCATGTAATGGTATTTATCATTGAGCATTTGCTCAAATATTTCTCATCTGCAGTCCTATACAGAATTGTGATTCGACAGCTAAACCTGATCACTATAGTGATTAACAGAAGTGGCTCATGTCACTAACAAGACAAGTCTTCCAGAGATCTGGAATTCAGGGGGATTCAGGGGATTTGGTAAATATTCATTATCATGGTGGAGCCTGAAGATCAATGAAGCGGATATAAGAGCCGCTGAGGAGCGTTTCCTCGAGAGTTCATTCCCAGACAGAAGCAAAGAAGAAATAGCAGCTCAGCAGCCGTTACTGAGTGATTTCACCACGTCACCGCCATTCATAAATCAAACCCCATACGGCAACTTCCGCTTCACGTTTCCTCTGACTGAACTGATGGAGGTCTACAAGAAGCAGATGTGTGAGGACGAAGAGCCGGTTCTCAGGGTATACGAGACCAAACTTTTCAAGTTGTTCACAGCCCTCGGTGTAATGAGCAGTTTTAAAGATTTCCCAGAGTTTGTTGTGCTGTGTCTGTCTGTGTCTGAGGATCACATGTGCTGATCCAGCCACCTGGGGTCAGAAAGGTATGAACGCTTTCGAAACACTGCTTCTAATATTCGAAACCTTTGCGAATCAGTTGTTTTGATCGAGTGATTCAGAGTGAGTTTAAGACTGCCAAAGTGATGTGATTTAAGTAATTGAGCCTGCGTTACTACATAACAGTGTCTATGATTGTTACCTGATCTCAGATCAATTTTATATAAAGTACCCTTGTGAAAATCAACCATGGTTTTACTAAGAATAAAAATAAAATAAAAAAACACGGTTATGGTAACCAAAAATTAAAAAAATTGCTACAAAACCATAGTTTAACTATGGTATGTGTGTGGTTTTACACTTAGCAAAAAAAAAAAAAAAAAAAAAAAAAAACATGGTTGTACTTTTACTATAATAAAACCATGGTTAATTTTCATAAGGGTAGACATTTAATGACACATTTTTATAATAAAAAGGAATTGTTTTTTAATTTTCTCTTATTGGTCTGATAACTATGCCCTCCATAAAACAAAATAACTATTTCATAACATAACATATTATAACGATCCTTCATATTTAATGGTATTAGATAATTTATTAACTGCATTTGATAGATTTCAATTTCAATAAAACATTTGCAATTTGTAAAATATGTTTTTATGCATGTTTTAACCAGTGTTTCTGCTGCATTTCCACTGTTTTGACCAGCAGGAGTCGCCAGCGTCTGACAAATGATTAACATGCTTTTTGTGAAATTCTGATTCATATTATATATATATATATATATATATATATATATATATATATATATATATATATATATATATATATATATATATAAATGTTACTGTCATTACTTAACTACAATATAAACAACTTCAATTTCAACTTTAAATCAGCTCCTCAGTGTGATCTGAAGCCGACTTCCACTTCATAGACCACGACCATTCCGCAATCCAAAATGATTGACCACTGAATTATTGGCGAATGTTGCTTGCATCCAAGTTATTAGTTAAAAACATTATAAAATAATCACTAAATAATCAAGGTAATCAAATTCAATGATTAGTGTGGCTTCAGTCTGGACGCGTTTGGAGTGAGAACGGGTTGGTATTTAACATCTTTTTGATGTGAGTCGTGACCATCGATCATCCTGTAATAACAACACCCAGAAGTGAACTCACCCCATCCTTACTGTCCAACCCATAACAACAAAATATTAATTGTGTACATTGTTTGCATAGGAGCAACATTAGTGGGCAAATCATTATAAACAACCAACTTTATCAGCTTCAACATTACTAACTTTCTCAGCCTCCCTCGCCTTATTAGATGAAACACATGAGAGGATCATGGATGTTATCAGATTATAAACGAGAATAGTTGACCAGTTCTGTCATTCATGGTTTCACAAAAAAAGGTTTAATCAAAAACATATATCATTTTTAATCTCAACTTTAGTTTCCTGTATATTTGTGCACAGGGTTTCCGGTCACAGCTGAACACATTGTGAATAGTTTTGTGTAATAATTGATCTAGTCTATAGGTATATTTTATATGCATACATTACGTAAAAATATATTATCTTTATCTTGTCCATAAATTACACATATGAAAATATTTATACATTCTTTGTAACCCATGTTCACATTTTATAACATTGCAATTGTTACAGTATATTGATGCTTTTTTTAAAGTTATTTGAAAAATAGAAATACAAGTAACTTAGGAATTTATATAAAAATCTATAGTTTTCGGACAGATTTGGCAGGTGTACACTAGTGTGATTTTAAAAACGAGGTAGGTTAGAGAGTTAAAACAGCTGCATTAACCAGGAATAACCTCAGAAACACAAATAAGGAGATTATGTATTATTTTAAAAAGTGAGTAACCACATTTCCTTCTGTTCTTCGATCAAACGTGACGAGGATCATCTCAAATCGTCTTACATTAGTAGGGGAGAGCGGGGCACAAAGTGACGCTTTTTGACTTTCTCAGTTCGTTATAGTTCACAGTATTTTAGTATGTTATCTAATAAAAAAATATATACAAGATAAACTAAAATATTTTCTAAATAAAACACAATTATTAGCTTTTTCATATAAAATAATGGCTTTTTTTAATTAAATATAAACAATGTTTTTAGTTTTGACGAACACAGGAAAACACAGCAACATAGTTCAAAACAAATAAATTATTTCTGAGCATTGACTCTCAATCAACTGAGACAATTCAATCTCTATTGACTCTTTGTTCACCTTTTTCTCATGTTTTCTCAATAGAATTAATAAAAGTATAGAATATAATAGCATATTTCTAATAGGGGCTCATTGTAACGCAGTGTGACAACATGCCCCGCCTGCACAACTGAGATTTAAACCCGACTACTGTCTTCTGCTGGTTAGTGAGGCATTAAAGAACTATTTCAACTGTTAAATAACATATTGGAGATTAAAATAATATAAGATTGGTCTAATTTTAAATAAACACAAAAATAGAGATGGAAATTTAATTTAAGTAAGAAATTTACTTTTGCTAAGAAATCTCTATGGATATCTTCCTTTTTTTTTCTTTTTTTTTTTTGGCGCAAATTTTTCTCTATATAATGTTGATAAGGCAACTAGTAAATACACCAAGTTTCATCATGCTAGCATCTGCTTAAGTATTTAAAACAAACAAGCGTGTTACAACTAGCCCTGTGTTACCCCTACTCGAGTGCTTGTATTGCTTTGTTGGCTCGCGCGCTCAGATGTGGGACGAATAGGATCAAAGTGAAACCCCAAAAATTTAAGCATAAAGAGATTAAAGACAGACTCTACACGAAACCCCGATCACCAGAGACGTGAGTAGAGCATCCTATATTTCACTTTAAACAATTATTTTAATATCTGCTATTAGTTTACAGATTTTTTGCCACAAAGCCACTAAAAGGACACGGTGAAGAACAAATATGTGAGCTGGAACGTGGGAGGAAATTCGGATAATTGCGTTTCCCCCGGGAAACTTAGCTTTCTCTGGCAAAGAACACAAAAGTTTTGCGAGTGAAGTAACGCAACATTTTTTATTTTTTTTTTTTTTTTTTTTTTTTTTTTTTTTTTTGCGAGAGAATACAAAATAATTGACAACTAATTTTTCCACCACCATGTGGCCTTAGGGTTTCCTTATACTCTCAGAAAAAGGAACAAAAACTGGCGTTGAGGTGGTGCCCCTTCAACATGTACACTTTTGTGTACCTATATTAGAAGAATGAAAATATATATATATATATATATATATATATATATATATATATATATATATATATATATATATATATATATATATATATATATATATATACTATATTTTTAAAGGAGACCGTCCCAGTGTCAGATTGTGTACCTTTTTTTCTGAGAGAGAATGTTCTGACGAACAATGTCCTGTAGTTTATTAAGTATAGTGCAGGTCTGCAACAATTAGTCTGTAAATCCTATTTATGTCACTCACGTTCTTCTGTCGCGATATTTGACACATTAACATTAATAGGCTAATCAAAAGACTGGGTGCTGCAATATTTTGTGCCATGTATCCTGGTTTCTGCGCGAGCACGGGGGTCGTTTTGCTTTGATCAAAGTTCACACACACACACACACACACACACACACACACACACACACACACACACACACACACACACACACACACACACAAACTCAGTTTTTCGTTTCAGTGCAAAATAATCACAGGAAATAGCAGAGTCAAGTTCTCGCAATTGTGGCCAATTATTGAATGTTAAAACAAATATCATATAATTTGGCATTATTTAAATGAAATTGCGCAATATTCGTGTGGCTTTTTAGAGTGAAAGTATGACGGGAGAAAATAACAAGCAACAATGTAAAGTGTAGGCCTACTTTTCTTGTAGAAATAAAATTGTAAAACCTTTTTTTCTTCGCAAAATGTAATTTTAAATAAGATCAGCTACAAGTATTAAGTTTAATTTTCACATGAGCAAAGCATAAATAATGATAATCAAGTAAAATTATTCTAACCTATTTTACTCTGCCTTTCCCTATTATTTATATAGTTTTTAAGTCAATAAATGTTATAATTAACTTAATGGTTAAATGGTAGGCTATTATTTATATATATATATATATATATATATATATATATATATATATATATATATATATATATAGCCTATATATATATTTTTTTTTTTTTTTTTTTTTTTAAGTATATAGACCTTATGCAGCCCCGCCCATTTTCAGCGCTCGTTGTCTTTTGACTTCCGGTTTTATTTTCACAGCGATCTTGCGTATTTATGAATGAACGGCTCGTTTTAAAATCTTCCCGGTCTACTGACATTTGTTAAGACATCTGGTTTAAACATTACAATCCTCATGATAACTTTCGTTAACTTTCGTTAACTTTATATTAAGTAAATCCACTTCAAAAGCTAATAACTCCTGGACTGCAATGCCATAGAAATATACAGAGCGACTGCAAAAACGGAAGTTCAAAGATAATATTCTAAAGATGGCGGCGCCCTTGTTTCTCTGGCGCATAAGGTCTATAACATTATATAGATGTAATAATAAGTATACACAGATTATTTTTTTTTTTTTTTTTTTTGTCAGTTCTGCTGTTCTTCATGTGGTACAATCTACAATGATTTAAGATTACTGATATGGAAGTAAAATAATGTCAAATGTTTTTGAAACAAAAAAGCCTGTTGAATTGCACTACTTCCCAAATAGTCAAACTGTTTAAAAAAACAACCTACAATATTCAACAGGCAATTTTTGGTCCATTTTATTTTGCTTTGCAAACTCGCTTCCACAAATTCAGTGGTTCAAATTCGACAGAAAATTCTACGTTGACATCCAGGAAATGAAAGCTTTAGCGTAAGTTCTGCCAGGAAGACTCAATCAGCGTGTCATGTATTACCTCACTTCTAACCAATCATGTGTTAACACTCGCAGAATAAAAGATTGGTACTTACATTTGTCTGAGTTCGCAGATGCTGACGCTGCCAATTACCTCCATCCTCCCCAACCACCACCAAGATGGTCCCTTCCTTTACCTCCAGGGGGTCGGCTGCGCCCCTGCCTTCGTCTTCAGGCAGGATATGCAGCTTCCGCTACCCTCGCATTGCGAGCTAAGGACGGGGCCTACGCCAAATAACTTTATACATTTATCCTTGCTGGGCTGTTAATAAATATATGCTTGTTATATCAATTTATCTCCCGAGTCTTTCTGGTAGAACTGCAGGAAAAGCAGTAGATTGCCGAGCATACTCTCCATCTGCTGTTAGTCGACCTCACCAGCAAGCGCGTGTTGTTGACGAAGACCAGCAACAGTAAGAGCAAGCCATTCATTCATAAAACTAATTTACAGCAATGTAAGTGTATTTGTGATTATTATGACGACTGTTTTATGTTAAATTCTTCACGGTTACTTTTCCTGTGTAGCCTACATGCATCTTTCTCTACCGTGAACGAGATAATAATGTTATTCCCCGATGCGGATGTACAGATCCAATGTTACATTTTTGAGGTTGACATATTTCTCTTGGTTGTTTAGTTGCCTTTAGCCTGGCAAGCCAGACCTACATCAAGTTGTTAGGTCTGGCAACTCACCATAGACATGGCTCAATCCGAGGGGCGGGATAAATGGCTGTCTTTCAAATTCCCTCTGCACGCAATAGGACAGCGCTTCAACCAACCAGAGTGTTTTCCCAACAGCGGAGCTAGTTGATAGATTCAACTTTTGCCATATCTGGCCAGCAAAACTACGAACACATCTTCCTTTTTTTAAGAATGACTTAAGTGCCGTTCTTTGCTCTTTTCTCAAAGAAAAACTTAACTCCAAGTCCTCCAGACGTCCAGAGTCGCGGCAAAAGCCGATTCGAAAGACTGTTCTCCAGCAGCCGCCATTCTTTGTTTTCAAGTAGCAGGGAACCGTCGCAACTCTGTCGTCATTATGTTAAGCCCGCCCCGCCTACTCTACACACGACGTGATTGGCCTGACCCAATTTAGGTTTTTGCAGCTCGAAAGTCAATGGAGAGTTGCTAGACAACCCTGGCTGCAAAATACATTTTGCTGCCGCTAGGGTGCGTCTAGATTTCTAGGCTAAGTTGCCTTAACTTTATTGTGGCAATGTGCTGCATGCAGGCTAGGGTTTCCCTCAATACTTCAGGATTCCCCTGCTGGACATATAAAACGCTTAACGTAGCTTAATGTACTAATACAGTGATATTAAAAACCAAACTCACAGGCAAGCAGATGGACTCAGAATATGAACTTAACGCGCAAAGTTTAATGCTGAGCATTTCCCAGTGATATAACCTTGGACAGTCGCACATTTGGGACCGTCTCTAAAGTTACATACGACATTGGTATACACGTTTCTTTCTAACTTAAATAGCATTTGAATAGAACAACTTACAGTCATAAAACCAACTGTAAAGTGTTCATGTAGGTGTCAGGCATAATGCGCACCCTTTAGATTTTTGATATTTAATCAAATAAATTGAAGTTTGCTATTGAAGTTAGATTAGAAACGTGTATGCCAATGTTGTATGCAACTTTAGAGACGGTCCCTAAATGTGCGAATGTCCAATGTCAAGCAAATTTACATTTAGGCTACATTTAGTCATTTAGCAGACGCTTTTATCCAAAGCGACTTACAGTTAAACTAACGGAGGACAACAATATATAAGTGCTATGACTCTTCCCAGTTTAATCTATTGCAGTACACGTAGGCATACTTGTAAAGTTTGGGAATGTTTGGTTCAGGAAATGTGCTACCAGGATGGTGTGTCCATTAAAACACAGGGGTCCAGTACTCAGTCCATACTCATTTATTGCAACAGATCGTGAATCAGGCCATAAAGTAGAATGGGAGTCAGATATAGAGTTGTATGGTTTTGTAACGATATTAGCTCAAAGGGGAAATATGAATAATAATCCATAATTACCAATTATGATTAATTATTAATGTTTGTGTCAGTTCATTAGATTAACTTTGAGGTAAGCCAAATTAATATTACAATCAATTAATCAGTTCCAACGAACTCTTTGATTATTCATTTATTATAAGGAAAATGTATCTTTCATGGTCACTGAAAAATAATTATTCCTTATCATGTACAGCAAGAGCATGTAACAAGATCAAGATCATAAAAGGGACTTTGTATGCAAACAGAGGACCAGAAACCAAATTCATAATTGTGCACAAGTTTTATTAACTAAATCACAAACATAACTAAACAAAACAAAACAAACAAACAAACAAACATGCATACATTCATCCATCCATACATGCATAGGTCAAGTGGTGAGTGTTATGGAACCGGAAGCAGGAAATAGAACTATGGAGCAAGATCTATTTTAGTATGAAAAGAACCATCAGCTTATTTCATAGCACCTCATGAAATTTATACTTGCATGGTCAATTCTTGAAGTGGTTGAAGATTGAATTCGTCGCTGGGTCCTTGAGTGTCAAATGTCACTGTATGAGTTGCAATCGTTTCTTCTCCGTTGGATGAAGAAGATAGGATGAACTTGTATTGTCGCTGTTCTCATGGCTGGAGTGGGGATAGTGGCCTACACGCTCTGGGCCGGCAGGACACAAAGAGCACATGGTGAGAGTTGCGAGGGACTTCGTCCGTTTTGAATGAAGTCACTGAACTCCTGAGGTTGTCCTTGATGCTGGAGTGAGCACATGTCCTGGATGCTTCGAAGCCTCCTGCCCTGGGCCTGTTGATGCCACGCTGGACCGCACGGCATCCTTACGGCATCCTTACGGCATCCTTACGGCAAGAGTTGTCCGTTTCCTTCTTGGTTGGATTTAAGAAAGGCAATCTGTGGCAGAGTTAGTTACTTGTTAGCATTCCTAAGAGTCATAAAACCATCCTATCTGATCACGGCCATGGCAACCAGGGTACTGAGATCTTCTTGCCCTGTTTGGGGGCTGAGACACAGATTCCCAGAGTGAGTTCTAAATATCAGTTGTTAAACTATAACAAATATTCGTGTCTGACTTGTCTCGGTCGTTACAGTTTCTATAAACAAATAAACAACAAACATAATCTTAAATATAATTAACACTATAGAACTTCAACTAATAAATCATTAATCACATAATCAAATCCTAAACAATTCAACATCAAAATAGTAAGAACACTGAAACATAATCACATAGAACATTTCAGAATTATAACCAAACAGAATCTCAAGAATTAACATTATGAAACAAATCAAAAGAGCACAAAATTACATTGTCAGGAACACATCAACTCTACAAAGGCTCTCATTAGGAGAGAAAGAAAGGACAGTCTGCTTACATTGCATATGGCACACACCAACACACCAAACAATAGTGATTTATCAATCATCAAGTGCACCTGAGGAAACTTAGCTCCCCCCATGACTGGCTACGTCATGTGATCCATAGGAATTCTCAACAATACTTATATATGTTTTGTCCCGACGGAAGGGGAATCCTTGAGTATGATGAGGTATTAAGGGGAAACCGATTTAATCCCGTTCATGGCAGAGAAAGCTGATGACATGTAGGCTACACAGGGAAAGTAACAATGAAGTTATTGAATGAAACATAAACACAGCTTTTGTGTGTTTATCATCTTTTCCGCACTGACCCAGATAATCATTTTCATTTTATGAATGAATGGCTTGCTCTGACTGTTGGTGGTCTTCGTCAACAATACGCGCTTGCACCCCCAGCTGGTGAGGTAGACTAACAGCAGATGGAGAGTATGCTCGGTAATCTACTGCTTTTCCTGCAGTTCCTGGATGTCAACTTAGAATTTTCTGTCGAATTTGAACCACTGAATTTGTGGAAGCGAGTTTGCAAAGCGAAATAAAATGGACCCAAAATTGCCTGTTGAATATTGTAGGTTGTTTTTTTAAACAGTTTGAATATTTTGGAAGTGAAATATGAAAGGCGAATATGGATTATTGAATTTTTAATAATGAAAATGTGTTTGAAATGTCTCGAATTGAAATATTCACAGCTTAAATATTCAACCATGCTGAATTTCAACCCATAAAAATACAAACCCTAAAAATACAATGCATTAAATGCAAGCATACTTTTTTTTTAAAGTAGTGCAATTCAACAGGCTTTTTTGTTTCAAAAACATTTGGCATTATTTTACTTACATATACTGATGATAACTGAGTTCAACCAACATGAAAAACAGGTTTTGTTGACATGAAATAAATTTGAGATTACCGATTATAACTGAATTCAACCAACCTGAAAAAAACAAGGTTTCACTGAAGCATAACTGTTAGCTGATATAACCTGATTTCTCCTGCAAGGTGAAATTACTTAAGTTTGATATTATCTTTTTTGTTTTATATGATGAAAGTCCTTTTCCACCTTGATGCTAATACACTCAAAAAATTATTAATTGCCCTTACTTAACTTATTTGAAAACATTTTTACTTGCAACTTAATTTAGTTTTTATTCTAAATAAATGAGTTTAATTGGATTGACAGTGGCTCATTATATACATTGTGCATAATGATGAGCAACACAGCTAAAGTAAAGACAGGTGTCAGTACTGAGCATTAAACTCTGAGTGCCGAAAGCCTGAATGTTGAATTGTCAATACAACTGAAAAATTTGAGAGAACATCACATAATCTGACTTCATAAATTAATGTTGATTTTGCTCAAATGTTTTGGTTTGAACTCATCTGTATGGTGATCAGTGTTCCATTTGGTTGGGCACTTGGAACGTCATTTATATTATTGGAATACTCTTCCTATTGATGCAGTGATGCAATAAGAAATCACAGTTATTTGGTTTCAAAGGAAGATAAGTAACTAATAAGTATGTATATATATGATTGATAGATGTATAACTATATTTTATGTAAAATAATGATGTTTTAAATTTGTGTTGGTAACACTTATGTCATAAACACCTTGTGAAACTTCTAATTGGGTTGATATAATCTCTCTATATTTGTAACAATATCTTGCAATTGATCATGCTTGAGTCACACACAGACTTCAACATTCAGCATGCAAAACAACAATGTTAACAATTAAATTTTAATAAATTATCAATACTCTCAGTTATTTTTTAGTAACTAGAACTTTTGTGTAAGTGAACTACAGTACACTAATTGAGCATTTGTCAGTTCAACATATTATTCCTATTTCACTTTACTTGTTTTTTTTTTTTAAGGCAATCGGTTTGCATGCTTTTTAAAGTAAGTCTAACTAATTCGATTTTACAGTGTTACAACAACTTTGACCTTTGATGACATAGTGATGATGTGGTCACACACACATTGATTTTAAGCATGAAAAGTGATTTAAAATATAGTACTTGAATATATGCTCTCCCTTTCACTGCACCGGAAAACATTGCAAATAACCTGCAAACACAGAACTTTCCCCTAAAGTTCCCATTTGGGTGTTTTTTGGGAAAATAAATGAGAACAGTCTGGAAACGTTCTTTTTAAGTTTTTTTTTGTATCCAATCAAGACTTTTCTTTCTTTGCCCTTTTCTCCTAGTGACACAAAATGGACGTTAAAGCACTGATGATTGATGCACTTGAGAATCTTGTTGATGAAGACTTCAAAAAATTCAACTGGCAGCTGTGTAACGGTGTGGAAACAGGCATCGACCCTATTCCTCGAGCAAAGCTTCAGAAAGCTGATCGGTCAGATGTTGTGGATTGCATGGTAGATAAGTACAGTGATGAGGCTGGGAAGATCACAGTACAAGCGCTGCGCAAAATCAACCAAAATCATTGTGCAAAGATCCTTGAGTCGAAACTTCAGGAAGGTAAGTACGTAAAGTAAAAAAAATATTTATGGCCTGAAATCAAGGACCTTGAAAGTGTCTCTTCAAAGTCTTAATGCTGTAGACTTTCATTCATAAACAGCTGGAGCTGCAGACAGATGTAGAGTATGTTCTTCGGGCTGTTGATATATTGTGATGTGTGTTTTCCTGACTTCAGTTCAGCGGTCTGAGCCGGAGGACAGAAGAAATGCTTCAGTGTCTGTGGAGGATCAGCCCATCCAGTCCGACTGGAAGAGACCACACAGCATTACTCAAAGCAGCCAAGAGTTTAAGAGAACAACTCTCACAGAAAACAGAAATAATGCAAGTATCTGTTTCTATACTTTTGTGAAAGCAGTGCATTCAGGGATTGCTAGTCCAGCTTTTGTAGGGCCGCCGTCCTGCAGAGTTTAAGTCCATCCAGCAGCTGAAGCAGCAAGAGTTCAGGAGTTCATCTAAATCACTTTTTTATGATTTATTTTATATAATTATGAATTTTATATTGTTGATTCATCTATTCACACAATGCATATTCTTAGTTTGCACACAATGCTCCTTATATAGTTTCAGTTCAGGTGACTCTATTAATGTTATAATTCTGCTAATACTAATGTTTTCTCATAGGTTTATATCCCAATGGACAAGTCTCAGAGGAAACGTTTAGCTCTGCTGATCACCAACATACAGTTTGAGCACTTAAGTGACAGAGATGGAGCAGCGAGAGACGAGGAGAACATGGAGTGGCTGCTGACAGCTTTGGATTACAGTGTTGAGAAATACAGAGATCTAACTGGGCAAGTGCGTATAGAGCTAGTGGACTTCTGATGTGGATATAGAGATGTGAACAAATATTTTACAATGCATTATATACTCTGCATTTCTGCAAAATAAATAAATAAATATATACAGTATATATATATATAATAATGTTTTTGTTGACAGGAAATATCTGCTAGAGTTAAAAACTTCGCTACACGTTCTGAACATAAAGACTCGGACAGCACCTTTGTGGTTCTGATGTCTCATGGGGACAGAATCCAAAATAAAGATGCCATTTTAGGTGTCAACTATCATCACCAGCAAAACCCCAATGATTTCTTCTTTGTTGACGACATCTTCTCCAGTCTGAACTCAGAGAAATGTCCTGCTCTGAATGATAAACCAAAGGTTATTCTGATTCAAGCCTGCAGAGGAGGTACGACATTACTGATAAAACTCAACTCCTCTTATCATATTTCTGTTTCTCTTTTTACTCTGTATTTATCTTTTTCCTAGATTTACAGTAATATTATCATCCATATCATTAACCGTTTCTCTGTCCAGAACACCTTGGCGGTGTGGAAATACAGCCAGACTCCGCTGTGCACAGAGAGAAAGACTTCGTCTGTTTTAAGTCCTGCCTCCCTGGTAAGTAAAACACTGATTTCTGATGCAAGATTGATTTGTAGATCACACTACACACTGTTTATTTTGTTCATATTCAAAAATAAAGCAACTGTTGTCCTTTTTTAAGAATGTTACTTTAATGTTGATTCACACTTTGAAGAAGGTGAACTGATGAAAGCACATGAAGCAGTCTGTTCATGTTGGCCAGTGTTTCAAAGATTGGGTTTGCTTTGCGAAATACTTTAACCTACCAACGTTTTTTTCTCCACAGGTATCGGTGCATACAGGGATTCTGTCGAAGGAAGTTATTTTATCTGTTACATCCTGGATGTGTTCTGTAAACAGGCTCATACTGATGACATTATGGAGTTGTTCAGAAAGGTATAAGTTAAAAAACCCATTTAAATTGGTTTGTTTTATTTCAGCCCAAAAGCATATTAATCTCTTCCAGTGCTTTGCTCAGGTAAAATACATACAGGAGTTTGCTTCTTGTCACATTCACATGTGATCTTTTTTTATTATAGGTCACCTCACGCATGAAGAATGACCCACGATTCAAGCATGTAGAGTTAAGAAAGGATGAATTTGCAAAACTAATGCCGTGTATTGACAGGACATCCCTTCCCAAGAAACTCTACCTGTTCCCTGGACTCTGAGGATGTGTAGTGTGACATCAGTTTAAGGCAAGACACCTGAAATCTACAATAGAAATGTATAAAGTTTAATAAAAAAGCTAAATAGAACAAAATCTCAAGACCAGTGAACGAGTGTCTTGCCTTGAATCGAGTTAAAGAGGCATTATATGCAAAGATGCATTCCAGATATATACAGGCAGTATATTGCATGCAATTATCACTTATATTCATTTTACTCTCTTTTAATACGATTTTTTTTTTATATATATACTTTTCTATTTTCATATTACTATATTTACCAATTTAACTGCTAAGGAGTTTCCATCCAGAATTGCTCTACTTCTTCCATCCGATAGCTTCTTCTTATTTTGATATAACTTTGATAAAAGTGCAAATTAATCAATAAAGCTTTTCTAATTTGTTACCATGCCTTTGTGTCTTGCCTCCAGCATCTGTGTTTGTAGAAGAGTTCACATATGGGAAGCGTCCCACTCATATTAAATATATCAGACTGAATCTGATATCGCTGAATAAACGGGAAACTAACAAAACTCTCCTGTTGCTCTAAAGCTTTTGTGTAGCGCTCTCAATACTCTCATTACTGACCAAATGTGTTTATAAAACTAAAATATATGAACAAAAAATACAAAAAGGTACTGTAAAATATCACAGTACAAACTAAGAATTATAGTTTTAATCATTTCATTATAAGATAATAGTGTTTAACACATAGTGAGACAAAAATGACTTTACAACAAAACACCAGTTGAGTTGCTGAATATAATCTATATTGATATTATTTCACAGCTCTATGAAATGCTTGATTCTGATTGGTCAGTCAGGATATTCTGAGGTCAGTTATTCCTCTGCAATGAATTGAAAAGTGGTTGAAGACTAGATGACCACGGACCGTTGACTGAACGTCTGATGCGTATGACACGCAAACAAAGTCATCGTCTGATTGAATACTACAGGATGTCCGGGAAAAACAAATACCAATGTAAACAACTAATGGGAAAACTGAGCGCTGCTAAAAGCAATAATGAGTCATAAACAGTTCAGTAGCCTAGTGTTACGTCCCAGTCGGAGAGTCACATGATAGACATACATCAAAACGCTACAAAACAATACGCCTACTTATACTACGCTCTAAATGTATACTTTTTGTCGGATAACATAATATTTTTTATCAGCTTAAATGTTGATTATTAGTCACTGATTATCAACCCTTTTATCTAACCCTCTCTACTCAACTGTCGGTCGCGCATATCCGCCATGTTTGTAGTTTTCTGAACACTTTTTACTCATGTTTGTAGTTCTGAACTGGATCCTCCTCCAAAGCGCAGGGGGTTGTGGGTAATATTAGCTGTTATAATGAGCTCGGATCCACACTTTGAAAATCCACCATAAATAGTCGACCATCCGGGGACTTCTGGCACTCTGTTCAACATACTACGCTTTGGGACTCACTTATTCTAATCTCACACACTGTTCAGGATGGATAGTGTGGACATTGAGACGCAGGGAGAGATTGTTCTGCTGTACAACTGTGGAGAAACACAAAGAGCTGTGGGATATTGTGGAGAAGAATAAAGGATCGATTCATTTTCTAAGATCGTTCTGAAATCAGTGATGAACTGCTGTCTTTCAAATAAGAAATGGTCGACAATTAGACATTTATATTTATTTGACAATATTTAGTAAATAAGAAATTGTGGAATTACATATTAATTAGATACTGAAAGATACTGAAATAATGATAAATATAGAGACTGATATAGATTTGCTGAATGCTTTCGGTAGATGAGAAATGATTTGATACCACAAAATATGCAGCCCTTTAAATATGCGCCCAGTGATCACAGGTTTAAAGCCTCAAAAATGTATCTATATTTTCTCATTTTTTTGTTTGTTTCTGGTTAAAGGGATACTTCAGGATTTAGAATTAAGCTTTGTATTAGTAGAAAACCTGTAGTATTTTCGAATTACTGTGCTTTCCGACGAGAGATTTATGTATTTTTTGTCTGAAAAAAAAAATCCTCCGATGACGCATGTACACACAGTATCAGTCGTCTTTCTTTGGAAGCTAAGCTAGCAGGCTTTTGTTCTGTGGAGAAAGCTGAGTAGTAGGGGTTACCATCCTCTTTTTCCCGGACATGTCCGGCCGTCGAGATCGTCCAAAATGTCCGGGATTCGGCTTTTGGTTTCTGCAGTCGCCATTCATTGTTTACATGCACACCTTTTGTTTCAATCTAACTGAATTCATACCGACTGGTGAATCTGAATGTAGTGTTTACATGAACGCTAAACAAGTGATCGGTCGATGTGCGATTTAACATTGCTAAGAAAATTCCCGCTCCTCCGTGAGAGATACGAGACCGGTGCGTCTCACAGACGGTGCGTCTTTGACTGCAGCGCGTCCTGCTCATCAGTAATCACGCCACCGGCCTCGCGCCGTTCTCCCGCGCCCCTCAGCCTCGTCCTGCTCGCCACAGTAAACATAATGAATGGCGACTGTAGAACGCAAAAGCCGAATCCCGGACATTTTGGACGATCTCGAAATCCTGGGCAAACTCATCAGAGTCTCACTAGTAGCCTAGCCTTGTTGTTTTCAACTGCGCTCTCTTACCGGTAGGCGTGGCTTGGGAGTGGCCTCGTAGGGCAGCGAAGCAAGTGCATTCTGGGAGTTGTTGTCTTTCATCCACATAAGCCAAAAATACATTTTCTGGCTTTTCTCAGTCTAGAAAGCTCCAAATTTAAAAATAATTTCACATTTCTTCAATGACCTATTTTAAATACACATTCATCTTTCCAGAGGTGAAGTATCCCTTTAAGGTTAAGGTTATTTTAAAAAAACGTTCTCCCTCTTATGGCACAGAGCAGCATATCATTCTCAGGTGAGTTTTGCTCGAAAGCTGCTTCAATGCACACAATTGAATATGAAACAAGGGAATAAGACACCAGGAAATTGTTGTTGTTTAATAAGGTAGGCCTAAATAGCATTTCCACCCTATAGACCAGACATGCTACATTATAGCTATATATTCTTCTGTTACGTATTCTCATGTATTAGTATATTTTCTGTTGAACACCCAGCCTACCATATGAATGATTTCAAAAGCGTGTCCAAGTTCTTTAAGCTGCCTTTCTAAAAACACATTCTGCAGTGCATTATGACATTCTTCAAAGTATGTACCTTTACATGTCAATTAAGCCACAGCATTTTAAATTGTTAAGTAAGTCTTTATCTTTCTGTCCAAGTAGATGACACAATGAGTTACTGAATATTTGATCTACATAAGGACTATACAACCTTCACACTACACTTTCTTGAAGGTCCAGGAAAGATTTTATTAAAGTCAACATTCAAAGTTTGTCTTTGTTTATAAAGGAGAAACTATCTTACACTGCAAAGATATGTGCCATACAGTTTTGCAAAGGTTGTACTGTACATAGACCTCAACACTTGGTACACAAACCTCAAGAAAAGTGACAATCAACGACTGTAAAAAAAAAATTAGCTCCTTACATCACACAACAAATAACTATCAATTATGACAAAACAACTGGTTTAAAGTAAGCTAACAGCGAAACAATAATCCTAGAACAATAACTACATTTATCCATGCTGCAATGCATGCTGGGAACCCAACATTTCAGCAATATTTCTTAATAATTTGTTCTAAAAAATGTGTGCAAAGCGTTGTACGTGGGATGTAAGTAAAAAGTGGATATTTTTAAAAGCTTGCACGCTCAAGTGTGGACGAGACAAAAAAAAAAAAAAAAAGTATTTCTGGAAACACCTTAAGAGAAATCTTTTACCTTTACCTGTAAATCCTATTTAAGGCATTCTTTCGACTATTTTAAACATTCGCCTCTTTAATAATTAAAAGACAGAATGTTGCAATATTTGTGCCGTAGCCTTGTTTCTGCGCTCGCAAGGGAGACTTTGATCATGTAGGTCAAAGACGTCGCAACACAGCAAAATCTAATGAGTTAGACTTACTTAAAAAACAAAACATTTTCTTAAAACGGATTTCCTTAAAAAAACAGTGAATGTGAAATAGGAATAGTATGTTGTACTGACAAATGCTTAGTTAGTATAGTTCACTTACACAAGAGTTCTAGTGACTAAAAAATAACTGAGAGTACCTGATAATTTACTTTAAATAAAATTCAATTGTACCTATTGTTGTGTTTTGCATGCTGAATGTTGAAGTCTGTGTTACTCAAACATGATCAATTATATTGTCACAAATATAGAGAGATTATATCAACCCAATTAAATGTTTCACAAGGTGTTTGATTGACATACGTGTTGGCTTTACAATCATTATAGGACATGAAGGGACGTAATTAAAGGTTGCTTTTTAAAGGTGACTTAACTTCAGACGAAATCATTAACCATAGTTATTTGATCCTGCTGTTCATTCATTTGTATTTCTTCGATATTTTGACTGAATTTTAAAGTTTCTCTTCACCTGTTGTACACAAACAAGCCTGATGACGTAATAAAGAGATTCTGAAAGCTGTTTGCTGTAGGCACATTTTTATATTTGAACACAATTTTCTGTCAAATTTGTGTATTTAAGTAATTTCTCCTCTAGCTCATTCTGATTGGTTAAACCGACCTTATTATTAAGCAGTGGATTCAGTGGATACTTTGACCTTTAATGTACAGTAAATGACTGATAGTAAAAGTGTTGTCACACACTTGATGCATCCAAAAGTATTTTGAACCGAGAAATTATTTTGGTAAAATAATTAAATATAGCCCTTTCACACAACGATTTACTGATCTAAGAGGTCAATGTGTGACATGATCCTCCTTAAACATCTTTTCACTAGTATTTTACAATTCAGAGTTCACCTAACCTCCACTTATAATTCCTGCTCTCCAACTTTCATCTACTTTTCTGAATGGAACAGGTTTTGTGAGTGGAGTGTAACTGCATCGTGAACTATTAACAATAGTTTTGTTTGTTATGTGAACTGCTTTAATGAATTATAGTTCCAGAATCAAGACTGTTTTTTTCTCCTAGTGACAGAAAATGGACGCCACTAAAAAACTGATTCTGGACGCTCTTGAGGAGATTGTGAATGCAGATTTTAAGCGGTTCATCTGGCACCTGTGGAACGGTGTAGGATCAGACATCGAGCCTATTCCTCAGGCAAGGCTGGAGAACACGGATCGCCAGGATGTCGTGGATCGCATGGTACAGAAGTACAGTAGGGGAGACCGGGGACAGTTGCAACACTTTTTGCATTTCTCTCAATTACTCAGAGACTATTTGGACTAGACCAACCAAATTTGTATATATTAAACTTGCATCTGTCTGCTAACTAGATGTACCGCATCGCGGTACAAAATATGACCGCCGCTCAGGCCTGCACTGGCTTTCCACAAAAATAAATGACGTGGAGTAATTTGGCTGTATTGCGTGTTTATGTATATACCTAAAAAAAGTAATAGTATGTGCATGTCTGTCTGTGTGTGTGTGTGTGTGTGTGTGTGTGTGTGTGTGTGTGTGTGTGTGTGTGTATGTGTGTGTATTTGTGTATGTGTGTGTCTGTGTGTGTGTGTGTGTGTGTCTGTGCGTGTATGTATGTGTGCGTACATGTGTGCGCGTGTGTGTTTGTGTGTGTGTGTGTCTGTGCATGTGGATTTGTATGTGTGTGTATGGGTGTGTGTCTGTGCGTGTGGATGTCAGTGTGTGTGCATGCTTGCGTTTGTTTGTATTCCTGCATGTGTGTGTGTGTGACAGTATCATCCTAAACCAGCAACCCTTCGCTCAACAGCACCATCTACAGGCCGATGAGTGTACAGTCACTAAATGTGCACATAAATGAATTTATTTTATACCCCCCCCATGGATGAAATTCTACAAAACTTAGCAGAGGATACCCCCAGAGGTTGTCAAGTTAATCATACACATGAAATATGGTGCAGTTCTGAACATCTCCACTGAAGATAGGGGCGATTAAAGCAGAATAATATTGCATTTTCATTTTTTATGGGAGGGGCGCAAATCACAAATGAGTGATTATGGGCTAGGTTGATGTGCCATAAAAATTTCTTCATCCTCGGTGCCACGGTTCAGGTAGTTATTTAGGAAAAACTGAATTTTTTTGGGTTTGGGGGGGCCCAGCGCGGGGGGGGGGGGGGAGTGGCCCCCGGGGACCAAACGAAATTTTTCCGTAGAAGTCTAGTGGGGCTACATGCCCACCAAATTTCATGTTCCCCGGTGTTTCGGTGTCCCTGGTATCGTTGACGAAAAATTTACGGGGGCCCCAGCGCAGGGGGGGGAAGTGGCCCCCGGGGACCAAACGCAATTTTTCCGTAAAAGTCTAGTAGACCAACATACCATAAAAATTTCTTCATCCTCGGTGCCACGGTTCAGGTAGTTATTTAGGAAAAACTGCATTTTTTGGGGTTTGGGGGGGCCCAGCGCGGGGGGGGAGTGGCCCCCGGGGACCAAACGAAATTTTTCCGTAGAAGTGTAGTGGGGCTACATGCCCACCAAATTTCATGTTCCCCGGTGCTTCGGTGTCCCTGGTATCGTTGGCGAAAAATTTACGGGGGCCCCAGCGTGGGGAGGGGGGAGTGGCCCCCGGGGACCAAACGAAATTTTTCCGTAAAAGTCTAGTAGACCAACATACCATAAAAATTTCTTCATCCTCGGTGCCACGGTTCAGGTAGTTATTTAGGAAAAACTGCATTTTTTGGGGTTTGGGGGGGCCCAGCGCGGGGGGGGGAGTGGCCCCCGGGGACCAAACGAAATTTTTCCGTAGAAGTCTAGTGGGGCTACATGCCCACCAAATTTCATGTTCCCCGGTGCTTCGGTGTCCCTGGTATCGTTGACGAAAAATTTACGGGGGCCCCAGCGCGGGGGGGGAAGTGGCCCCGGGGACCAAACGAAATTTTTCCGTAAAAGTCTAGTAGACCAACATACCATAAAAATTTCTTCATCCTCGGTGCCACGGTTCAGGTAGTTATTTAGGAAAAATGGCATTTTTTTGGGTTTGGGGGGGCCCAGCGCAGGGGGGGAGTGGCCCCCGGGGACCAAACGAAATTTTTCCTTAGAAGTCTAGTGGGGCTACATGCCCACCAAATTTTATGTTCCCCGGTGTTTCGGTGTCCCTGGTATCGTTGACGAAAAATTTACGGGGGCCCCAGCGCAGGGGGGGGAAGTGGCCCCCGGGGACCAAACGCAATTTTTCCGTAAAAGTCTAGTAGACCAACATACCATAAAAATTTCTTCATCCTCGGTGCCACGGTTCAGGTAGTTATTTAGGAAAAACTGCATTTTTGGGGGTTTGGGGGGGCCCAGCGCGGGGGGGAGTGGCCCCCGGGGACCAAACGAAATTTTTCCGTAGAAGTGTAGTGGGGCTACATGCCCACCAAATTTCATGTTCCCCGGTGCTTCGGTGTCCCTGGTATCGTTGACGAAAAATTTACGGGGGCCCCAGCGCGGGGAGGGGGGAGTGGCCCCCGGGGACCAAACGAAATTTTTCCGTAAAAGTCTAGTAGACGAACATACCATAAAAATTTCTTCATCCTCGGTGCCACGGTTCAGGTAGTTATTTAGGAAAAACTGCATTTTTTGGGGTTTGGGGGGGCCCAGCGCGGGGGGGGGAGTGGCCCCCGAGGACCAAACGAAATTTTTCCGTAAAAGTCTAGTAGACGAACATACCATAAAAATTTCTTCATCCTCGGTGCCACGGTTCAGGTAGTTATTTAGGAAAAACTGCATTTTTTTGGGTTTGGGGGGGCCCAGCGCGGGGGGGGGAGTGGCCCCCGGGGACCAAACGAAATTTTTCCTTAGAAGTCTAGTGGGGCTACATGCCCACCAAATTTCATGTTCCCCGGTGTTTCGGTGTCCCTGGTATCGTTGACGAAAAATTTAAGGGGGCCCCAGCGCGGGGGGGGAATTGGCCCCCGGGGACCAAACGAAATTTTTCCGTAAAAGTCTAGTAGACCAACATACCATAAAAATTTCTTCATCCTCGGTGCCACGGTTCAGGTAGTTATTTAGGAAAAACGGCATTTTTGGGGGTTTGGGGGGGCCCAGCGCAGGGGGGGAGTGGCCCCCGGGGACCAAACGAAATTTTTCCTTAGAAGTCTAGTGGGGCTACATGCCCACCAAATTTCATGTTCCCCGGTGTTTCGGTGTCCCTGGTATGGTTGACGAAAAATTTACGGGGGCCCCAGCGCGGGGGGGGGGGGGGGAGTGGCCCCCGGGGACCAAATGAAATTTTTCCGTAAAAGTCTAGTAGACCAACATACCACAAAAATTTCTTCATCCTCGGTGCCACGGTTCAGGTAGTTATTTAGGAAAAACTGCATTTTTTGGGGTTTGGGGGGGCCCAGCGCGGGGGTGGAGTGGCCCCCGGGGACCAAACGAAATTTTTCCTTAGAAGTCTAGTGGGGCTACATGCCCACCAAATTTCATGTTCCCCGGTGTTTCGGTGTCCCTGGTATCGTTGACGAAAAATTTACGGGGGCCCCAGCGCAGGGGGGGGAAGTGGCCCCCGGGGACCAAACGAAATTTTTACGTAAAAGTCTAGTAGACCAACATACCATAAAAATTTCTTCATCCTCGGTGCCACGGTTCAGGTAGTTATTTAGGAAAAACTGCATTTTTTGGGGTTTGGGGGGGCCCAGCGCGGGGGGGGGAGTGGCCCCCGGGGACCAAACGAAATTTTTCCGTAGAAGTGTAGTGGGGCTACATGCCCACCAAATTTCATGTTCCCCGGTGTTTCGGTGTCCCTGGTATGGTTGACGAAAAATTTACGGGGGCCCCAGCGCGGGGGGGGGAAGTGGCCCCCGGGGACCAAATTAAATTTTTCCGTAAAAGTCTAGTAGACCAACATACCATAAAAATGTCTTCATCCTCGGTGCCACGGTTCAGGTAGTTATTTAGGAAAAACTGCATTTTTTGGGGTTTGGGGGGGCCCAGCGCGGGGGGGAAGTGGCCCCCGCGGACCAAACGAATTTTTTCCGTAAAAGTCTAGTAGACCAACATACCATAAAAATTTCTTCATCCTCGGTGCCACGGTTCAGGTAGTTATTTAGGAAAAACTGCATTTTTTTGGGTTTGGGGGGGCCCAGCGCGGGGGGGGGAGTGGCCCCCGGGGACCAAACGAAATTTTTCCTTAGAAGTCTAGTGGGGCTACATGCCCACCAAATTTCATGTTCCCCGGTGTTTCTGTGTCCCTGGTATCGTTGACGAAAAATTTAAGGGGGCCCCAGCGCGGGGGGGGAAGTGGCCCCCGGGGACCAAACGAAATTTTTCCGTAAAAGTCTAGTAGACCAACATACCATAAAAATTTCTTCATCCTCGGTGCCACGGTTCAGGTAGTTATTTAGGAAAAACTGCATTTTTGGGGGTTTGGGGGGGCCCAGCGCGGGGGGGGGAGTGGCCCCCGGGGACCAAACGAAATTTTTCCTTAGAAGTCTAGTGGGGCTACATGCCCACCAAATTTCATGTTCCCCGGTGTTTCGGTGTCCCTGGTATCGTTGACGAAAAATTTAAGGGGGCCCCAGCGCGGGGGGGGAAGTGGCCCCCAGGGACCAAATGAAATTTTTCCGTAAAAGTCTAGTAGACCAACATACCATAAAAATTTCTTCATCCTCGGTGCCACGGTTCAGGTAGTTATTTAGGAAAAACTGCATTTTTGGGGGTTTGGGGGGGCCCAGCGCGGGGGGGGGAGTGGCCCCCGGGGACCAAACGAAATTTTTCCTTAGAAGTCTAGTGGGGCTACATGCCCACCAAATTTCATGTTCCCCGGTGCTTCGGTGTCCCTGGTATCGTTGACGAAAAATTCAGTAAGGTGACGAAAAAAAAAAAAAAAAAAAACTTTGACAATCCCTATATGACCGGCTAGCTACGCTAGCGGCGGTCATAATTACCCATACCATTTAAAGATGATTATATATGACATATCGTTCACAGTGTTTATTTGAATGGAAGAAGTCAGATGTTGCAACTGACCCCGACCCAGGGGACAGTTGCAACACAACCATGGGACGGTTGCAACATGTTAAAAATACCTTAAATTTCATTAATTATGACCGCCGCTAGCGTAGCTAGCCGGTCATATAGGGATTGTCAAAGTTTTTTTTTTTTTTTTTTTTTTGTCACCTTACTGAATTTTTCGTCAACGATACCAGGGACACCGAAGCACCGGGGAACATGAAATTTGGTGGGCATGTAGCCCCACTAGACTTCTAAGGAAAAATTTCGTTTGGTCCCCGGGGGCCACTCCCCCCCCCGCGCTGGGCCCCCCCAAACCCCCAAAAATGCAGTTTTTCCTAAATAACTACCTGAACCGTGGCACCGAGGATGAAGAAATTTTTATGGTATGTTGGTCTACTAGACTTTTACGGAAAAATTTCGTTTGGTCCCTGGGGGCCACTTCCCCCCCCGCGCTGGGGCCCCCTTAAATTTTTCGTCAACGATACCAGGGACACCGAAGCACCGGGGAACATGAAATTTGGTGGGCATGTAGCCCCACTAGACTTCTAAGGAAAAATTTCGTTTGGTCCCCGGGGGCCACTCCACCCCCGCGCTGGGCCCCCCCAAACCCAAAAAAATTCAGTTTTTCCTAAATAACTACCTGAACCGTGGCACCGAGGATGAAGAAATTTTTGTGGTATGTTGGTCTACTAGACTTTTACGGAAAAATTTCATTTGGTCCCTGGGGGCCACTTCCCCCCCCCCCCGCGCTGGGGCCCCCGTAAATTTTTCGTCAACCATACCAGGGACACCGAAACACCGGGGAACATGAAATTTGGTGGGCATGTAGCCCCACTAGACTTCTAAGGAAAAATTTCGTTTGGTCCCCGGGGGCCACTCCCCCCCCCGCGCTGGGCCCCCCCAAACCCAAAAAAAGGCCATTTTTCCTAAATAACTACCTGAACCGTGGCACAGAGGATGAAGAAATTTTTATGGTATGTTGATCTACTAGACTTTTACGGAAAAATTTCGTTTGGTCCCCGGGGGCCACTTCCCCCCCCGCGCTGGGGCCCCCTTAAATTTTTCGTCAACGATACCAGGGACACCGAAACACGGGGGAACATGAAATTTGGTGGGCATGTAGCCCCACTAGACTTCTAAGGAAAAATTTCGTTTGGTCCCCGGGGGCCACTCCCCCCCCGCGCTGGGCCCCCCCAAACCCAAAAAAATGCAGTTTTTCCTAAATAACTACCTGAACCGTGGCACCGAGGATGAAGACATTTTTGTGGTATGTTGGTCTACTAGACTTTTACGGAAAAATTTCATTTGGTCCCCGGGGGCCACTCCCCCCCCCCCCCCGCGCTGGGGCCCCCGTAAATTTTTCGTCAACCATACCAGGGACACCGAAACACCGGGGAACATGAAATTTGGTGGGCATGTAGCCCCACTAGACTTCTAAGGAAAAATTTCGTTTGGTCCCCGGGGGCCACTCCCCCCCCCGCGCTGGGCCCCCCCAAACCCCAAAAAATGCTGTTTTTCCTAAATAACTACCTGAACCGTGGCACCGAGGATGAAGAAATTTTTATGGTATGTTGGTCTACTAGACTTTTACGGAAAAATTTAGTTTGGTCCCCGGGGGCCACTTCCCCCCCCGCGCTGGGGTCCCCTTAAATTTTTCGTCAACGATACCAGGGACACCGAAACACCGGGGAACATGAAATTTGGTGGGCATGTAGCCCCACTAGACTTCTAAGGAAAAATTTCGTTTGGTCCCCGGGGGCCACTCCCCCCCCGTGCTGGGCCCCCCCAAACCCAAAGAAATGCAGTTTTTCCTAAATAACTACCTGAACCGTGGCACCGAGGATGAAGAAATTTTTATGGTATGTTGGTCTACTAGACTTTTACGGAAAAATTTCGTTTGGTCCGCGGGGGCCACTTCCCCCCCCGCGCTGGGGCCCCCTTAAATTTTTCGTCAACGATACCAGGGACACCGAAACACCGGGGAACATGAAATTTGGTGGGCATGTAGCCCCACTAGACTTCTAAGGAAAAATTTCGTTTGGTCCTCGGGGGCCACTCCCCCCCCGCGCTGGGCCCCCCCAAACCCAAAAAAATGCAGTTTTTCCTAAATAACTACCTGAACCGTGGCACCGAGGATGAAGAAATTTTTATGGTATGTTCGTCTACTAGACTTTTACGGAAAAATTTCGTTTGGTCCTCGGGGGCCACTCCCCCCCCGCGCTGGGCCCCCCCAAACCCCAAAAAATGCAGTTTTTCCTAAATAACTACCTGAACCGTGGCACCGAGGATGAAGAAATTTTTATGGTATGTTCGTCTACTAGACTTTTACGGAAAAATTTCGTTTGGTCCCCGGGGGCCACTCCCCCCTCCCCGCGCTGGGGCCCCCGTAAATTTTTCGTCAACGATACCAGGGACACCGAAGCACCGGGGAACATGAAATTTGGTGGGCATGTAGCCCCACTACACTTCTACGGAAAAATTTCGTTTGGTCCCCGGGGGCCACTCCCCCCCGCGCTGGGCCCCCCCAAACCCCAAAAAATGCAGTTTTTCCTAAATAACTACCTGAACCGTGGCACCGAGGATGAAGAAATTTTTATGGTATGTTGGTCTACTAGACTTTTACGGAAAAATTTCGTTTGGTCCCCGGGGGCCACTTCCCCCCCCTGCGCTGGGGCCCCCGTAAATTTTTCGTCAACGATACCAGGGACACCGAAACACCGGGGAACATGAAATTTGGTGGGCATGTAGCCCCACTAGACTTCTACGGAAAAATTTCGTTTGGTCCCCGGGGGCTTTTTGTCTCAATGAGCAAAGAATTTTGAAAATATTAACTGTTTAAGGCCTACTATAATATTATAGTATTATTTATTTCAATAATATTATTGTAGCCTCTTATTTATTTATTTAGTCATATTTATCGAATAACAGTTATTGAGTTTTGTTTGTTCATGTGTAGAACATAGTCCTACATAGATTCAGTGTGCAGGTGTTACAGATGCTATTCAATCTCTCCACATTTCAGTGTCAGACAGGAAGAATTTAACAATTTGCAATGCACCAAACTTTTATTAAACATGCAATTTATAACATGTTGCAACCGTCCCCAAACCTATCAGCCATGACAGAACATCATGTGCCTGCTAGACACACTGACTTTGACACATGCTAACCATGTCACTTAGAAGTCAACAAAACAATAATTCAAACTAAGTAAGTTTTGATTAATTCATACAAAATTTCAGGACAGTATGACAAAAATATATCTCATGAAAAGATTTACTTTCATACCTCCAAAACAAGTTTTGTTCAATAAATGCAGCAGCAGATGTTGAATATGTCTACTGTCTTCTTGGTGGGGGAAGGGTCTAACTGTGCATGTGCAGTATGAGTGTCATCACTCTAGCTTGTTTCTGACTGGAGAAAAATTACATGTTGCAACTGTCCCCCGATGCTGGGACTGTTGCAGTACAAGTGTTGTTGAACGTCAACCAAAATTCTCTCGCAAAAAAACTTGATTTGAAACTTCAGGAAGGTAAAGGAAAAACTATTAATACTGGTTTATGAGTTAGTGCTGCTCTCTGAAGTATATCGTAGTGATTCCATGCAGACAAAAAACAGTTACATTTGAGATCGGTTAACAAGTCAGATCATTGTTTTCAAGCTTGTGTTTTATATAATGAAATTTTATGTTGTTCTGGTATTAAATATACTCTATTATTTATTTATTTATACTCATTGCTTTTTTTTTTTTTTGCTGTATTTGCTTGTCTTGTATAAAACAAACAAACTTTTCTCTCTTCTTCAAGCGGGTTCTGGTCGATAAGGAAGAGTTTCTCTCGATCACATGGGACGGTCTGTCTTTGGACGACTGCTCCGCTACTGTGAGGTGCTCAGAGGCTTCTGGGAGATCTATGAGGGTCATGACTCCATCTTCAGCCCCTCTTCATCTCTAAACAAGGACTTTAAAACATAAACACGGTCTAATCAACAATCTGCCACAATAATATTAAGTCTTGCAGTTAAATTAAAATTCAGTGAGGATAAAGTACAGTCACATCTACCGTAATAGAGCCATATATAAATAAAGTCAAGGGAGTCTCCTAACGTGATGCCTGATGAGATCTTATAATTCACAGTTTGATAAAATTGCGTATAATGGGTGACATATTATTGTTTGAGCAGTTACATTTTAATGTTGTTGTTTTTATTTGGTATAATTATTTTCAAAATTCGGTGTTGGATGTTGAAATTAAACACCAGTCATTAATGGTAGAGGATGATGAATGATTATGTTATTTACATTTACTCATTTAGCATGTTATGCTGTGAATGGTTTGTCTGGGGATTGATAAATATAGATAACTGATGGATCATTATTTCTATATATTCGGAGTGTGTGAGTTTCTGGGCAAACAAGAGTGATCAAATTAAATTATATTTGACCTACGGTGTTGATGGAGTAATGATGTATTATCTTTTTATCTAATAATTTTTTTTACTGCTACTGTGCTGGTATTCTGTGTCTGTATTAGTGTCATAAAGATGATCAGAAAGTTTCTGATGTGACTGAGACTTCATCAGTGCGTGTGTTGATGTCAAACCACATTAAAGGAGAGTTGCTTCCCTCTGCTCTCATCTGGATCACCTCCAGACCAGCAGCAGCCAATCAGATCCCCTCCAAATTATGTGTGTGTGTGTGTGTGTGTGTGTGTGTGTGTGTGTGTGTGTGTGTGTGTGTGTGTGTGTGTGTGTGTGTGTGTGTGTGTGTGTGTGTGTGTGTGTGTGTGTGTGTGTGTGTATACACTTGTACAGCTTTCTGAGGATCAGTTTGAGTTTTAAACCTTCTGCATGAGGAAAGTGAGCACATTTTAAGAGATGTTTTAGAGTGAAATGGTTAGATCATTTACTCACCCTGGTGTTGCTCTAATGTTGTAAGCCCTTCTTTCTTTTTGGAACAACAAAAGTATAATTTTTCAAGTAAATGTACTGCTTGCACGTGTCCATATAATGGCAGTGAATAATAGACCATCATCAAGCTTAAAAAAAATCACAGAATGATCCCATACACATGCGAGAAATAAAGAAAATATATATTTTTTAATTCCTCAATCCCTGCTCGGTCTGAAGAAGGGATAATTAATTGATAGTTATGATTTGTTCATGACTTTATTTTGTTTTATTTACTAATTATATTTAAAAAATATTGACTGAAGCCTCCAGTTCCCCCTGCAGGAGACAATGTATAATTACATTACTCTGAACAATCATTAATATGAGAATGAGAACATGCAGCTCACATGAACAAACTACAAACACACTGATGAGTGACATGCTCTGTATGCACACACACACACACACACACACACACACACACACACACACACACACACACACACACACACACACACACACACACACACACACACACACAGTTCTAGTAACTTAAAAAAAAGATCTGTAGAGAGTTCTTGATAATTTACTTGGACTCAGGATCACATGTTCTGAAAAGAACAGGGAATAGTCACTTATGTTGATAAACTAAGCAGTTTTACAGGAATGAACAAGTCGTACTCACAGTAAAGGCAGAAGTCCTTCATCTTTTTCCCACAGTTGATGTATGCAAATCATTTAAACATTGAATAAAACACATCTGAACACACAAGGAGTTTTCATGAAATGTTATTGGATTTATTTTGCTTTGTTACACATTCATGGTTTTCTCAGTCAAGAGTCACAGGCACCTGAGATGACTGGATTAATATGCGTGAAATATTTTCCAAAATTTAAAAAGTAAAGGCGGCGAGAGATTTTACCATGAGAGGTAAAAATAAAAAGAAGAAGAAGAAGAAGAAGAAGAAGAAGAAGAAGAAGAAGGGGTGAAAAAGACAATTCCAGATGCCAGGAAATGATTCAGTGGACATGTCTTGTGAATCTCATTCATTCATCTCATTCAATGTTTATATAATTCAACAATTTTAAGGTTCTTGCTTTACATTTTTTAGGTTTCAATGGCAATTGGTTTTCACATATGAAAACAAAACATAATTTAGCAACACAAATATTGATAAATATAACATAATTATATATATATTTTCTTCTAGCTTATTATTGAGTTTTCCTTCATTGTAGCCATCTTACGTAACTGTAGTTAACAAAAGTCAAGTTTAATGTATATACCTTCAAAAACGAATATAGTTTTTGATAAAAGCTGCCTCACATTATTTTCAGTAGTATATGAAATATTGCAGCACTCGTAAATGGATGCCCAATCCCTGCGCTGCTGAAGTCATATGAGTGAATGTTAGTCACGTGATTGGCCACTTCTGAAGTCAAATAAACATACGCAGACAGATTTCACATTAGTACATTAGTATGTACATGACCTAAAAGCCTTTACACAAAAAGCAACAAAACTTCAATGTTCAAGACCCCAAGAAACCAGAATTAAAGTGTGTATAATGTTTTATCCAAGAAAGAAGTTTTCTTGTGATGTCTCAGTTGTTTCTCACAGCAGATTGTGAAATTTGACATAGAGACACTGAGTCATAAACCCTAAACCCAGCATAGAGGGGTTCAGTGAATGTGGTGTTGAATGTGTGTAAGTGTGTGAGTGTGTGTGTGTCAGAGACGCTGTAGAAGGACAGAGTGCCGGCCGACACGTCCACATACACTCCTACTCTATTAGACAAGGGTGATGGTACAGGTATGGTATTGTTCACATTATTGTGCCAGACAGTGAATACATTATCAGTGCAGAAGAGACTCCAGGATTTGTCACTGCATCCAAACTTACTGTCATTCTTTTCTTTCCTGCTGATTCCTTCATAGGCCACTGCTATATCTGCCTTAACTCCAGTCCATTCAGCCTCCCAGTAACAGCGTCCAGTCAGACTCTCTCCACACAGAACCTGCTCATTGTGCTCAAATCTCTCTGGATGATCAGGATACGGCTGATAATCTTTGGTGTGGGTCACTTTTCTGTTGTCCTCAGACAGAATGAGTTGAGTGTTTGCTGTGTTTGGATCCAGGGTGAGATCACAGGCATCTGAACACAAGAATAGAGATTAAAAGTGTAGGACAATTTTAGACTCTGTGCATGTGAGTGTGAAAGAGAAAAAGACCTACATTTTCTCAGTCCTGGAGTGATTCTGAAATGGCCTCCATGATCCAAACTAGAAAGAGACAAATGGACAGCACAAATGAATAATGTTTGATCATCAAAAGTGTAGAAGCAGCTAAAATGGCAATTTTTTATACAGCACCATTAAACACAAACACAAAAAAGCACAGCAGTAAAAAAGAATTAAAACAATAAAATAACAGTAGAGAATGCTATGCAAGAGCGCTTCATCATATTCAAATAACATGTATTCAACATGTATTATATGCCTTATTTAACAAAAAGGTTTTTAACTTAGACTTAAACACAGATAAAGATGGGGCTAGTCTAATAGAAATGGGCAAGTCATTCCAGAGTCTGGGAGCAGCATCCGAGAAAGCCTTCAGCCTTGACTTGAGGTGAACAAGAGTCTCTGGTTGGAAGACTGGAGTGATCTGGTTGAATGGTGCTCAGTAGTGGTGGGCAGATCGAGGCTTCGTGAAGCAATGAAACAGTTGAACCAAATGGGCCATATTGTGTCGAGGCTTCGAATCAATCCGACACCCGTCTCAACGGTGACACCTAGTGGTCACTTGCAGGTGTTGATCTGAAACAACCTTGACGAGCCATTAAAAAAAATTTGTTGTTTTTTTATTATTGTATTTTTCTAATATGTGAAGCTTGTAACCTGTAGGCTCCTCACTGTGCATAATGTTATTTTGGTCCTGCAAAATGAATATTAATAAAAGAAATCAAGCCACAATGTCTCACTATTTTAGAGATTTTTTATTAAAAAACATTAATTTCTCTGCTGTGGAAGGACTTAGCCTACTTCTTTTTTTACAGATAATTTCTCCAGCCTTTGAAAAAATCCTCTCACAATGGACACTTGTTGCTGGCAAAGATATTTTTCAGCTAGGACATACAAATGAGGAAAGATTACTGCTCTCTCTTTCCAGTAAGTTAGTGGATCATGAGTTCTGGGCAAATACGCAAATTTCAAATTCTCCTCAAATGGCGCATCATGGATGATGTATTGTTGCAGTAGGCTAGCAGCCGATCACAATACACACATCTCACTTTATTTGGGGTTTCTAAACAGAAATGCTCCCACACCACAGATGTACGGCATCTCTTCTGGGGAGCCTCCATTTTATCTATCTATCTATTTATCCATCTATATGAATCTATCTATGTA
Source organism: Leuciscus idus (assembly GCA_021554675.1). NCBI lineage: Eukaryota > Metazoa > Chordata > Actinopteri > Cypriniformes > Leuciscidae > Leuciscus > Leuciscus idus. The sequence goes on from CM038623.1 coordinate 8,413,243, forward strand.
TCTAGATATGTACCTATAATATATCTATGTATTTATATATGTATCTATAATCTATCTATATATGTATCTATCTATCTATATCTATTAATCTAGCTGTCTATATATATTTATATCTATGTATCTATTAATGTGTCACTATATGTATACTCTGTCTGTCTCTAGACTATCAGCAGGGCTGGACTGGCCATCGGGCATACCGGGCATTTGTCCGGTGGGCCGACGTGCTTTTTGGGCCGATACATCTCATACTCATACATAATTTGTATTATTATTATTTTATTTTATTTTTTTTACGGCCCATAAAATGTGTACATCGGCGGCCCATTCGTTTTGTTTTGTTTTGCTTAATTGGCGGCGCTGGGTTTGTGCCGGTGTAATGCAGTGGTAAAAAAAAGTCAGTGTTAGTTTTTTTTTTCTGACAGACCAGCCCATGAAACACGTAGATCAGCGGCCCATTGGTTCTTTTCTTGATTGACACTGGGCTGGCCCAATCACAACTTTAAACGAGTGAGCGAGCGTGCAGCAGTGTCAGTGTGTATCTGTCAAAATAGTCAGCGAGATGGAGAAGAAACGCAAGGATTGTGCAGAGAAATGGCGTGAAAAAATAGAACCAGGCCCTTAAAGCAGACGCTGTAAAATGTGTCAAAATATATGTTTTCTGCCCTTCATCAGCTCCTGTGGCAGATGATGATAGTGAGGAGGATCAGGAGAGAGATGAGAAAGTGTAGAGCCTGCGGTAAGCAGAACTACTTTCAAAACACCCCATTTCCTTGATTTCACTTTTATACAGATGTGCGATTGTGTGGTCTGTTCCCGACCGTGTCAATCAAACGCTGATTTGGCGGACCACACCTGATGAAACACTAGTGAAACACTTCGAGGCTTCGTTTGGCCATAGTCACGTGACATGGGTGTTTTGAATCACGCTTCGGATCAGTGTTTCGAAACATCTGCGCTTCGGGATCTCGCAAAGCTTCGGAACGACTGTTTCGCGTCAGCCATCCCTAGTGCTCAGTCAGTACGTCAGATGGTAAGGTAAGATGGAGAATAAGGACATTATCACTCAGCGCTCAATGCAGTTTGCTTCGCGCTCCACTCAAATCGCCCCCCGCTCGCTCCAAACAAGGAAAAAGATCTACATGTACAGTATCACTTGTAGCTTAGACCACAGCCTTCCTCCTAAAGAACTAATGAGCAACAACAACATTTTTCAAATAGAAATGTTTTATTTCAATTTACAAATTAGGCCTATGTAAGAATGAATATAGCCTACACAAAAAGTCCTGTAAAATTAAACTAATAAATGGGCCTAATAATATAAATAAAAATGATATAAACAAAAATATACATAAAAGTTTTAAAAGTAAATTAACTATTAGGCCAGAATTCTTATAACTGAACTTTTGCGCAACGCGCACAATTAAAATTAAAATGGGCTTATATCCATTGTACACACAAACTGCTGTAAAATGAAATGAATAAATGGGCCTAATAATATAAATAAAATTTATATAAACAAAAATATATACATAAACGTTTTAAAAGTAAATTAACTATTAGGCCAAAATTCTTATAACTGAACTTTTGCGCAGCGCGCAGGATTAAAATTTAAATTGGCTTGCATCAATTGTTTGAATATTACGCTATATTTAATTTATAATTTGTTACAATTTACAGTATTCAATTTGCTAACCTTTTGTTTTCTTCCCAGCATGTTCACGGAGCACACTTTCATGTTTTCAAGAGATATGTGTCTTTTTAGATTCCAAAATGAATCTTTACTGACTGAAACGATGTCTCCACATTCGTTTTCTTGTACCACATTATCATTGTTAGTTAGTTTTATATTAATAGTACAAGTATGACTTCTCATTTTCCTTTTTGAAGTTTTTGAACTCCATTATTGAGCCGAGTTTTTACTGAAAATAGTCTACTGTTGATGACTGTGCAAGACGGATTCTGGGTCAGGCTTGACGAGCATGCTTCAGACTCGTGGTGTGAGCGGAGCGAAATTGGAGCGGGAAACCGACGCTCCGTCCTTTTAAAAATGCCGCTCTTCGCTCTGTCCAAGATCTGCCCGCTCTAAGTAGAATAATAATATTTAGTATGTTAAGACATAACCACAAGAAATGAACGCATGTGGAAATTCAGTACATGACAATCTCAACAATCGTGTTAGACTCTCCCGCTCCACTCCGCTCACATGCTCTGATCAGCAGTCTAGCTGCCGCATTTTAAACAAATTGTAATCAAAACACAGCTGAATGACTAATCCCAACATTAAGTAATTACAGTAATCCAGCCTGGAAGAGATAACGGCATGAATTACTTTAAAAAAAAAAAGAAAGAAAAAAAGAAAGGAATGTCTTTATTTTTGATAAAAGTCGGAGCTGAAAAAAGCATGATTTCACCACTGAATTTATCTGCCTATCTAATTTCAGAGATTCATCAAACACATGCCCAAATTTTTCACCCATGGCTTCACACAAGAAGACAACCTATCAAGGTTAAGTTTGGGAGTATTAAAAGATCTAAAGGTCCATTAAAATTCAGAAAATGTAGATACAACCAGGCCTTTACATCTGACACACAGGCCTGATGACTATCCAAACCATCCAAATTTTGCTTTAAGGGCAGATAACATTGGGTGTCATCAGCGTAACAATGGAATGATTTATTTTAAGTTTTGAAGAAGCACCCATGAGAAAATTTTGATTCCTCTGAAATATTATTCTTCATATTGATCATATTCCTATCAAATATAAATATGTTTCGTTTAGTTTAGCTACTTACATCTTATCTCACACTTTATGATCATTAACTGAAGGGGCCGTCCAGTCACTCTGAAATTCACGCTCAACAGCTTCAGTGAACATAAAGCCTGTCTACTTTGATTTGATTTGTCATCTCAAATATTTTGACATTGATGAGCAGTGACAGACCAATGAGGCAGCTCAGATGAGACAGCTCAGAAGAGATTATCTTAGTGCTATGCAATACCTTAGTGTTAATACTATATTAGGCAATTACTTCTATGATTTCATAGCTGGCTACGGCCATGCTCCTGCTATTTTTCGCCCCATACTCACTATCCAGCTGGATGTCGTTGGCCACACAGATTTTGCTATGAGTGTGTAACGTCAGTTGTTGGTAGTTACATGCCGCGTGCCAGTTAACACATTCATGGAAGAAGAATCACAGAAGTGGTGCAAGATTAGGGTTTTGGTTTGATTTAGATCGGTTTTATTTGGGGGGATTCTAATTATTGGCCGGCGATATTTATTACAAAAAATAAAAATGCCCCACATACTTGAGAAACTGCAGAGAGCAGTTTGGATCCTTCAGTTTGTCGTTGAGCAGCTGGACTCCTGTTTCTCCTGGGTGATTGTAGCTCAGATCCAGCTCTCTCAGGTGTGAGGGGTTTGAACTCAGAGCTGAAGACACATAACCACAGCCTTCCTCTGTCACCATACAGCCAGACAACCTAAAGACACACACACACACACACACACACACACAAAACATTATTTAAAGTATGGAATACTAAATATTAAATAATCATAAATAGGGATGCACCGATCCACATTTTTTCACTTCCGATCCGATTCCGATACCTGAATTTGGATATCGGCCGATACTGATACTATTCCGATACCAGAGTTGTGTTTGCTTTAATACTATTATTATCATTATTGTTTATTTTATATGATGCTGAAATAAACTTCTCTCAACAGGCAAGTAAGTTATGATATGTAACGTTACGTATGTATGCATGTATGTATGTCCCAAAAGGCAACTTGAGGTAAGTAACGTTATAAAGTCAGAAAAGGAAGTCAGAAAAACAGGAAATCCTGTTAACAGTAAAACAAATCCCATTCTGAAAACAAATATGCAACTGTAAGGGTTTCAAATTGATTGGCATGTCAATATTTATTACATTCCCAAAATGTCAAATACTTGTCTTGAAATATAAGAAAAGCGCAAGTGTAAACCTCTTACACACACACTATCTGAAGGGTGATCCTCGCTCCGATGCGGTAACTCTCTCGATGAATGCTCGATCAACATCAGCATCTTGAAACAGACAAGTGGATCTCGCCTCAGACGCGCGTCAATTTCGCTTCAAACTTTTGCTTTTTACGCGCGCGAATGGATTCAAAATATTCAAGTGTCCAAATAGACGCGGTAGACGCAAATTTGACGCACTATTCGCGTTTGGTGTGAACGCACAGTGTGCTTTTTTAAATGTTTGATTGCGTTCGTTGTGTTGTACAACGCGAGGCGAGGGAGCTTCAAAGAGCTCTGAATTACGGCTTTGTAAACATTGCATTTCGCTGTCTTGCTCTGCAGTGTTCCAGTGTCAAGTATTTCCACACAGCGGACGTTGTTGGCTAGCCGCAAACTGCGGAATGGATTTCCTGAGTGAGCGGGGGCGTGTCTCATAACTGTCGCATAAGCCGCGCCTCCGTTCAGTAAATCCATTCCGCAGTTTGCAGCCAGCTAGCAGACTAGCCCGCGGGAATCACTTTTGGAGTCATTTAAGCAGACAACGTTAAAGCGCACACATGACTCATGGATATCGGATATCTCCGCAGATTGGATCGGGAAAAGCCGATACGTGAATTACGCTGGTATCGGTCCCGATACCGATACTGGATCGGATCGGCCCCATCCCTAATCATAAATCAACTCAAACCTCAGTATCTCCAGCTGACAGTTTGGACTCTTTAGTCCATCAAAGAGCAGCTTCACTCTTAAATCCTGGAGGTCATTGTTACTCAGATCCAGCTCTCTCAGGACAGAGTTTGAGGATGTTAGAGCAGATGACACATATCCACAATCCTGGGCAGTGAGATTACAGCCAGCAAGACTGAAAAAGAGCAGAACAGATGGAAATAAACTGTTTTAACTTCATTCCACAAATGCCATTTCAAAAAGATCTGCTTCATTCTTATAAAATAAGTCAGACATAAAAAAAATAAAAAAATAAAAAATCAGGATAAATTACTGTGAAAAAATAAAATAAAATAAAATCCAAATTAATTTAGAAAGAAGACATGATTTAACACTCACAGAGCTTTCCTGCAGTAGATCACAGCTGGTATCAGTCTTCTTCTCCCCTCATCTGATGTGTTGTATTTCTTGAGGTCCAGCTCATCCAGCACCTCCTCTGACATCTGAAGCATGTAGGCGATTGTTGAGCAGTGAGAAGGAGAGAGTTTCTTCTCTGAGTGTTTGTCTGATCTCACAAACTCCTGAATCTCTCTGGACAGAGTCTGATCTTTCACTTCCAACAGACAGAGGAACAGATTGATGGATTTCTCAGTGGAGAGTCCATGTCCATCTTTGATCTTCTCTTTAATGTACTGTGTGGTTCTCCTGATGCTCTCTGAGCTGCTCTCTGTGTGTGTCAGTAGATCATGTAAGAGTCTCTGATTGGACTCCAGTGAGACACCCAGCAGGAACCGCAGGAACAGATCCAGATGTCCATTCTCACTCTCAAGGGCTTTATTGACTATTTCCCTATGCAGATTATGCACTACATCAAAAAACTGCAATGTGTCAACATGTTTCATTACATAATGGTAATACACATACAAAGCAGCGAGAAATTCCTGAACGCTCAGATGAATGAAGCTGTAGACTTTCCTCTGATGAATCACAGATTCCTCCTTAAAGATCTCAGTGCAAATCCCAGAATACACTGAGGCGTCAGTGACGTCTATGCCGCTCTCAATCAGGTCCTCCTCATAGAACATCACATTGCCCTTCATCAGCTGTTTGAAAGCCACTTCAGCAAGTTTCACAATCACTTCTCTTCTCTGCAGGAGTTTCTCTGGATTTCTCTCTTCATACTTCTGATTCCTCATGTTGATCTGATTCAGCAGGAAGTGGATGTACATTTCAGTCAGAGTTTGAGGGATTTCTGCACTTAGATCTTCTTCCAGGAGCTTCTGAAGCACAGTGGATGAGATCCAGCAGAAGACGGGTATGTGGCACATGATGTGGAGGCTTCTTGCTCTTCTGATGTGTGAGATGATTCTGCTGGCTTGATGCTCGTCACTGATTCTCTTCCTGAAATATTCCTCCTTCTGAGGCTCATTGAATCCCTGAATCTCTGTGAGACGGTGGATGTATTTTGAGGGGATCTGATTGGCTGCTGCTGGTCTGGAGGTGATCCAGATGAGAGCAGAGGGAAGCAGATCTCCTTTCATGAGGTTTGACATCAACTCACCCACTGATGAAGTCTCAGTCACATCAGAAACTTTATGAGCGTCTGAAAACAACAGTGTGATTCTGCTTTCATCCAGACCATCAAAGATGAACACAACTTTACACTCCTCATAAATCTTTGAGTCCAGATCTTGAAGTTCAGGATGAAAGTCCAGCAGAAGTCTATGAAGACTGTACTGATGATCTTGGATCAAGTTCAGCTCTCTAAATGGAAGCACAAACATGAAATCTACATCCTGATTGGCTTTTCCCTCGGCCCAGTCCAGAATGAACTTCTGCACAGAGACGGTTTTCCCGATTCCAGCGATGCCTTTAGTAAGAACAGTCTTGATTTGGTCTTTCTCCTCACGTCCTGGTTCAGGTGAGGCTTTAAAGATGTCATTGCAGAAGATTGGAGTGTCTTGTGAGTGTTGTGTTCTGGCTGTTTTCTCCATCTGTAAAACCTCATGTTCTTCATTCACTCCTTCTCTCTCTCCCTCTGTGATGTAGAGCTGTGTGTAGATTCTGTTCAGGAGGGTTTCATTCTCTTGGAGTTTGTTTCCCTCAAATAATCTCTCATACTTGTTCTTCATGCTGGTTTTGTGCTGATCTTTCACTCTCTGTAGGTCTCCAGTCTTCAGTGTGTGTGTCTGCAGGAATGCTTCAGTTTTGTCCTGATAGTGGGATGTAGAGAATGGCACAGATCTGATCAGCTCTTGTATCTCTGCCCTGCTGTAATTAAAAAGTAAAGAGCAGCAATTGCAGTCATTAGAATGACCATTAAATAACATCAGAAATATTTTGGTTACTATATATGATTTTAGACCTCTCTTCATGTTAAGCATATGTTGCATACTCAATTTTTATTTTATTTTATGGTATTTCTTTCTTTTTCTTATTTCTTTTCATTAAAATAATTTTTCATCTTAGATGCACTACAATAAATCAGCAAGTAAAGGTTTATACTAACGGAGGGTCAGATGTCATTGGTCCACCACTGAAAGAAAGGGGTGGCGTCATGGATCTGCTACTCTTCAGAGACACACCGCTGGGTTCTGGAGACTCTGATCTCTGTCTCTTCCTCCTGCTGATGCTGACAAATGACAAACAAACAAAATTTTATTTTGGAGCACTAGCTATGCCGTATAACTAGAATGCTCAATATATTTACACTTATTTATTAATTTAGCAGACACTTTTCATCTAAAGCCATTTATAATTAAGCAATACAAACAGTTCATCCAACAGAGTTGCAAAGTTAAATGCAAAATTGCACTTAAATGCAAAGACATTACTAGAAAGAGAGAGCTGATGGTTTAACCAAATTTAGTCAAGTACTCAAAGATAATTTTTTTAGACACGTCTTAAATAGTAAGGGACTAATTTGTTTGGAAAAGTTGGCGAGATCGTTCCTCCAGTGAGGAACAGTGACAGTGAAAATTCAGGAAAGTGATTGTGTGTTTCTCTGTGAAGGTTCAGTATCAGCACTCACCCATTGCAGGCTTCTGGAATACACTGTAAATCACTTTGTATAAAAGCATCTGTTAATGCTGAAATGACCAGTGTCTCACCTGGGGTCAGAGGTCACTGTTGCATCACTGGATCCAGACGGAAGATTCCTCATGGATTGATCACAGCTGGATCCAGGAGATGGAGGACTCATTTCAGAGGCAGTGTCCTCATCTTGTCTTTCAGAATGGAAACTCATTTTAGTTTTCTCCTGCTCTCATTTCTCAAAGCAGATGTCAGACCTTTTGTGAAGAAACACAGTTATTTTTAAAATAGTTTTCTGTAGTACGATGTTACAATACAGCTACATCAAAGTACATCTTAATTATTTTTAGAACATTGACTTTCCCCATTTTATAATGAACACATACAAATATATATCGTAATCTCCAAAATATGGTAATTTAAAGGTTCTTTATGAATACTTGATATTTTTTCTAAATGTGTCAATAGGCTTAAAGCTTGTACAGAACCATTTAATGCCCCTTTAACCCTTTAATGAACCTTTAACAGAACATGTGTGTTCAACTCTGTTCAGTAAAAGACACTTCTATCCTTTTCTTCACCAAGCAAGTAAACAACAGAACATTTTAATTATTAGGGTTTTGGATAAACATGCCCAGTCACAAAAACATTAAAGCCATATGCTGTGATTTCAAATTTCCTTATACCTTTGTGAAAGGCACTGTCCATTCATAACAGATTATTTTGGTCATCATAAACATAATTGCTTTTACTTAAACAAATAGACTTTTAACTTAATTGTGTATTTCAGACAGACACTGTCACAACAAAACAATCATCTGCAGAGACAAACTAACATTCAATCACACCAGTGTGTGTGTGTGTGTGTGTGTGTGTGTGTGTGTGTGTGTGTGTGTGTGTGTGTGTGTGTGTGTGTGTCTGTACAGTTTGAAATGTAATCATTTACATTTATTTTAAGAACATAATTTACTTTAATACTTTTAGCAGTCTAATACTAGTGATCTTGCAAAAGCAGTGCTGAATACTGCATCCAGAATGTGTCGAATTTACCAGTTTACACTGTAAAAATGAATACGCTATATCTACTCAATAAAATTGTGGCAAAAGATTACAAGCAATATTATTAATTAAATGTAACAATTTAATTAATAATATTGCTTGTAATCTGTTGCCACAATTTTATTGAGTAGATATAGCGTATTCATTTTTACAGTGTACCAGTGATTGTTGATTCTGTTGTACAGTATATAGGCCTAAGTGCGTCATGAGAAGCATGTCTCATTTACTCATATTTGTGCAACAGAAACAACATTCACTGGTTCATAACATGTGAACATATACAGTAATAATAATATTAATGTCACTTCTAATTTTATAATTCACACAATAATGCATTTGTGTCAAAAAAAATTTCTGTTGGAGAAATATCTTCAAATTCAAAATGTTTATTTTGTCGTTACCTGATCTAAAAATATCAGAATATAGGCAAAATATATATTTTTTAATGATAATATAATATTATATAAAACAAACTGTTATTATTACTATCTAAAAATATTCCTAGTATATAGGCTAAATCGCAGGATATCAGAAGTAATTTATACATCGTCACCGTTTCCGCCATTTTGTTTAGATTCTAATGACAAAATATAATGATTTGTGTTTTGAATCCCATGTAAAGAAGAACATAAACCTAAATGGTGGAAATTGTTATTGTTATATCATGGTAACATATGTTCTGAACTCACCACACAATATGCGACCGTTTAAATATCCACACAGTTAACAGGTTTAAAGCCTCGGAATGGCGTCTCTTCTCTTCCGTCTCTTTTACTTTCGTTTCTGTTTGTTTCTACTGTGTGTTTCTACCTGGTAAAGGTGTGTCTTGTTTACTTGTAACTACACACTCGTATGAATAACAAACTCACTCCCTCTAGTGGCGCAAAGAGTCATCGCAGATTCAACAGGACTGTATTCTGATACGTGTGTGTGTGTGTGTGTGTGTGTGTGTGTGTGTGTGTGTGTGTGTGTGTGTGTGTTTGTTTGGGAATGGGTGACTTGAATAAATCCTTTATTTTGATGCTAGCAGAATAAGCATTTTTAGGTTACCAGATCAAATGTTTTGACAAAACCAATTAAAAACACAGGAAAAATGGAAATGAAAATATAATCATTAGTCAAGGCAGCAACAAAACAAATTCTAAGAATTCCACTCAGAGATTCACTCAGATATTATTAAACCAATATTAGTGAGCCAGTTTTTCTCGATAGCTTAAAGGGATAGTTCACTTTGAAATAAATTTTTGGTATGTTAAATCAAGGGCCTCAAGGGCATCCAAGATGTAGGTGTCTTTTTTCCCGCAGTAGTTTCAATTTTGATATTTTTAGGTCAAACCGTTCTTGTCTCAAACACTAGATGTCGCCTTGGCTACGGTTTCGTTCCAATGAACTGCAGTAGCCAAGGCGACTTCTATTGTATATATCTATACCCGCCCGCGCTCTCAGATCACTTGGACATGGCTGTGTATAAGAGGTAAAAACGATATAAATACTGTTCGTTTTCTCACACAAACCGCTCGTTTCGTGTCTTAGGCCATCAATGTGTACTTACGATGGGGAATTGTTTTAATTTGGACTCTGTGCATGCTCTTTGAGACTGTGACCATAGACCTGCATTATATGACTGACAGACAAGAACGGTTTGACCTAAAAATATCAAAATTGAAACTACTGCGGAAACAAAGACACCTACATCTTGGATGCCCTTGAAGTAAGCTAAAACACACCAAAATTTAATTTCAAAGTGAACTATCCCTTTAAACACATTAGTCCACTCTGACATCACATTTCTGAAATAGTTAACACACAGGCTAAAACTGAAGCTCGCTGGTCAAAATAACTAATTTTGTTTGCAAAATTCTCTAACACTCACGAAACATTACAGTTTGTCTGAATAGATAAAACACTAAACCCCATTCTCTGAACCAAATTCTCAATATCCTAAACCATTTTGTAAAACTCTTTCTGTAAAACATTAAACAAGTTCAGGTCGTTAAAACACAGTTTGCAAATCTCATGCACTCTTTTTGCAAAACACTAAACACATTTTCACTCATTAAAACACATTTCTCACTGCGATGCACTTTTCAAACCACTAAACACAGGCAGGCTAAAGTTAAACACAACTACAACACAGTTGTCATCGTTTACACACAACGACTCAAAATTGTTCACTCTTATTTCTAATGATGAGAGGAAACCAACTGTACAAAATACAAGACAGTTCAGAGTGCCTAGATTTACTCAAAATGTTCAAGAAATGTTTGAAAAACTGTAAAAACATGCAACATACGCACATTTTTCCATCAAACACTGCAACTTGAGGTCAAATTTATTTATTCTTTCAATCAATCATTACACAATGGACAACAAAATACAGCTATAAATATGAAATTATGCTTTACAAACTCAACAGATATGCTGAATACTGTAAAAAAAAGAAAAGAAAAAAAAAAGAAAAAGGAAACTTATAAGTGGAAATATCTAAAAAAGAAAGAAATCTTCACATGTACTCCATTCGTTCCTGTCAGTTATGCCACAGGTTTTCATCAACATCACATTGGATGTTTTCTCTTGCAACACACCGAGGGAAATATGTTGTATCCATCCCTGGCACCCGTTGCCAGGCAACCAGCATTCAGCGTCTCCAGGAGGGACATCTACTCATATGGCAGGGATGTCCTGCAAACCATTCATTCACAAGGCGAGACTGGTGGAGGGCAACATTGTCCCAAATAATGACATACGAGTCATTCCAGGCCTCTACAGCTCTCTCCAGGGACGGACTGACAATCTGTGCGTTCTGGAAAAGTCCAGAACGGCCGTCCAACCGAGACATAAAAAGTCTAAAGCAATATGAACAGCCAACAGCAGGGGCACTAAAACGATCACTTATGCAATGTGTAAAAAACAACAACTGAGGAAGAAGAGTCGGCCTACTAGCCACTGACAGAAAGTTCGTTTTATAAGGCTTACCTACAGTATAGGCCTACTGCACTTTTAAATTTGCTTACATCATATTTGAATAGTTAAGTTATAGTATAGCAGTGGTCTCCATGTAATAATGTTCGTGTGATCGAGATCAGCCCGCACAGCTGCTTTGTCCGCGATCGCTGTTTTTTTTGGGCCAGATCAAAGTTTTGTTCCGTTTTTTGAGCGTTTGCCATTTGAATACTCGACTTGGCATTTAGAAATATTTCAGTGTTGATGTTCTCATCAACATTATTACACAGAGCTGCACGATCCACTGAGAAGCATTTCAGCGCAGAATTCTCTATCTCTATTATAAACCCACAGATGACTATGTGATTTAAGCTTGTTAAAAGCCACAGATGAAACAGCACTGATATTCTCAACATATTGACGCAAAAAACAGGCGAAACATTGTTCCAAGAACAAACCAGTTAGAAGACATTTCACTCCACAACTTATGAATTAGGCTAACTGTAGTAAAACAAAGTTTTTTGGCAGATATGTATTCATATTAAAAATGCTGTTATATAGTCATGTATTTGTATTAAATGTAATGCAGTAATATTTTTGTTTAGAAGTTATGGCAGTTTATTTTTATTTTTTTTTGCATTTATATTTATACTAAATGTTTGGGCTACTGTTTTTGATAACAGATACAATAGGTTTATAGAAAATCAAAAATATATATATTTTCATAATTTTTCAGGAATTGTTGATCTTTTTTAAACGCTTGTAAGTCTGAACCAGAATATCAAGATATTTTATTATTTCGCATATGATGGTGAAAAGTAAAAAAGCACCACCATGTTATATGTATAATAAATATTTGAGTATAACACACAAAAATCCCTTCTAGATTATTTTATCCCTTGAGGTAGCCCTCGCACACAAAAAGGTTGGAGACCCCTGGTATATAGTAACTATAGGTTTTATAATTAGCCTACAAGTTTGTGTAATTTGGGGTTTCTGTAGCCAGTGACATTTCATAATTTGTATTTTATGGCATTGTACATTTTTTGTTTTTATTTGAAGGCTGAGGCCAATTATCATCATTGGTTTTGAGATGTTACTTGCTGTGAATACCTTGTCTGATAGGGAATAGTATTGTGGCATAGTATCAGGACATCCTGTCTAGCGCAAGGCTAGAGGCGAATGGCCGGATGATGGGCCTATTATTTGGGAGAAAGTCCAGGGCTGTTGTTTAGCCCCAGTCCGTCTCTGGCTCTCTCTCTTCAGGGGGAACCAGTCTTTCATTCAGTGCATCAAGAAACTAACGTTTAGCCTCAATTGTTCCTTTCTTCTTCTTTTTTTTTTCCCGTTGCAATCATGTTTATTGTCTCCAAAACATCGACCTTATGTTTTATTTTTTATTGAACTTTCCAAATTAGAGAATTCAATAGCAACTTCTTGACACATTTCTTTTACACATTTTCACATTGTGTAAACGTATAAATTGAAACAACAATCATTTCAATAAAAGAAACAAAAAAAAGTTTTAAAAAATAAAGGACATCACAAACATTCATTTATCAGAGATACAGTTTTTTGACTTTACGGTTTTTAAAACATTTGCAGATTCTAAATACATTTTTAAGGCTGTTTTAAAATTTCTACGAATATAACATTTTTCTAATAACAAAAACAAATCGATCACATAATATATTTTTCTTTTGGAAAAGTCATATTAATTTAAAACAGATGACAAATGTTTCGCGGACTCATTTCTGATGGAAGTAAACGGCATTGCGTCATTTTAATATCCATTCGGATTGGTCCGTCATGAGTGCAACCTTTTACACTGGGATTAAAGATAGACTGGAAAACAGACAGTGTGTGAAAGAATTCACAAATAACAACACAATATTAATTTTGTACATTGTTCGCATAGGAGCAACATTAGTGGGCAAATCATTAACCAACTTTATCAGCTTCAACATTACTAATTTTCTCAGCCTTCCTCCCCTTATTAGATGAAACACATGAGAGGATGTTATCAGAAACGAGAATAGTTGACCAGTTCTATCATTCATGGTTTCACAAAACAGGTTTAAATTTGTCAGGTGTACACTAGTGTGATTTTAAAAACGAGGTATGTTAGAGAGTTAAAGCAAATATGAACTAGGAATGACCTCAAAAACACAAATAAGGAGATTATATAAAAAAATAATTGTGTGACCACATTTCCTTCTGTTCTTCGATAAAACGTGATGAGGATCATCTCAAATCGTTGTACACTAGTAGTCTAATCGAGTGCTTTATTGCTTAGTGGTTCGCGCGCTCAGATGTGGGACGGACAGAGTCAAAGAGAAAGTAAAACCCCTAAACTATAAAGCTCAAAGACAGAGACACGAAACTCCTAAACTATAAAGCTCAAAGACAGAGACACCAAACCCCTGAACTAAAGCTCAAAGACGGACTCTACACGAAACCCCGATCACCAGAGACGTGAGTAGACCATCCTATAATTCACTTTAACCAATTTAAATACCTGCTATTAGTTTATAGATTTGTTTTTGCCATGAATCCACTAAAAGGACACGGTGAAGAAACATATGTGAGCTGGAACGTGGGAGGAAATTGGTACTGAGACTGGTAATCGCGTTCCTCGCAAATGTTTTGCGTTCCCCCGAGAAACTTTGCTTTCACTCGCAAAGAACACAAAAGTTTTGCGAGCGAAGTAACGCAACAGTTTTTTTTTTTTTTTGGGAGAGAATACAAAATATATGCCGAATACTTTTCCACCACCATGTCCACGTGGCCTTAGCAGGGACGTGCACAGACATTTTGAGGGGCAGGGGCTCAAGTGAAATAAAGGGCACTTCTCATACGTATTTTTTTTTCTTTTTATAAACAAAAAAGTATATTAACACAACTCTGACTTCCTTTTAAAAAAATTAATTAAAAAAGTTAATTAATTTTATCTTCCTCAAACTCACGCAATTGTTTCATTTTCAAAAGATGTCTACAAAATAATCAGTTTACACAGAAACCATGGTCTCCTTAGTATTCACTAGGTTTATAGAGCAGCAAAGGAAACCATTCCACAATGTGCAGGTTTTGAAAACATTTTCTATGCTACTAGTTTCAAGTATATTTGAAGAGTTCAGATGCAAAAGCCTCTTAGTGCCATCTGAAATTTTCTTCTAAAATGAGAATTTTTTTTCAAGCTCGTATATTTAAGTTCAGTAATTTAACTTAAATGACAATTAAGAAGTAATTTTCATTGCCAGTTATGTGAAATAAGTGAACATAAACATACAAGCTTGATAAAAATGATCATTATAGAAGGAAATTTCAGATGGCACTTAGAGGCTTTTTCATCTCTTCATATTTAGAATAACCTAAATAACTGCATCAAGCAGAGGGGCGTGTTTTACTAATAATTTGTTTATTTTTGCACAAGGCACTACATCGTTTTAATTATTTTGGTGTTATCAGAATACATAACACTTTAAAATTAAACTTACAAAAATAATTGAGTAAAAATTCAATAAAAGCCAATGTCATGTATTTGTGGTTGTATGGAATACTATTTTATAAAGGTTTAGAGGAAATAAAAAAAGTAAAATTACTCATAAATAAAAAATTAATTTATAAATATTGTTATTTGTAATGTTTAATGTTAACTTATTTCTACTCAGTTTTATTTATTAATGTAGGCTACCAGATGCAGTTACTCAGATTTACTACATTTTTTAGAGTGTATCCTCCATCTGTTTGCATCTGTAGATTTCTTCTAAATTCACCAATTTAGATTTCTAAATTTCAGGGGGAAAGACTCTTGATGTAAGTCATTAACTGAGGACGTTCTGTATGCAAATTAGGCGTCAACTAGTTAAAATGCGCACATTTGCATCTAATTGACAGGGCAATGCAGGTATTTTAGGATAAACAAAATAACTAAAGCATATCACCTGGTGGTGATATATGCTTATACTACAGGGCCGTTGAATGCTTGAATCTGATTGGTTGATGAACGTTCTAAGGTGTGCATTATTTTCAGGGAAACGCACGGCTAAAGTAGTTCCAGGCAGGTCTTGACCGCATTACAGTTCCATATCACTTCGCGTAGTCAACTGTAATAACGGAAAATAGGATACAATTCATAACAAGAAAAAGCATTTAGCCCCATGCGCTTGATCTGCAATTTTCAATGTCTAGCTTCACAATCAATAGAAACATGCAGTTTAATTTGAATAAATAAACTATAAAGTCCTATCTATAATCAATAGAAAATTAAACTGAATATAGGCTAAATAAATGGATAGTCCTGCAGCACGGATTTTTATTGCAGATAATTTAACAAATAAATAATTATTGATAGGCCTACTTGTTAAAAGGGCTTTGGGTTTCATTTATTTGGCTAGTCTACTGTCATCTGTCAATAATAGAAAAAAAAAAGAATTAACGAATTAATTAAAACGAATTGAATTAATAAATAAATAATAATATTGACGCACATATGCTTTTCTGTCTCATTATTGCAACATCTCTCTCTAATAACTGCATTAATAACTGCATAAAGCCGGGAACACACTTTAAGGCCGGTTATGAATGTAATTTGATACTTATGACTGATCATGCCCAAACGCGTGTTCAGCGCGTTCAGTCTGTGTTCAAAGTCGGTGTTTAAAATCTGCTGCAGTCGATGAAAACAGTCAGAGAATGTGTCAGCTAGTCGTGTGTCCCCAGCATTAGTCTGCTATCAGCGGCTCAAACCTCCGTTACTAACTCTGAAATGACGTTTTGGAATTAGCAACGGAGGCATGGGATTAGATGCGTAAGAAATTAGTCCTACATACAAGAGCATTTTAATGACAAAAACTTTACAAACGTCTTGAAATACATAATCTGAACAATGTTTCGAGGTGTGGTAACTGTAGTATAAGCGGAATAATTGACTTCAGGCCGTTGAATTATTAGAAAAATAATGCACACCCGAGGTGTAACGGCCACTCCGCTTCGCGTCGTGACCGCATTACCACCTCGGGTGTGCATTATTTTTCTAATAATTCAACGGCCTGTCGTCAATTATTCCTTACTTATTTTATTAACTTATTTTATTACATGTCTTGGTTGAATTCCAATGTAGAATGCGGTCTGTTATTTCTTGATAAGAGACCGCTGTGCGGAGTATAACAGACCGTTGCCATGAAAAACAGAGCGTTGCTATGGACTCACAGGATTCTAACCGTAGGAGACGGAGCGTACTATTTTCTTTAGCGGAAGCAATACAATCGGGTTTAACAATCGGGGGAGAGGGAGAGGGAGCGCTTCAGAACTCCTTACCTGATATTTAGATATACTATTCCTCAATAAATATATTTGTTTGACAGGGAAGCTGTGCGCAAACAGAAATATATATTATAAAAAAATAAAAATAAAAATAAAAAGCACCCCAGAAAAAAGGGCACTTTCTCTCCAGGAATAAAAAGGGCAGGTGCTCAAGCCCCCTTTGATGTCTATGTGTGCACGTGCCTGGGCCTTAGGGTTTCCGTATGTAACATACTTCCATTGTGGCAGTGCCCTGGCTTATATGTACACGTTTGTACCTAAATTAGAAGAACCTTTTTAAAGGGGACCCTAGCTCCCAGTGTCAGTTTTTGTACCTTTTTTTTTCTGAGAGGGAATGTTCTGACGAACAAGGTCCTGTAGCTTATAGTGCAAGTCTGCAACAATTAGTCTGTAAATCCTATTTATGTCACACGTGATATTTGAAACATTCGTCCTCATTAATAGGCTAATCAAAAGACTGGGTGTTTCACTATTTTGTGCCACATATTGTTGTTTCTGGCGAGCACGGGGATCGTTTTGCTTTGATCAAAGTTCGCACACGTCTAGGGCGGCAAATCAATAGGCTTGTTTGAGATGAGCAAAATCTGCGCAGAACCGATCACCGGTGATCAGCGCGACATGCATGCCGGTTAGAAATGTGTCCGAGTGCGGTCCGCCTTGCTCTGATGTCATGCTGACGTATGTCAAAAATCTCTCGCGAGCGCAAGGCGCACCTGTCGGATTCTGCAGTCGCGCGCAGTTGCTCTCCACCGACTGCGCTGATCAAAAGCACGCAACACAGTAGGCTTGTTTGAGATGCGCCTTGCCTCGCCTGAAATGTAGTCGAGAGTAGTCGGCTGCAGTGAGGGGAGGAGTGAAAAAAGCGCAGGCAAGCCGGACAGATCTCTCTTCTCGTAGTGGATCTGACACCTGCGAGATCAAAGACGGATATCGCGGGATTCACCGGATTCACGCTCGTGCCCAGTGTTGCTAATAAATTGGATGGAATTTAAGTTCTGTTGCTTTTATATGAAAATAAATATAATGAACAAGACACCCAAAGTAGCCTACTTATTTAATTCCATTCCAAATACATGTTTATCCGTCTTTTTTTCTTTAATACAGACATGTGTTTTTTTGTTTTTGTTTTTAATAAAAATGACATTGCATAAACCATAGTGATTGCACTGTTAGGTAGTTTGGGAATATTCACACATAACATATACACATAAAACATGATATCAGAGTTTTAAAATCAAACATTTTAAAAGAGAACAATACATCACGGTTGTTTAAACCAATGAACATCAAGCTGTGTCGTCAGCAAGTCGTTTCCCATCATGCTTTTGATCAGCACAGTCAGTGGAGAGCAACTGCGCTCGACTGCAGAATCCGACAGGTGCGCCTTGCGCTCGCGAGAGATTTTTGACATATGTCAGCATGACATCAGAGCAAGGCGGACCGCACTCGGACACATTTCTAACCGGCATGCATCTCGCGCTGATCACCGGTGATCGATTCTGCGCAGATTTTGCTCATCTCAAACAAGCCTAATGACTTTCGCGAGAGGATAACAAATCTACACGTGACGCGAGGAAACGGGAACTCGCGAGCTCATTCAAACCCTGCGCGCGCATGACATCTCCTCTGCACGCAATACAAGAGGTGTGTTCGACATCGGCTGCGGCTGGATGTAACCGATCGGCGAGAGTAGCCGCGTGCAGGCGGGGAGGAGCTGCAAACGGAGACGTGAAGTCGGACACTTTCTGGTTCCCGTAGTGACCGCTCACGTGGTGTTTGCATACTTTACCACAGCTGCAGTGAAATAAATGCAATATTTGCCAAATAATACGATGTTTCAGAGACATTTTCATTCAATACTTTATGTACTGCTTCATACAGCGTCTGTTTGAACAAGAATAAAGTTCAACATAAGCTACTATCAATGAAGTGGAGTCTATGTTTTTTAAGCAGTTTTAATTTGATAAACATGACACAATATAACATCGCAACGACATGAAAAGAGTGTTCACTGTTATAATAAACTGATTTGAGAGCTTTAGAGGAACTAAAGGTGTTCGAATAAACACGAAACACACGTGATCGTTGTCGTGCGGTGAATCCGGCCAATCGTGGAACAGCTGTGTCGTCATCAGCCCTCGTGCAGCCGCTCTTGAGAAGCTGCGCTGGCTGAGTTCTCCGGCTCTCGAATCGCTCTCGCGGTACTTTGATGGCATACGTGTCACAGCCACGTGGCGTCGGCGCTGTATCAAGTCGGACAAAATTTCTAACCGGCATGCACTGCTTCAAGTCAGCCGCCGATCGGTCTGCGCAGAGCTGCATGAAGTCAAACAAGCCTAAGTTCTCACGCGCGTGCATGATCATTCCCCACGCTCTCGCGCTTGATCTTCTCTCGCCTGCTGCTTTTGCTCGCTCGAACACTTTTATTTTTGGCAGTCAAGGGGCGGGACTTACTGTTTTAAAGGGATAGTTCACTTTAAAATGAAAATTCTGTCATCATATACTCACCCTCATGCTGTTTCAAACCTGTAGGCTATGAATTTCTTTCTTCTGCTGAACACAAAGGAAGATATTTAGAAGAATGTCAGTATCCAGGCAGTTTCTGGGTCCCATTGACTTCCATAGTATATTTTTGTCCTACTATGGATTCAAAATTATAACTTTGCTATAAACTATTATAACAAAACTATAACTCACTTTGCATGTAATGAGTCTATATAATATATTAGTTTCACCTGTATGACTTTGCATTCCCATTTTTCTCCAATTTTCTTTTAGATATTTTAACACAAATCACAGTGTTATAAATATAAAATATAAAAATCTATAAACATTTGGGAAATTTGCAATGCTAAAAACCATGGAAATGAGTCATTACAGTCTGTAAATATCTCTTAGCAACACAATGCAATCACTAGTAAGACTTCCTGTTAATAAAGTATCTGGTAAGAATCTATTCTATATTAACAACACATTAAATCACATTACACATTAATAAACCACAATAAATAAAACAAATTAAGTGATGTCTCATGTCTGAAGTCGAGTGAATTACGGGTCATTGGACAGGCGTCCAATCACAACTGACTTCCGGAAAAGGGGAAGTAACCAATGACATTTGAGGTTATTAAAACAGTAAGTCCCGCCCCTCGACTGCCAAAAATAAAAGCAAAAGCAGCAGGCGAGAGGAGATCAAGCGCGAGAGCGTGGGGAATGATCATGCACGCGCGTGAGAGCTTGTATTGTGTGCAGAGGAGATGTCATGCGCGCGCGCAGGGTTTGAATGAGCTCGCGAGTTCCCGTTTCCTCGCGTGTAGATCAAGGGAGTAATGTTTCAGAAAAAACTGAAGCTTCCCCGGGGGCCGCCATTGATTAGCAGACCATCACCTACTGTTAGCATCCGATTGACTCCCATTCATTTTGGCATCACTTTGACAGCGAATAACTTTACATCTGAGGCTTTTGAAGACTCCATTTATCCATTATTTATTTCTAAAGAAACACGAAAATGTATAAAAGGCTCCATTACCTTGTATCTTACGTTATGGCCCCGTAGAAGCAGTTTTTGTAAAAATAGGCTAACGATTGCGTCATAACCACGCGACTCTCTGTCGCACAGTTGAGAGATTACCGTATGGACAGGAGGAGAAGCTCGCGGGCAATCGGGGGGACGTGGAGGCAAAGTGACAAAATAATTAATCAGAATACTTAGCAAAAGTTTCTCCTGCTCCAGCTCATGGACACCTCCTACTCACACTCTCCGTCTCTGCAAGATTTGGAAGGGAATGATTCAGATTTCCTTTGGCACAGCTACTAGAAGACAGATGGGTTGCTCATGTCACATCTACGTCGTCAAGCTCAGTGTGAGTCTACGCAGTACGCTCAGCCATCAGGAAGTGAGAGCTTCTAATTTACTTCACTTTTCTCCGTTGAATCCAATGGGGTCGCTGTGTCCATTTATTTGACTGTCTATGGTGTAGATCTGTTATCCTCTCACGGAAGTCATTTACCGCGCGCGCCAGCATCAGTTGTGCGCTCGGTTATTTTAGTCATTGATTTTCCGCCATACACGTTACTCAGTTTTTCGTTTCAGTGCAAAATAATCACAGGAAATCGAATCATGTCTCAAGTTCTCGCAGTTGTGGCCAATTATTGTATGATTTTTAAAAATTGCGAAAAAATTGAAATTGCGCAATATTCGACTGGCTTTGTAGAGTGAAAGTAAGATGGAAGAAAATAATATGCAACAATGTAAAGTGTAGGCCTACTTTTCTTGTTGAAATAAAATTGTAAAAACTTTTTTTTTCCCACAAAAATTACATTTTATATAAGAGTATCTACAAGTATTGTGTAATTTTCACTTGAGTAAAGCACACATGCTCCAAAATAATGATAATTGAGTAAAAATATTTTAACATATTTAAATATGATATTTAAATAGTATTTTTGATAGTAAAAAAAAAATATTAATTTTGATATTTTGATATTATCTTTTTTTGTTTTATATGAAGAAAGTCATTTTCCTCCTTGATGTAATACACTCAAAAAGTAATTAATTGCTCTTAACTTATTTAAAGACATTTTACTCGCAATGTATTTTAGAGTTTATTCTAAATAAATTAAATTAGTTTAATTAGTTTAATAAACTTATTTAAAATAATTTTAATTTAGTTTAAAAGACAGGTGTCAGTACTGAGCTTCATAAATTAATGTTGATTTTCCTAAAAAAAAAATTGTTTGAACTCACTATTATTGTGATCAGTGTTTCTAGCGGCTCCCTTGCAGTGATGCAATAAGACATCACTGTTATTTGGTTTCAAAGGAAGAGAAGTAATAAACATTATATATACAGTGGGTACGGAAAGTATTCAGACCCCCTTACATTTTTCACTCTTTGTTATATTGCAGCCATTTGCTAAAATCATTTAAGTTCATTTTTTTTTCTCATTATTGTACACACAGCACCCCATATTGACAGAAAAACACAGAATTGTTGACATTTTTGCACATTTATTAAAAAAGAAAAACTGAAATATCACATGGTCCTAAGTATTCAGACCCTTTGCTCAGTATTTAGTAGAAGCACCCTTTTGATCTAATACAGCCATGAGTCTTTTTGGGAAAGATGCAACAAGTTTTTCACACCTGGATTTGGGTATCCTCTGCCATTCCTCCTTGCAGATCCTCTCCAGTTCTGTCAGGTTGGATGGTAAACGTTGGTAGACAGCCATTTTCAGGTCTCTCCAGAGATGCTCAATTGGGTTTAAGTCAGGGCTCTGGCTGGGCCATTCAAGAACAGTCACGGAGTTGTTGTGAAGCCACTCCTTCGTTATTTTAGCTGTGTGCTTAGGGTCATTGTCTTGTTGGAAGGTGAACCTTCGGCCCAGTCTGAGGTCCAGAGCACTCTGGAGAAGGTTTTCGTCCAGGATATCCCTGTACTTGGCCGCATTCATCTTTCCCTCGATTGCAACCAGTCGTCCTGTCCCTGCAGCTGAAAAACACCCCCACAGCATGATGCTGCCACCACCATGCTTCACTGTTGAGACTGTATTGGACAGGTGATGAGCAGTGCCTGGTTTTCTCCACACATACCGCTTAGAATTAAGGCCAAAAAGTTATATCTTGGTCTCATCAGACCAGAGAATCTTTTTTATCACCATCTTGGAGTCCTTCAGGTGTGCTTTCATGTGTCTTGCACTGAGGAGAGGCTTCCGTCGGGCCACTCTGCCATAAAGCCCCGACTGGTGGATGGCTGCAGTGATGGTTGACTTACTACAACTTTCTCCCATCTCCCGACTGCATCTCTGGAGCTCAGCCACAGTGATCTTTGGGTTCTTCTTTACCTCTCTCACCAAGGCTCTTCTCCCCCGATAGCTCAGTTTGGCCGGACAGCCAGCTCTAGGAAGGGTTCTGGTCGTCCCAAACGTCTTCCATTTAAGGATTATGGAGGCCACTGTGCTCTTAGGAACCTTAAAGGGAAACTCCACCTCTGGAAAGATGAATGTGTATTTAAATTGGGTAATTTATGTAGAAGAAATGTGAAATTATTTTTGAATTTGGAGCTTTCTAGACTGAGAAAAGCCAGACAATTTATTTTTGGCTCATGTGGATGAAAGACAACAACTCCCAGAATGCACTTGCTTCGCTGCTCTACGAGGCAACTCCCAAGCCAGGCCTACCGGTTAGAGAGCAGTTGTAAACAATAAAGCTAACTAGTCTCTGTGAGTCTGCCCAGGTTTTTGAGATCGCATATCGCACAAAATGTCCGGGATTCGGCTTTTGCGTTCTACAGTCGCCATTCATTGTGTTTACTGTGGCGAGCAGGACGAGACTAGGGCCATGGGAGAACGACGCGAGGCCGGTGGCGTGATTACTGATGACCGACACCTGTCTCGTATCTCTCAAGGAGGAGCGGTATTTTCTTAGCAAAGGTAAAACGCACATCAACCGATTTCTTAGCAAAGGTAAAACGCACATCAACCGATCACGCCACCGGCCTCACGTCTTTCTCCCGCGGCCCTAGCCTCGTCCTGCTCGCCACAGTAAACATGATAAATGGCGACTGTAGAACGCAAAAGCGGTGGTGTGATTACTGATGAGCGGCGCCTGTGAGACGCACCGGTCTCGTGGGCTATCTCTCACGGAGGAGCGGGTATTTTCTTAGCAATGGTAAAACGCACATCAGCCGATCATTTGTTTAGCGTTCATGTAAACACTACATTCAGATTCACCAATCGGAATGAATTCAGTTAGATTGAAACAAAAGGTGTGCATGTAAATAATGAATGGCGACCGTAGAAAGCAAAGCCGAATCCCGGACATTTTGGACGATCTCAACGGCCGGACATGCAGGTTTCTGCCGGTGAAATCAAACGCACTGGCACTGATCTGTGATAGGTCTGTTAGCACATTAGGTCCAACCCCCTATGGGTGGGTTTGAAAGGGTGGGAACTAGTGCTTGTAGTCTTAACAGAAATCCCCCCCTCTTACACTTCCTCCTACAATGACGCAAAATGACGATTTTTGCGTCATTGTAGGAGGAAGTGTAAAGAGGTAAATACAGATTTCTCTCGTCCAGTGATGGACGAAGTACACAGACTATGTACTTGAGTAAAAGTTGAGATACCTAGTGTAAAATATTACTCCAGTAAAAGTGGAAGTGCTCCCTTTAAACGTCGACTTGAGTAAAAGTATAAAAGTACTTGACTTCAAATGTACTTAAGTATCAAAAGTAAAAGTAATTTGGTTTAATGTAGTTCCAATGTCTTGTCATGTCCTTTATACACTCAATCAAGTCATACAAGGTAAAAAAAAAAAAAAAAAAAAAAGCCCACTAACACCACTCTGAAAATACAATGTTTTCTATTTGTGATATCTGGTACTGATATCTTTTGAAATTATCATAAGCACATCCTACTAAATGGAAACCACATGATTAGGAATAAATAGGGTGGGGGGAAACCACATTAGACACGTATTTCTTTAACAATTTATTGTTTGAAGTAATGTAGAAATCTTATTCCTTTATCACATGGCACATTGCTCCTTTACTACATCACAGCCGAGCTGTGCAATAACTTGCAAAAACGGATTTACTCAAGTTTACAAAGGTTTACAAAGTTTACAAAGGATGTCTTTTTTCCAATTTACTAAACATGACTCCTTACAACACAGCTGTATGTCCACTCTATAAACAAATGTTAGTGTTTGCATAAATCACACAAAAACAGAAACTAACACACCACCAGATTACCCTGAAGTACGTAGAATGTAGAACTACTAACTAGTAGTGATGTGCTATAACAGAAGAATAACAGAAATAGCACTGTTAACTGTATGACCTACCTAAAGCTAAAATATTTTTTGTTTAGTTTGAGAAGGAGCTGATTTTCAAAATTTCTGGCATCCAATCTTGCCCTTCTTGGGCTGAAAATCAGTCCAGCAGTGCTAAAGAGACGTTCGCATGCAGCAGAAGCTGGTAAGGCAGTGTTGATTTTAAGAGACAATTTGCAAACCGCAGGATAAGATTGCAGTATCTCTTTGTTGTCTACTTTAGAGGCAAGGTACCCTTCTAGCTGTTTAACACTTTCCTGCCCATGAGTTGTCTTCATGCTTGAAAAGAAGTCATCGTCATCTGAAGCACTCGATCCATTGGCTGGTGACTGATGTGAACGTTCTTCCTCCAGATGGTCCTTGATGTAGGCAAGTCCTAATATACAACATATATTGGGACAGATGCCAGAAATCATGTTATATAAATGATAGGGAAATTCCAGTGTACAGTACAGAGGAAAAAGAATGAACTAATTTGGAGCAACATGCACAGTTATGGATAGGCAGCTAAAGCTGACATATGAGGGCAAAGATCAGTTTCTATGCCCCATTAGATCAGCTTTACTCCCTGGCCACAACTCAGTCTAGGTTGTGTCAAATTTCCTTGTTCTTTTTCCTGAACAACATGAACAGCATGTAGTACCTTGAACAATAAGGCTATGGGGTCCATCTACATCAAACTTGCCTTTTAGGCATATATATGAATCCAGGTCACAACCCCCCACCCCCCACCCTTTTAAGTAAATAAACTTATATAAATGTGCTTGTTTAGTTTTTTTGTTTACTTTTGTTTTGTGAACTAAGCGCATGACATCTGAAATAAAAATGCCACAAAACATATGTACATACATAGATACATACCTAGGTTTAATAGGTTCTCATCAGATGTCCACGCTGTTTTAAATTTTGGGAGCAGGATGGCAGCAGCAATAAACTCTGGTTCTGCCATCATGTCTTTAAAGCGCTTTTGTAATCCCTCTAGGACTGCATCCACCAAAGGTTTGCAGTACCTGGAATTAGAGGTGGGGGAGAGAAACTGATACAGTACAATATCACAACATTTACAGCGTGCATTTATACTGAGACAATGACAATAACAACAAGCATCCCAATACTTAATTGTGAAATATGATTTGACGGTCTTACATCTATTGTGTTCTTGGTCAATGTGTTCATAAAGGCCTCTTTTTATAAATAATTTTACTAATGGCACACATTAACTTCCTACACGTATGCTATATGAAGTTTTAAGGGAGTTGAATTGTGTATGATAAGGAATACACCTTAATAACATGAGGGGAAAGAATCTTTACCTGGAATTTATGTGGATTCGTTCAAGCTTATTGATGAGGAGCGTCAGAGTTGGCAGAAGCCATCCCATCTGAACATCCGTCTCATCTTGAAGGATGTTGAGGGCTTTGGCGAGAGGACCCATGGTTCTGGCAAATTCCTCCAGAAAGGAAATTTCAACTGAACTCAACCTAACAAACATAAAGAACACTTAAGTCGTGTGTGTGTGTGTGTGTGTGTGTGTGTGTGTGTGTGTGTGTGTGTGTGTGTGTGTGTGTGTGTGTGTGTGTGTGTGTGTTTGTGTGTCTGTCTGTGACAGAGTGAGTGATTGTGTGTCTGTCTGTGAGAGAGTAAATGATTGTGTGTGTGTGTGTGTGTGTGTGTGTGTGTGTGTGTGTGTGTGTGTGTCTGTCTGTGAGAGAGTGTGTGTTTGTGTGTCTGTCTGTGAGAGAGTGAGTGAGTGAGTGATTTTGTGTGTGTGTGTGTGTGTGTGTGTGTGTGTGTGTGTGTGTGTGTGTGTGTGTGTGTGTGTGTGTGTGTGTGTGATGAATGGTGACGCTGCTCGGACTATAATTGTCCTCCATTTCCCCTTACTTAAAGCAACTGAATAGTTAAGCAATATTTTCCAAAATTACATATTGGAATGAAAGGTATATTTAAAAAAAGTTACACTTACATTGGCAACTTCAGTGCAGTGCATACAGTTCTCAGGGCCCCTTCTCCTTCATCTTTGATTATTCTCACGATTCTTTCAACAGAGAGAAATAATGAGTTCCATCGTGTGTCATTTGGCCGGATCAGTTGTATTTTGCACGTTTCCTCTATGATATCTGAAGCAGTGGAGGATCGAGATGTCTTGTTCCATAAGCCACTGCATTTCGCAAAAGCTGATCGTGACAGTCTTTTATAGGAGTCATTGGAATTGGCCTTGGCTGCATCAACTGTGGCAACAAGGTTTAATAGATGACATGCACAGCGATGATGCTTTGGAAGCTGAAATTGTAAGCCATCATCTTCCATTAAGATCGGTGTTACCTCAATGAAGTCAACATCAACACCTTCCTCTTCCTGTTCATCATCATCACTGCAAGCATCCTCTTCAGTCACACTGGAGGCACAGTTATTGTTCTCATCTTGTTGTTGTTCTCCATATTCTCTAAATGCCTTTATGAAATTGGACCCATTGTCTGTGGTGGTTCTAACTATTTTTTTCTCTATGCCAAATTCGCAATGGATGTCATTCAATGCACTGCCTAACACATCAAAAGTGTGTGGCCCTTTAATCCGCCGGCAAGCAAGTGCCACAGAGCACCTCTTCAATGAATCTGGATCCACCCAGTGGGCAGTGACCCCGAGAAATCCTCTCCTTCTTGCACTCCAACAGTCAGTTGTTGTGGCAATGAATTCAATGGAGGACATTGCTTGTTTAATATTTCTCTTCATTTCTTGGGCACCCTCTTCTACTTTCCGGCGCAATGTAGTTCTGGACATCACACGTGAATTAGGCTGTAGCTCTTGCACTAAAGCATTAAACGCAGGCTGTTCTAGCACACTAAATGGTTGAAGACTCTGAATTACAAAATTTATGACTACGTTGTCTACCTTTGTTTGATTCACAATTTTTGTTTCTCCTAATTTCAGTTGTCTGGAAGTGGAGGGAACTGGGTTTTCAGCTTTTCTTTTTCGAGGGGCTGTCAGGACATTGTATCTTTCCAAGTGACTTGAATGCTTTCTCTGGAAAGAAAGGGGGGAAAACACATCATGAACATAATATCTTCACAGCAATATATCTCAATTTCATAAATGAAGTGCACATTTCATGTTTTTTTGCATGTACAAAGTAGGCTGCCGAGAAGGCTGAGTAACTAGCTAGCCTACATCAGTGGCAGGCTACTGTTCAAGTACATTTACATTTACATTTACATTTAGTCATTTAGCAGACGCCCTTATCCAAAGCGACTTACAAATTAGGACTAAGTTCAGCGAGTCATCATAATGAGGCAAAAGCAACAACAACGCAGGAAGTGCTCAAAGTAGCTAGTAGCTACCAATCAATCATACCTTGCATGTAAACCTAGTCAAATAGAAGCCTAAATGTCAGAAAAATGCATCGGCCTAAATGCATTTTCATCATTTTACATTGAATTTCTTTAGACACACTACACATTCTATGAACGAGCTTGACAAGTAAATAGCATTTTTAGGTGGTAATGTTAGGCTATTTCTAGCCAAGTGCCTTCACTGCAAAAAATGCTTTTCTTACTTAGTATTTTTGTCTTGATTCCAGTCCAAATCTCTACAAATTATTAAATCAAGATGCATCCACTAAGAAAAATAACCTTAATTCAAACAGAAACAAGATCATTTTTCTTACCCCATTGGCAGATAATTTTGCTTTTTTTAAGCAACAACTCACTTAATTTTGATTTATTTCCCCAAAAAACAAGACATAATATCTTATATCCTTTTACTACTTTAGTAAATGAATCTTGATTTAAGAATTTTTTGAGATTTGGACTGATTTGGACTGGAATCAAGACAAAAATACTAAGTAAGAAAAGCATTTTTTGCAGTGTTGGTGTTAATGAGCTTTGCTAAAGGTCTGCAGTTTCCTACCTTAACCTTGCACAATGGAACTGATGTCCACGTTTATTATTAACACAACGTATGAGCGTATTATATCCAGTTTGGGTAAAACGACTTACCTCGATGTGTTTCTTTAGATTGGATGGCGAATTCTTGAAAGAAGAAATCGTATGCTTCTGAGGCAGACAGAGAAGGCACTTAAAAATGAACGACTCGTTCTTCCTTTCCACTACTTCAAAAAATTCGCTTAAATATGGCCATGGGTGCTCAATTTCAATGTCTGGCGCTTCTTCCATTATTGCGTTGGCTAAACGTGACAGCGAAAAGAAGCAGGCAGGCAGCAGCCATAGACATTAAAGCGCGCAGGCGCAGTCAGCAGCAGCGCCCAAACTGCGCGAAACACGACGTGTTCTGATTGGTACACTTGCGGAGCACGTGTACTTATTTTGACCTGTCACTGGTTACGCATGTATGTTGTGGAAAGGAACGTAAAAAGAAACGACAAGTTTTAGGAAAGTAGTGGAGTAAAAAGTAAGGTTTTCCACTTCGAAATGTAGTTGAGTCAAAGTATAAAGTCTCACAAAACAATGATACTCAAGTAAAGTACAGATACGCTAAAAAGTTACTTAAGTACGGTAACGAATTACTTGTACTTCGTTACTGTCCACCACTGCTCTCGTCTCAGGGGAAAATGAGAAAATGTTGCACGACCATTCAATAGTATGACTGGGTTTCTAACATTGCAAAGCTTAATGCAAATGGGTGGAGTGTTCCTTTAAGTGCAGCAGAATTTTTTTGTAACCTTGGCCAGATCTGTGCCTTGCCACAATTCTGTCTCTGAGCTCTTCAGGCAGTTCCTTTGACCTCATGATTCTCAATTGCTCTGACATGCACTGTGAGCTGTAAGGTCTTATATAGACAGGTGTGTGGCTTTCCTAATCAAGTCCAATCAGTATAATCAAACACTGCTGGACTCAAATGAAGGTGTAGAACCGTCTCAAGGATGATCAGAAGAAATGGACAGCACCTGAGTTAATTGAGACTGAAAGATCTTCTTATTTCTCTCAGACTATTGAAAACAATCAAGGAAACCCCAGATATTTGTTTCAAACTATAAATAGACTGCTTAAAGTTGATGCTGCCACCACCTTGCCTGTTTCTCAACAGCTATGTGATTCTTTTCTTAAATTTTTTAACTCTAAAATTGATAGTGTTCGCAAACAAATTACTGTTGCATCTGCTCCCACTGTCTCATTTCTCTGTTCATCTGGGTTTGCTGGTCTTCCTCTCACTAATTTTCCACATCTTGATTCTGAGGGTCTCAAAAGGGAGGTATCAAGCATGAAATCTACCACTTGCTTGCTTGATCCCATTCCCTCAAGCTTATTTAAATCTTGCTTCGATGTTTTGAGCCCTACTGTCCTTAGTATTATAAATGACTCATTGCAGATGGGGGAGGTTCCAGCAGCATTAAAGATTGCTGCTGTAACCCCAGTACCAAAAAAAGAAAATACTACTCTGGAGGATTTTAATAATTTTCGACCTATTTCAAACCTGCCGTTCTTGGCAAAAATACTTGAGCGTGTTGTTGCCTTTCATTTACGTAACCATCTTGCAATTAATAACCTGTTTGATCCTCTTCAGTCAGGTTTTCGTAAATTCCACAGCACTGAAACGGCTTTGGTCAGAGTTACCAATGATTTGTTGATGGCTTCTGACTCTGGTGTAATTTCCATTCTCATCCTTCTTGATTTAAGAGCAGCCTTTGATACTGTTGATCATAGTCTATTACTCGCCCGCCTTGAACAAGATTTTGGTGTGTCGGGGACAGCTTTGAAGTGGTTTAAATCGTATTTTACTGACCGTTCTCAGTTCGTTTCCATGGGCGGTTTCAGGTCTGAGATTAGCTCTGTTCTCACTGGGGTTCCTCAGGGCTCAGTCTTGGGCCCTCTGCTTTTTAATATTTATCTGGCACCACTTGGACAGTTGTTGCGATCGCTTGGCCTCCATTATCACTTTTATGCTGATGATACGCAGATTTATATACACTCAAAATCTGGTGAACATCTTGATGTTGATTTTCTGTCCGGCCGTGTTTCTGAGATAAAGGAATGGATGAGTACAAATTTTTTGTGTCTGAATAGTGGTAAAACTGAAGTTATGCTTATTGGTTCCCGTCATCAAATTTCCAAAGTTGGTTCCTTATCTTTAACTATTGATGGCTCTGTCTTGGGTACTCAAGCTAAAGTGAGGAATCTTGGAGTTATTTTTGATACTAGGCTTTCATTTGATTCTTTTGTTCAGAGTACAGTTAAATCATCCTTTTTTCACCTCAGAAATATAGCTAGATTACGTCCTATACTAAATTTCTCAGTAGCTGAAAAGCTGATGAATTCCTTTGTCATCACTAGGATAGACTATTGTAACGCCCTTCTAGCCGGAGTCTCTAAATCCACACTTAACAAACTACAATATGTACAAAACTCGGCCGCCAGGATATTGACTGGGTCTAGGGTATGCAATCACATCACTCCAGTTTTGGAGTCCTTACACTGGCTCCCAGTCCGATTCAGAGTAGATTTTAAAATGATGATGCTGACATATAAAGCATTGCATGGCTTAGCTCCTTATTATTTATCTGAGTTGTTAACTTCCTATACCCCAACTCGGAGACTGCGTTCTTCACAATCCAACTTGTTGGTTATTCCTCATACACGCTTACGATCTATGGGTGACAGGGCCTTTTCTTCATATGCTCCTGTCCTTTGGAATTCACTGCCTATTGATCTTAGGGAAGCCCAGAGCTACGACATTTTTAAAGGTAGACTTAAGACTTATTTTTTTAAATTAGCATTTGATTGTTGATGTTACTTTTATTGCTTGAGCTTTGTATTGCTTGTTTGTGTACAGCGCTTTGAGAAGTTGCTTTTAAAGGCGCTTTATAAAATAAAGTTTATTATTATTATTATTACCTGAGTTAAATATATGAGTGTCACAGCAAAGGGTCTGAATACTTAGGACCATGTGATATTTCAGTTTTTCTTTTTTAATAAATGTGCAAAAATGTCAACAATTCTGTTTTTTTCTGTCAATATGGGGTGCTGTGTGTACAATAATGAGGAAAAAAATGAACTTAAATTATTTTAGCAAATGGCTGCAATATAACAAAGAGTGAAAAGTGTAAGGGGGTCTGAATACTGTTGTGGCAAAAATCTGTCAAACGTCTTCAACAGATCCGATTTTGTCACCTCAAATTGGCAAGGGTAGCAAATATGCTCTGTAATTACGGCTTACTCAAAATCTCTCCGGGAGCGCTTTCCAGCGCTCGATTGATTCCGGTTCACCTAATTAATCAGGTGTGGCCCTTCCGGCCACTTTTACGAGCTAGTTTCCGGCCTTCCACCAGTAACCTTCTCTGCCCGCACCAAAGAAATAGTCTCAGCCACCATGGTTCACTCACAGTCATACCAAAATTACACCACCACACAAAATAAATTTGACTGTCTCTTACCAGAGATGCTTCTGTTGCCACCCGGATTCGTTTTCTTAATTCCAGTGGTTGCTTCCTCCGGACTCCGGCGGAACGGCCCCTCGTCCCTCAAAACTGTTCGGGGTAGGGCTGTGACTCTTAGTCCAGGAGGCCAATTCACCGTCCGCTCTCGGGTCCGAAGGGCACATCCATGGAAATCCTAACTTCTGACACCAATTGTTGTGGCAAAAATATTCATTAAACAATCATCACTGCGTAAGAGACACTCTGAAATTCAAATGATCATTAAAAAGTATTTTATTCTTGCAAGAAGGCCCAGTTGCCACACAGAAGTCACCAGTACAGTCTGTGAAACAAGTGCGACGACGAGAGGGAGGGCAGAGGAGCCTTTATACTGCTTTCAAGGTCTTCTGCTTACAGGCCCTTATCTAAACAAGGGAAAGTTTCTCTGCTAGTGATCTAATCCTGCTGAGTTTATTCTTACAAACTCACAAGTTCAAAAATTGGACGGCCTCTTACCCTAGGGTTCAATCTGCCTCCTCCTGATGTCTCATCTGTTTCCCAGTGTTTAAAAACACACACACATTAGTCATATGTTGGCAGACCACATACAGTCCAGCACAGAGTCATTTCAATGTCTTACTGAAAGTAAATGAAAATCAATACTGTAAATCAATGAAAATTTTAAAAATTCCATTACAATACTTTCCGTACCCACTGTATATATACGTGTGTGTGTGTGTGTGTGTATATATACAGTATATATATATATATATATATATATATATATATATATATATATATATATATATGTGTGTGTGTGTGTGTATGAATGATAGATAGAATGATAACATAACTATATTTTATGTAAAATAATGATGAATTAAAATTATGTTGGCAACACTTCCGTGATAAACACCTTGTAAAACTTGTGTTGATATAATCCCTCTATATTTGTGACAATATATTGTATAATTGATCATGCTCGAGTCACACAGACTTCAACATTCAGCATGCAAAACACAACAATGGTAACAATTACATTTTATTTAAAGTAAATTATCAAGTTCCCACAGTTCTTTTTTAGTAACTAGAACTTTTGTGTAAGTGAACTACAGTACACAAACTAAGCATTTGTCGGTTCAACATATTATTCCTATTTCACCTTACTTGTTTTTTTAAGGCAATCGGTTTGCATTCTTTTTAAAGTAAGTCTCACTAATTCGATTTTACAATGTTACAACAACTTTGACCTTTGACGACATAGTGATGGTGTGGTCACACACACACACACACACTGATTTTAAGCATGAAAAATATATTTTTTAAAATATTACTTGCATTTATGCTCTCCCACTTCCCCACACAAATGGGGAAGTTGGAGACTTCCCCATTTATTTTATTTATTTTGCAAATAACATAGAACTTCCCATTTGGGTGTTTTTTTGGGAAATAAATGAGAACAGTCTGGAAACGTTCTTTTTACGTTTTTTTATTATTTTTTTTTTGCATCCAATAAAGACTTTTCTTTCTTTGCCTTTTTCTCCTAGTAACACAAAATGGACGTTAAAAAACCTATGCTTGATGCACTTGAGAATCTTGTTGATGATGACTTCAAAAAATTCAACTGGCACCTGTGGAATGGTGTGGAAACAGGCATCGACCCTATTCCTCGAGCAAAGCTTCAGAAAGCTGATCGGTCAGATGTTGTGGATTGCGTGGTAGATAAGTACAGTGATGAGGCTGGGAAGATCACAGTACAAGCGCTGCGCAAAATCAACCAAAATCATTGTGCAAAGATCCTTGAGTCGAAACTTCAGGAAGGTAAAGAATAACAATTTATACCAGTTTAAGACTGAGTTGTAGTCATCACTTTGAAAAAATAAAGAGAAATATACATGAAATTGTACAGTTATGTTAAAATTTTTGTATATACAAATGTGTGTTTATTATAAATAACACAATAAAATAACCACGTGAATATTGTGCAATAGATCAAATTATGTTAAAAATAAGGGTGTGATTTGGTGTCATAATATTGTCATATATAAAAAGCAGTAATATAGCAGTATTAAGATATGTATACTATAGGGCAGGGGTGCCCAATCCTGCTCCTGCCGATCGACTGTCCTGCACAGTTCATCTCAACCCTAATAAAACACACCTGACTTTAATTTTCAAGTGAGCCTGAAGACTTTAATTGGTTGCTTCAGGTGTGTTTGATTAGGTTTGGAGATGAACTGTTTACGACCTGAAACCAAGGACCTTGAAAGTGGCTCTTCAAAATCTTAATGCTGTAGACTTTCATCAAACGAATGTAGCTGCAGACGGATGTAGAGAATGTTCTTCAGGCTGTTGATATATTGTGATGTGTGTTTTCCTGACTTCAGTTCAGCGGTCTGAGCCGGACGACTCGGAGGATCAGCCCATCCAGTCCGACTGGAAGAGACCACACAGCATTACTCAAAGCAGACAAGAGTTTAGGACCACAGTTCTCAGAGACAAAAAAGATGAGGCAAGTCTCTGTTTCAGTACTTTTGTGAAAGCAGTGCATTCAGGGATTGCTAGTCCAGCTTTTGTAGGGCCGCCGTCCTGCAGAGTTTAAGTCCATCCAGCATCTGAAGCAGCAAGAGTTCAGGAGTTCATCTAAATCACTTTTTCAGATTTATTTGAATAATTATG
Source organism: Leuciscus idus (assembly GCA_021554675.1). Classification (NCBI taxonomy): domain Eukaryota; kingdom Metazoa; phylum Chordata; class Actinopteri; order Cypriniformes; family Leuciscidae; genus Leuciscus; species Leuciscus idus. Next base: position 8,448,158 of record CM038623.1, read on the forward strand.
AATTTTATATTGTTGATTCATCTATTCACACAATGCATATTCTTAGTTTGCACACAATGCTCCTTATTTAGTTTCAGTTCAGGTGACTCTATTGTTCTAATTCTGCTAAAACTGATGTTTTCTCATAGGTTTATATACCAAAGGACAAGTCTCAGAGGAAACGTTTAGCTCTGCTGATCACCAACATACGATTCAAGCACTCAGAGGACAACAGGGCTGGAGCAGAGAGAGACGAGGAGAACATGGAGTGGCTGCTGACAGCTTTGGGTTACAGTGTTGAGAAATACAGAGATCTAACTGGGCAAGTGCGTATAGAGCTAGTGGACTTCTGATGTGGATATAGAGATGTGAACAAATATTTTACAATGCATTATATACTATGCATTTCTGTAAAAAAAAGTGTTTTTATTGACAGGAAATATCTGCTAGAGTCAGGAACTTCGCTGCACGTCCTGAACATAAAGACTCGGACAGCACCTTTGTGGTTCTGATGTCTCATGGGAACATAATCCAAAATAAAGATGCCATTTTAGGTGTCAACTATCATCAAAACCCGAATGATGTCTTCTTTGTTGATGACATCTTCTCTCATCTGAACTCAGAGAAATGTCCTGCTCTGAATGATAAACCAAAGGTTATTCTGATTCAAGCCTGCAGAGGAGGTACGACATTACTGATAAAACTCAACTCCTCTTATCATACTGCCATTTCTCTGTGTACTCCGAATATATATATATATATATAATTTTCTGGATTTATTGTAATATTATAATATTTATATGTAATATCATCCATATCATTAACTGTTTCTCTGTCCAGGTCACACAGGAGCTGTGAAAATACAATCAGACTCCATTGTGCACAGAGAGAAAGACTTTGTCTGTTTTAAGTCCTGCCTCCCTGGTCAGTAAAACACTGATTTCTGAAATGAGATTGACTTGTAGCCCAGACAGCAACATACACAGCAAAATCCCCAGTGTTAAAGTAACACTCTCAGTGTTTATATGAGTCCACACTCAGAGTGTTTTAAGTAACACTGAAGCAGTGCTAAAGTTAATGAGATAATTAAGTGATTGATTGAGTGATGATTGAGCATTATTGAAGACACCTAATGTTAACAAGCAGAATCACTGAAGGAGAAAAAACGTAATTGGTTATGTCACCATTATGCTGATCAGTGTTTGCTAAGAGAAAAGGTGATCTGATGGTGTTGGTTGTATTTAATATAATCATTATTTCAGAATAATTTAACCTGAATCACTGAATTCATATAGAGCCTAATTTCTGAGTTAGATATACTTTATTAATTATAGCAGCACTGTCATTGAAAAGCATAATATTTTTAACTTGTACAATGTAATCCAAATAATTTCCGAAAAGTTGTTCATATACAACTTTTTTTTTGTTCTTTTTTTTGTTTTGACACAGACATCAAGTATCAGCCTGTGAATCTCAACAATGGTGACAATAATAAAGCATGTTGCAGTGCATTCTGGGTACCACCAATCAAAACTCATTCATGGCTCCCATCATGCACTGCTGCATGAATAAATAATGAGCTTATGTTCAGAGGTGATCTGTTTGTCACCATTGTTGAGATTCATATGCTAATTCTTGATGTGTGTGTGTGTGCCTAAAAGAACACCTTTTAAGTTTTTAAATTTTTTTTTTTTATTGATTTGATCATTTGGATTTCATTGAAAAGGCTAAAAATGGCATGCTCGACAAGGACAGTGCTGCTATAATCCATAAACTAAACTAAACACCCATCACCATAATGGTGACCATTTTAAAATTAATTTTCTCCTTCAGTGATTCTGCTTGTTAACATCAGGTGTCTTCAATAATGCTCAATCATCACTCAATTAATCACTTAATTATCTCATTAACTTTAACACTCTTGAGTGTTAATTATAACACTCTGAGTGTGGACTCATATAAACACTGAGCAGTGTTAATATAACACTGGGGATTTTGCTGTGTAGAGTCGGCCCAGATCTGGCTGACACCTGATACACATGGATAGGGTTGGAAAATAAGGGACACCCATTCAGACCCCAAACAGCACACAAGGGGTTAAAAAAACACTCAGGTTTACAGCACTTTCACAAGACTCCGTCGCTATGCAAACAAAGCCCCTAAACTGCAATCACGTGAAAATGAGCTTCTCTGCTACTTATTGTGAGATTGATTACTTTATATTTACTAGTATTCTGCACACTGCAAAATCCTTATGTTTTTATTTAACTATGTGTGGGCCTATGTAAAATCGCATCCTGTATTGATTTGATACGGGACGCATCATTTTACCTGTAAATATGGGACAATTCCCTATTTTAAGGGACAGGTGGCAACCCTACACATGGGTTCCACACGTGCCAGATGTGGGCCGGATCTGGGCAGACACTATTGCCCTGTCCCAAATGACACCCTGAACACTCGCGGTCTTCTTTCTAATCCGCACTTTCGTGGTGTAACACCTGGTAAAAATAAAGCAAATTATTTCCTTTTTTTAACAAAGTTACTTTAATATGGATTCACACTGCCATGGTGAACTGATGAAACCACTCGTGTTGGCCAGTGTTTCTTCAATAATGAGCAATGTTTACAATTTTGGGTTACTTTGTGAAATACCTTAACCTGTGGCTTTTCTCCACAGATACCAACGCATGGAGGAATAGCTCCAACGGAAGTTATTTTATCTGTTACATCCTGGAGGTGTTCAGTAAACGAGCTCATGTTGATGACATTATGGAGTTGTTCAGGAAGGTAAATATTGAAAATCCCATTTAAATTGGTTTGCTTTATTTAAACCCAAAGTCTAAACAATCTCTTCTAGGTTTTTTTTATTTTTTTTTATTTTTTTTTATCACCTTCTGTGCATTGCTCACCTAAAATGAATACAGGAGTTTGCTTGTCACATTCAAATATGATATTTTTTTATAGGTCACCTCAAGCATGGAGAAAGACACAAGATTGAGAGCCTATGGTAAACTAATGCCATGTATTGACAGGACGTCCCTTCCAAAGAAACTCTACCTGTTCCCTGGACTCTGATCTGGCAAGGCTAGGCTCTGACCACAGGCTAATAGTAAAGATTGGTCTTTTATCCAAAAACGCATTCTAAATATATACAGGCAGTCTATTGCATGCAATTATCAATTATATACATTTATTTTACTTCAATCTCATTTACTTTGCTATTGTAATATTACTATATTAACCATTTAACTGCTAAGGTGTTTTCTCCTTTCAAAATAGTGTCAATGTGCACTACTTCTTCCATCAGATAGTTTGTTATAAGAATATTTGCTGAACTTTTTTATATAACTTTGATAAAAGTGCAAATTAATCAATAAAGCTTTTCTAATTTGTTACCATGCCTTTGTCTCTTGCCTCCTGCATCTGCCCAGCCAATATGTCCATGTGGGCCCCATGTGGGCTGTCACTTGGAGTTCAAAGGTACAGCACGCACATCCAAAGCCATAAAACTGGGTGCTGGACAGACAGGTGATTGCAAAGATAAACAATGAGTCCGCACACCAGAAAATGCTCCTTAGCAATTTTAATGGTTGCTCACCACGTGCAACGTTTCGGGCCCAAGCCCTTCATCAGACATAAAAACAAGTGGGGAGACACACCTCCATATATACAGCCATGCATGATCACATGATCACATACATCCATGATTACTCACATGACCAATCAAGTGAAAATGCAATTACATCAGGAAACCAAATAAAAAACAAATAAAAAAACACATTAAAAAACACATTAAAGAACAGGCAAAATGTAGCAACATTTGTGATACAAAAATATCTTTAGGAAGAAAACTATTAGAAATATATTAGACGCATACCAAAAATATATTCGAAATATATTAGAAATACATAAAAAATATCACCTTAATATATTAAGTGGCTAAACAAAGACCTGTAGTGCTTGAAACATAATCTAGATGGTTTTTTTTATTTTTTTTTTGAAAATATGTCTCTACCACTGTAGGCAGTAATGATAGATGAGCAAAAATATCAGTACATAAAGGAAACCACAAAGGTGTGTTACATGTAACATATATCAAATCAGCAAAACGATAACACAACATTTACAATCCTTACAAAGTTATGGGAGTTATTTACAGAAATTATTAACAGAAATTATAAAAACAGCCTCAGATCAAAGTCTTCATTCAACCCTTTTGGAGCTAAAGTGTCCAGGGTATAGATCCAAAATGCTTCTCTTTTGAATAACAGACAGTTTACATCTCCTCTACGGGAGGGCTGTTTCACAAGTTCAATACCACAATATCTGAGAGAGGAAACATTATGAAGGGCTTGTGAAAAATGCACCGCTACTGGGCTTTTGATGTCATGATTACGAATATTTGATCTGTGTTCTGAGATTCTTGTTTTCAATGGCCTAGTCGTTTTACCAACATACACGGGCATTTAAGTAAATAGATGACATTCTTTGTGTTACAGGTAATCACACCTTTGATGTCATAGAGTTTTCCAGTGCGTGGGTGATTAAATGTAGTAGTTTTATGTGTGAAATTACATTGAGAGCAGTTGCCACATCTGTAATTCCCAACGGGGATAGACTGCAAAAAATGTGGTGGAGTCAATGATGGAAGATGAGCTCTCACCAACATGTTTTTGAGGTTAGGTGCTCTCTTGTACACAATGCGGGGTGATGTAGTGAAGCATTTAAGTGCTGGATCAGAGTCAATGATGTGCCAATGTTTTTTAATGATGGATTCAAAATCTCTGCCAAGAGGTGAGTATTGGACAATACAGTTAACTCTAGACTAAGAAGTTCTGGATCTAGTGTTACTGAGGCAATCAGTTTGCGATATATTTGCGATACTGTCACTTGGAACCAGATTGGACAATCCAAATGGTGCCCATAGAAATGTATCCATTGGCTCCACATGGGCCTCATGCATGTTATCCCATTGGGGCATATGATGGGTCCATAGTGGGCTCTAAGAGGGACCCATTTAGATGTTCATTATGTGGGCTTACTTGGGTCGCAAATAGGTGCTAATAATGGTTCCGAGGTGGACTACACACAAAACCTTATGGGGCCCACATTGGCGATCACACTGGACCCATAAATGGCCCCATTACAGTTTTATTGTGGGAACACAGTGGGTGAACATTGGGCCCCAATTATTCATTTCTTTAAGGATTCCAGTGGGTCAAATACAAAATTGTTAAAAGCTGACTGCCTGACATTTTAGTTTATAAACTAACATTTATAATGTGATCTAAAGATGTATTGAATTTTAAAAAAAAAAAAAATAAATAAAAAATAACCTAGTACCAAAGTTAAAAAATACCAATCTAATCCAGCAACTAATGGTTAAAAAAAAAGAGAAATGTGGAAAGGCATGGAAGGTTACACCAGCAAAACAGAATCATAGAATATGAATAACCCTCAACTGCAGAACTGGTGAAACAGGATATTTACACACATTAACCATGATAATAAGTGCTGCTGAAACCAACGAGTCAGTTTAGTATACAGGGTGGCACGTTAGATCACAATGATACACAAGACTAGCATTCAACATTATGACTGTTATATCCGCTTTGCTGCTGCGGACCAACAGGAAAAGCTTTGGGATATTGTGAGGAGGATAAGGAATTGGTCAGTTTCCGTGATTGTTCTGAAATCAGTCTACTACAAAAAACTGATGTGGGGAAAAGGTCCTTCAAATAAATAAGAGATGGTTCAGCAGGACCAGTCAAGTCTCAGCTGAAGTAATCAGTATAACAGATCATTACAGTAAATGAACAGTTATTTCCTTTTCATCTGCCTTGTTTGTCAATCTTCCATAACATAACCATCAATATAGCCAAAACAAAATAAAACAGACTTCGATTAAGACTCGATGTCTCTCCATGAACGACAGTTTCTGTTCAACAGTCAGAATAACGTTAACTGGGACGACATGCAGTGGGAAAGAGATCCTCCTCCAACGGCACTCTGATAAATTGTGCAATAAGAGAATCACTGCTGGCATCAGAAAAACGTACTCGGTTACTAACGTAACCTCGGTTCTCTCTAGAAGAGGGAACGAGTACTTGCGTAAGTATCTTACGCTAGGGAGAAAACCTCTTTTCCTCGAGATATTGAAGCCAAAAATTATCCTTAATTTTGCAATAATGTAAAACGCATTGCAGCAGCATGCAGACATGGGCGAGACAGCTCGCGCGCCCATAGGCTGCTCTGCGGCAACTGCACCAGCCTATCGATAGAGGCCCCTCATGACGTCAGGACCAATGAGGGTGCTTCGCGCCCATTACGTCATGTCCCGCTGAAAGCGGGTGGGGCTAGGGCTATAAATACGGCCCTGAGAGGCTGGTTTGGTCAGTTTTTTCATTGCTGAAGCGAATCAGAACGTGACGCATGCACGGCAAGATACGCAAGTACTCGTTCCCTCTTCTAGAGAGAACGGAGGTAACGTTAGTAACCGAGTACGTTCTCTTACGAGAGGTTCTCTCGTACTTGCGTAAGCATCTTACGCTAGGGGAACACAGTGTAAAACGCCGTGCGTGCTTGAGACATAACACTAAAGTCCCACGGGCAAGTGCCCGGGGCTCATACAGTGCCTAATCACAAGGGACTCACAGAGAATCCGGGAAGAGGGGCTAGAATAGCATCATTCCTGTAATATAGAGCTCTGATAAGAGCATATTATATTAAGTGTTCCACACAGCCAGGGCGAACACGGCCTGGACTGATAAATATGGGGGACTTACCCATATTAGTGATCGACGCTCTAGCGGTTTCAGCATCCTGAGCCGATAGGATCGGGCGGGCAATACTGAAAATTTAAACCGAGAGCAACCTAGCTTGTAAAGCGGGAACCTCGAGGTTATAAAACCTTATAAATGTAGACGGGGAGGCCCAGCCTGCCGCCATACAGATATCTTGCAAGGCAATCCCACTGGACCAAGCCCACGACGAGGCCATGCCTCTTGTGGAGTGCGCTTTGACACCTATCGGGCATTGCAGGCCCTTGGATGTGTAAGCTAGCGCTATAGCATCAACTATCCATCTGGATAGACTCTGTTTTGACGCAGCTAGTCCCTTAGAATGTCCGCTGAACAAAACAAAGAGCTGCTCCGTCTGTCTGAAAACAGATGAGCGAGACACATAGGCTCTTAACGCCCTGACCGGGCAAAGGAAGCCTGCGTCCCCTTCCTCTTCAGATACCAGCAGGGCCGACAGGGAGATAACCTGTGCCCTAAACGGTGTGTTGAGGGATTTAGGAACATATCCGTGCTTTGGTTTGAGTATGACTCTCGAGTCATTCGGCCCAAACTCCATTCACGTCGCGCTCACTGAGAGCGCTTGCAAATCCCCTATGCGCTTCACTGAAGCGAGAGCCAGAAGAAACACTGTTTTGAAAGACAAGAGTTTCAGGTCTATTGACTGTATTGGCTCGAATGGGGCACCTTTCATGGCTTCCAGAACCGTGGAAAGGTCCCAAACGGGAACTGAGGGTGGTCTGGGAGGGTTCAGCCTCTTAGCTCCTCTAAGGAAGAGAATGACCAGATCGTTCCTTCCTAATGACTGGCCAAGCGGTGGTTCAGCGAACGCTGCTATGGCCGCCACATAAACTTTGAGCGTGGATGGGGTTCTGCCCTTATCCAGAAGCTCTTGTAAAAAGGAGAGAACCTCCGGCACCCCACAGCGTGAGGGTGAAGTGCCACTCGCTGTACATCAGCTAGTGAACACAGACCATTTTGAGGAATAGAGCCGCCTCGTAGATGGAGCTCTAGCCTGCGTGATCGTGTTTAACACTCCCGCTGGGAGGTTAACGGGTACCCGTTGATGGCCCACACATGTAGGGACCAAAGCTCCGGGCAAGGATGCCAGATCGAGCCGTTCGCCTGCGAGAGGAGATCCCTCCTCACCGGTATCGGCCACGGGGCGGTACTCGTCAGCTGCATCAGGACTGGAAACCAGACTTGGTTTGTCCAAAATGGGGCGACGAGTAGCACTGGGCATCCGCTCTCCCTGATTCGCTCTAACACCTGGGGTAGGAGCGTGACAGGGGGAAACGCATAGAGCGGGCAGCGGGGCCAGACGTGAGCCAGCGCATCCCTGCTCTTGGAGAAGAATTCCTGACAATGAGCGTTCTCTTGAGACGCAAATAGGTCTATTTCCGCTCTGCCAAATGTCCTCCATAGCATTTTGACTGTCTGTGGATGTAAAGACCATTCTCCTTTCGGCAGATTGTTTCTGGACAGTCTGTCTGGTCCCACATTCAGATGGCCGGGCACATGCGCTGCCCTGAGCGAGCGCAGATTGTGCTGAGCCCAGACCAGGAGGTGTTCCGTCAGCCTGTGAAGGATTCTGGATCTGATACCTCCTTGGTGATTTATATAAGCCACCACTGACATGTCCGAACGGACCAAGACGTGGTATCTTTTTATCTGGGGACAAAAAGCGCCTCAGCGCGTTGTCGACTGCCATCATTTCCAGGCAGTTTATATGCAGAAGCTTTTCCCGTTCCGACCACTGGCCGAATAACGGTCTGCCCTCGAGCAGCGCTCCCCATCCCGAGGTTGAGGCATCCGTAGACACCACCTTCACACTCGAGGAAGTCCCCAGGCTTACACCTGACCGGTACCAGTCGGTCACTGTCCAAGGTTTCAGAGCTGCGACGCATTTCTGATCGACCTTGAGGCGCGCGAGACCGGAGGTCCAAGCTCTGCGCGGCGCACGCGCTTTCAACCAATACTGCAGCGGGCGCATGCGAAGCAGACCCAGCTGAAGCACTGAGGATGCTGAAGCCATGAGACCCAGCATCCTTTGAAACTTTTTGAGCGGGACTAAAGCGCCGTGGCGAAAAATCTCTGTCATGCGCTGAATACTTAGTCTGCGCTGCGGCGACAGCTGTGCTGTCATAGACAGCGAGTCCAGATCTGTGCCCAGAAAAGATATTTTCTGACTGGGAGACAGTGAACTCTTTGCCCAATTGACTGTGAGACCTAAATTCTCGAGGTGATCGAGTAATATGGTCCTGTGTTCTATGAGCTCCGACTGTGATCGAGCTAGAACCAGCCAATCGTCCAAATAATTCAGCACTCGTATGCCTCGGAGCCTGAGGGGTGCGAGCGCTGCATCCATGCACATCGTGAATACGCGAGGTGCCAGGGATAGGCCAAATGGCAGGACTGTGTACTGATATGCCTGGCCCTCGAAGGCGAATCTCAAAAATCGCCTGTGACGTGACGCTATTTGTATTTGAAAATAAGCGTCTTTCAGATCTATCGACATGAACCAGTCCCCTTGGCAAATTTGCGAGAGGATTTTCTTGGTCGTGAGCATTCTGAACCGTCGTTTCAGAAGTGCTTTGTTTAGTCGTCTTAGATCTAAAATGGGTCTGAGACCCCCGTCTTTTTTGGGTACCAGAAAATATCTGCTGTACATGCCCCCTTCGCTCTGAGCTTGTGATAGGGGTTCTATAGCCCCTTTGCTCAGTAACTTCGCTATTTCGGCCCGAAGTAGGTGTGCTACTTCCTTTTTCACCGTAGTATCGATTCGCGCCGCTTTGCGTTGCGGGCGTCGACCGAACTGTAGCGAATAGCCTCTTTCTATAATGTCTAACACCCACTTCGAAACCCCGGGTAGCCTTGCCCATGCGTTTGCACGAATGGCTAGGGGTTGAATGCGAAGCGCGCTCTGGTCGCTCAGCGACAGAGGGGCTTCAGTGTGCTGCAACATAAGCGTCGCGCTTATGACATTTGAGGCAGGGGGCGCGCTGATAACAGCGGGCAGATTGCCCGCGCTCGACTCCTCTGCGGTGGTCAACCGAGAGGGGGAGGGCTGGGCGAGTCCCGTAAGACCTGTCATGTCTATGTGTGAATGTGGGCGTGGGATAGCGGGCACATTTACAACACTGAGAGCATTGTCTGCCTGAGCAGAGCGAATGCATGTTGGTTTCGTTTTACAGAAACCTTGAGACATGCAGAACGTAGTGTTTGTGGGCACTGGGCAGTGGGGACATTTACCACATTTAATGCGCAATCGATCTGGGTCGATTTCATGTGCGCGAGCCCTGTGCGACGGGCTGTGTTTCTGTGTAGGAATGAGCACTGGGCAGTGGGCATTTTGTCTACACTCATAACACAATCGGCCGTGGCCGGAACACCAGAGAATACACTCTATGGGATTTATCTGGGTAGCCGTAAAGCGGCGTTTGTGTGCAGGCAAGCGGGCTGTGTCGCCGACTTGTTTACTGCAGAATACACTGGAACAGTCGCATTTACTGGAACTGAACGAGCGAGAAGTTGCCATAGAAACAGAGAGCGTCAACATGCTGGCGTTTGTTTGCAGGTGTGCGTGTATTACAATAGGCTGGTCCACTGCAATATTGACATTTCCAGAGAAATGTGTGAGAATGGAGGTAGTGACGCACGGAAACCATAGAAACGGTGCTTGGGTGCAGGCGAGCGGGTTGTACAACGCGCTCGTTGGCTGCAAAAATACACATCTGCAGTCGCCTTTTCAGGGAACTGACAGAGCGAGCATTGACGGCAAAAAAAATTAAAAAAAATTTTTGGTAGACCCGGAATCGAACATGGGTCTCTCGCATGAAAACCTGAGAATCTGCCACTGGGCCACAGGGGAAGACACAAAGGCATTTATATAGCGCGAGTATTATCAGAGAAACCTGTGTTTCTGTGTAGGAATGAGCACTGGGCAGTGGGCATTTTGTCTACACTCATAACACCATCGGCCGTGGCCGGAACACCAGAAAATACACTCTATGGGATTTATCTGGGTAGCCGTAAAGCGGCGTTTGTGTGCAGGCAAGCGGGCTGTGTCGCCGACTTGTTTACTGGAGAATACACTGGAACAGTCGCATTTACTGGAACTGAACGAGCGAGAAGTTGCCATAGAAACAGAGAGCGTCAACATGCTGGCGTTTGTTTGCAGGCGTGCGTGCATTACAACAGGCTCGCTCACTGCAGTATGACATTTCCAGTCGCCTGAACTTCAGAGGGGAATGAGAAATGTGTAAGAAATAGAATTCGGCCCGGCCGCAGCGGGACATTAACACTCTTTTCTCCTTTCGCCAGTGACGCACGGGAACCATAGAAACGGTGTTTGGGTGCAGGCGAGCGGGTTGTACAACGCGCTCATTGGCTGCAAAATGCACATCTGCAGTCGCCTTTCAGGCAACTGACAGAGCGAAGCATTGGAGGCATAATTAATCTGCCGTTAGACCGAGATTCGAACACCGGTCTCTCGTGTGAAAAACCAATGATTCCGCCACTGAGCCACAGGGGGGAACACAAAGGCTTTCAGATGCACGAGCATATAAGAGCGTCAACATGTTTTCTTCGGCGTTTGCTTGCCGGTGCTGCAGTATTTATATTTCCAGTCGCCTGATCAGGGAACTGAGAAATGTGTGAGAAAATTCAGGTCAGTCCAGCCTCGGCGGGACTAAAACACTATTTTCTCCTTTCGCTGGTGATTGACACGTGAATGGGGCGCAGAGGCAGGTTAGCTTTCTTGTACGTAAAGAAAAACTAACCCCGACCGTCCGCTTCCAGCCTCCCCTGTGAACGGCGCATTTTGCGCGGCTCGAACAGAGGGAGAGAGAAAGCTAGCCCCGTGACCGTCCGCTCCTGACATCCCCTGTGAACGGCGCGGTTTGCGCGGCTCGAACAGAGGGAGAGCAGGTATCATCCTCCAAGCAGGCAAGGCAAGCGGGCGCACCGGCGAGCTTTGCGGGTTGGGGGGGAAAGGCTCGGCTCTTTTAGTGCAATGAGAGTGTGTGTCGCAGCGGCGAACACACACACATACACAAAACACAGTAGCAGAGAAAAGGATATGTACGCCGGAAAGCGTCAGCAGGAACGGCGACTGAAGACGGCGAGTTGTCGACCGGCAGCTTCAGATGCAGATAAATCCCGCTGGGTGCTTGAGTCAGACGGCGCGGCTTCCTCTCAGGATCCAGCGATGCGTAGCTCGCTGAAGAGATAAAAAACTTACCAAACCAGCCTCTCTGGGCCGTATTTATAGCCCTAGCCCCACCCGCTTTCGGCGGGACATGGCGTAATGGGCGCGAAGCACCCTCATTGGTTCTGACGTCATGAGGGGCCTCTATCGATAGGCTGGTGCAGTTGCCGCAGAGCAGCCTATGGGCGCGCGAGCTGTCTCGCCCATGTCTGCATGCTGCTGCAATGCGTTTTACATTATTGCAAAATTAAGGATAATTTTTGGCTTCAATATCTCGAGGAAAAGAGGTTTTCCCCCTAGCGTAAGATACTTACGCAAGTACGAGAGAACCTCTCGTAAGAGAACTAACCTTCCTCCAGCGTTTCTTCTTCCATGAGTCCTCATGTTCAAAAGGCTTCTCTGTTATTTGACCAATCGCACCCTTCAACGTCATCACCAATCACGTGCCAAGGAGGAAAAGCAGGTGCACCGAGCAGATGCAATGAACGCGAGCTGTTCCAAGATGACTCCACTTTATCGCACGTTTGTTGGCAGCATCTGAATATTACTGATGTAATATAGTGTGCGTGAATAGAAAGTAAGTGTATTTTGTTAGTTTTTCCTCAGAATATGCCAATCGGGAATCTGTTATCTAAGTAATACTGCCGTCCTGTTATCCCTTTCTCAGTATCCATAATAGCTACTGCAAGTAATACACACAATTTACAGTAAGACATGACAATGTGTTGGATTATTTAGTGATTTATCAGTACATGTAATCATTGATTTAAATGTGTTCAGTCACCATAAATGCGGTATGGGCGCCATCTAGCGGACTTATACAGAATGGCTGTTCTAATTGTTTTTCTATTACGTTATTAAGGGCTCAATGTTATTGTTATTCATACCTGTAATGATCATTGCCTTATAATCATATCACTTACGAATGTTAAAGTAAATTTATGTAAGTCACTCATTTAAGTTTATTTCTGTATTTCTGTTCCAGAACCACACCTGTTAAATTGAAATTATCATCAGTAAACACTTTCAAAGAGATTTGGAGTCTGCAGAGTGAATTCACTACATTTGATGTCATTACACAGTTCTGACCGACTGTCTGCAGGGGTTCGAAACAACCCGAATTAGCATAAACTTAAACCTCAATTACACCTCATCATAACACTCAAGCTTTACACTCACTACCTCTGGATTTACACTGATATTTAATCTTGACATTCCTGTGGTCAGCAATCTGTACGAGTCTCCATCACGTCTGAGACCCCAGAAGCCGTTTTCAGGGGTCAAAGGTTGCATTATAGGCTTTCCCTCCAATCCAAAACACACTCCAAGTGTCCATTGGCGACTGTTTCCCACTTCAATTTCCCATGTGTGAACACCATCACCATATCCCACACTTCCCAACACCATCCGGCTCCTGTGCAGACGAAGAGGGTTTGGTTCGTTCTGCCGACGGAAACATGAGGTCACAGAGGTCAGATCATCTGACACAGAGACGTCTGGTGGAGATGTGTTTGGATTCAGGATCACGGGGTCTGGAGAGATTAGAAGAAAATGACATCTGTTAGTCGACTTATAAGCATTTCTTACAGTATCCGACAAATACTAGCACTCACAGTAAGGGCAGATGTTCTTCATCTTTTCCCACACTTGGTACTTCAAGTTGGCCAGATGTTTAGGAAGATCAATAAGAGTTTCTGAATTCAGTTCTGCATCTGGAAGCGTGTATTTAGTCCTAAACACACACACAAACCTCAGAGAAACAAATATTTACACAGATATACTCATGAATATTTTCTTTTAGCAAACAAAAAATACGGTCCCAGTGTCAGTTTTTGTACCTTTTTTTTCTGAGAGAGAATGTTCTGACGAACAAAATCCTGTAGTTTATTAGAAGTAACTTATAGTGCAAGTCTGCAACAGTTAGTCAGTAAATCCTATTTATGTCACTCGCGTTCTTCTGTCGCGATATTTGAAACATCGTCCTCATTAATAGGCTAATCAAAAGACTGGGTATTGCAATATTTTGTGCCGTACGTATCGTTGTTTCTGCGCGAGCACAGGGATCGTTTTGCTTTGATCAAAGTTCACACACGTTACTCAGTTTTTCGTTTCAGAACAAATTAATCACAGTAAATAGAATCATGTCTCAAGTTCTCGCAGTTGTGGCCAATTATTGTATGAATTTTAAAACAAATATCATGTCATTTGCTTAAATAAAATAGGCATTATTTAAATGAAATTGCGCAATATTCGACTGGCTTTGTAGAGTGAAAGTAAGACGGAAGAAAATAATATGCAGCAATGTAAAGTGTAGGCCTACTTTTCTTGTTGAAATAAAATTGTAAAAACTTTTTTCTTCGCAAAAATTTCATTTTATATAAGAGTATCTACAAGTATTGTGTCATTTTCACTTGAGTAAAGCACACATGCTCCAAAATAATTATAATCGAGTAAAAATATTTTAACATATTTAAATATGATATTTAAATAGTATTTTTGATAGAAAAAAGTATTTATTTTGATATTATCTTTTTTTTTTTATATATGCAGAAAGTCATTTTCCTCCTTGATGTAATACACTCAAAAAGTACTTCATTGCTCTTAACTTATTTAAAGACATTTTTACTCGCAGTGTATTTTAGAGTTTATTCTAAATAAATTAGTTTAATTGCATTGACAGTGGTGCTCATCATTATGCACAATGTATATAATGAGGCACTAAGTAAAGACAGGTGTCAGTACTGAGCTTCATAAATTAATGTTGATTTTCCTAAAAAAAAAATTTTTTGAACTCACTATTATTGTGATCAGTGTTTCTAGCGGCTCCCTTGCAGTGATGCAATAAGACATCACTGTTATTTGGTTTCAAAGGAAGAGTAGTAATAAACATATATATATATATATATATATATATATATATATATATATGTATGTGTGTGTGTGTGTGTGTGTGTGTGTGTGTGTGTGTGTGTGTGTGTGTGTGTGTGTGTGTGTGTGTATGTGTGTGTATATATATGAATGATAGATAGAATGATAACATAACTATATTTTATGTAAAATAATAATGTTTTAAAATTGTATTAGCAACACTTCCATTGTGTTGATATAAACCCTCTATATTTGTGACAATATCTTGTATAATTGATCATGCTCGAGTCACACAGACTTCAACATTCAGCCTGCAAAACACAACAATGTTAACAATTACATTTTATTTAAAGTAAATTATCAAGTTCCTACAGTTTTTTTAGTAACTGTGTAAGTGAACTATAGTACTCTAACTAAGAATTTGTCATTTCAACATACTATTCCTATTTCACCTTATTGTTTTTTTAAGTCAATCGGTTTGCATGCTTTTTAAAGTAAGTCTAATTAATTCGATTTTACAGTGTTGCGACAACTTTGACCTTTGACGACAGTGATGGTGTGGTCACACACACTGATTTTAAGCATGAAAAATAAAAATAATCAAATATTACTTGCATTTATGCTCTCCCACTTTTTTCTTTATATACTCAGATCGTTTTTTTTATAATTAATGAATTCCTTTTAAATAAAATACCCGATTTTAGACATCAGTGAATCAGTCTATTTCATGATGATTATATATCCATCAACAGGTAACCATCATCACCTGATCTCATTTCACTTTAGCTTTCTTTGCTGCTGAAAATGTGTTTAACAAACACACTGTAACAGCGGCCAAAAAGACAAAAGATATAATAAGAGTTAAGAGCTCAACTAATGGAAACACTAATCACTGTTATGGTGACTTCAAATGAAACACATTAGAGTTAAACCTCTGTTAATTCTCAATAAAAACTTCTGAAGTCGTCTGACGGAAATAAAGTCAGTCAGCCAGATGTGGGACGCACACAATGTTGCTATGTGGGAGCTGTTCGTGTGTGCAGTATTGGCACAGGTTTTGCTCCTAACATTTGAAGTGGATCAAAAAAGTTAATCAAAGTTGTCCTAAGACAAGAACGGGTATTGTTCAAAATTCATGTATAACTTTGATTAAAAGGTTTTGATTCACTTAAAATGTTGTGCACATTAGGTAAAAAAAAAAAAAAAAGTCTCTATTAAAACCAATAATCTAATAAAAACTGTATTTATGATTCTTGTGACATGCATGAGAGAGAGAGAAACACATTTAGGCCTTTTGCAGTTACTGAACACTAAAGGGCGTTCACTTCGTCAAATCATTTATCAATGCACTTTTGAGGTTTGATAGTCAAACAATTATCCTCCAATCAGGTTTTTCAGGGTTTTTAGCTGAGCAATATTATCTTTATATTGAATGCTTGAAAACGATCGAATAAACTTCTTTAAGAGCAAAATGAGTGTACAATGATCTCAGATTTGTACTTTTAACTGTCCTTTTTCTCCCAGTGACACAAAATGTCCACTACTGCAATAAAATTACTGATGATTAAGCAACTTGGGGAGCTTGTGGATAAAGAGCTAAATAAATTCATCTGGAACCTTTCGAATCCTATTACAAAAGACATAAAGCCTATTCCTCGAGCAAGGCTTCAGATGCTGATCCTCATGATGTCGTGGATCACATGGTATCGCAGTACTGTGCTAATGCTGGCAATATAGCAGTACAAGTGCTGCGACGCATGGACAAAAATGATCTCGCAAGCGAACTTGAGGGACAACTTCAGGAAGGTAAAGAAATAACAATTTATACTAGTTTAAGATTGAATAGAAGTCATTATTATGAAAAAATAAAGAGAGATAAACATTAAATGGTACAGTTATGTAACATTTTTTGCATATACAAATGTGTGTTTATTATAAATAATACAATAAAATAGATAATCATGTGAATATTGTGTAAATGTTCAAATGTTATAGATCATTGCAATAGAACAAACAGAAAATTAGGTTGAAAATAAGGGTGTGATTCTATAGACGGGTTTGGTGTAACAATACTGGATGCGCGCGCATTCAGGGGGCAAAACCACTAACCGTTTTACATGCACCTCGCATGAGGTAACTGTGGATGCAAATCTCTGCATGTAGCCTACAACATCTGTTCTGCCGAATTATGATAATGAACCCCACAAAGAATATATCGTTTTTAAACAGTACTTGGAGGTGCATGCAATTATTGGCATGTACTGTTATGCAGAACTCAGCAATTAACGCAGATTTCGCAATCATATGGCCCGATATATACACTTATTTAAACTGACTTTTCTATTGTATAAATATATTTAAAAATGTAAGTTATTCCTGTGATCAAAGCTGGATTTTCAGCATCATTACTCCAGTCTTCAGTGTCACATGATCCTTCAGAAATCATTCTAATATGGTAATTTGATAAAACATTCATTATTATTATCAATGTTGAAAACAGTTTTTAGATTATTTGATGAACATACATTTATTTGAAATCTTTTGTAACATTATAAATGTCTTTACTGTTACTTTTGATCAATTTAATTCATCCTTGATGAATAAAAGTATTAATTTCTTACATTTTAAATCCATCTTTTTGGCAGTTAGTGCAGTTCACACGTGTCATCTCTTGTTTCTGCTATATGCTGTAAAGAGTGCTGCTTTCTGCCCCATAGTTGCGCGCGCATCTCTGTGATCACGTTGCACAGAAACCCGTCTATGTCATAATATTGCCAGTAATATAGTGAAAAGTAACACTTTACAATAAGGTTCATTAGTTAACTACCTTAGTTATCATAAACTAAGAATGAACAATACTTCCTTGAACATTTATTAATCTTAGTTAATATTCATTTTAACATTTACTAATACGTTATTAAAATCAAAGGTTGTATTTGTTGACATTAGTCAATGCTCTGTGAACAAACAATGAACAGCTGTATTTTTATGAAGTAACATTAACAAAGAATAATAAATACTGTAACAAATGTATTACTCATATCATGGTTAGTTCATGTTAGTTAATACACTAACTAAAGTGAACTAATGAACCTGATTGTAAAGTGTTACCAGTGCAGTATTAAATATGTATACAAGATGGGTTGATATTTACGTAAAGCTAAAAAAAAAAAAAAATTTATGACCTGAAATCAAGGACCTTGAAAGTGTCTCTTCAAAGTCTTAATGCTGTAGACTTTCATTCATAAACAGCTGTAGCTGCAGACAGATGTAGAGAATGTTCTTCGGGCTGTTGATATATTGTGATGTGTGTTTTCCTGACTTCAGTTCAGCAGTCTGAGCCGGAGGACAGAAGAAATGCTTCAGTGTCTGTGGAGGATCAGCCCATCCAGTCCGACTGGAAGAGACCAGACAACATTATTCAAAGCAGCCAAGAGTTTAAGGACAGAATTCTCAAAGACAAAAAAGATGATGCAAGTCTCTGTTTCTATACTTTTGTGAAAGCAGTGCATTCAGGGATTGCTAGTCCAGCTTTTGTAGGGCCGCCGTCCTGCAGAGTTTAAGTCCATCAGCAGCTGAAGCAGCAAGAGTTCAGGATTAATGAGGATCTCAGGCAGGAACTGTCACAATAGCAGTGAATAAAGTCCACAGAAGAAGGTCAGATGAAGATTAATTCAAAATAAAAGTATTGAATCAAACAAACTCATCATCCACAGGTAACAGTGTGTTCTAGTACAAACTCCAAACACAAATTATAACCAACAACTAGAGAAATGAGGAGCTTATATATACAGATAATAAACTAAAACGACAAGCAGGTGCGATGATTAAATGAGTTACCATAGCAACAAATGAAAGAGAGAAACATGTTCAAAGAACACAGGAAATGATGAAATTCAAAGTCCATGATAGTGAAATAAACAAAGACTGAATGTCTCTGACAGGATCTGAACGCTGATGGACTGTGGCCCTCCAGATGCTGGACACATTAATCTTGTTTTAATACCAGAGATACTGTATGTCAAATATCAATTAATAGCCAGTGTTAATTTGGTGCCAGAACATTGAGTTTTCAAGCTTATGATATATTATGAAAAATTACGTTGTTAAACATACTCTATTTATTTATTTATTATAGCCATTGCTTTATATAATATAATTTTTCTCTCATGATATCTACAAACAAGATGGGAAAACATAAATTTATGACCTCTAAATCTAAATAACTTTTTATAATTTATTTTATATTATTATGAATTTTATATTGTTAAATAATCTATCGTATTATTCACACAATGCATTTATAATCACTCCTTATTTAGTTTCAGTTCAGGTGACTCTATTAATGTTATAATTCTGCTAATACTGGTGTTTTCTCATAGGTTTATATACCAAAGGACGAGTCTCAGAGGAAACGTTTAGCTCTGCTGATCACCAACATACGATTCAAGCACTTACAGTACAGGGCTGGAGCAGAGAGAGACGAGGAGAACATGGAGTGTCTGCTGGAAGCTTTGGATTACAGTGTTGAGAAATACAGAGATCTAACTGGGCAAGTGCATATAGAGCAAGTGGACTTCTGATGTGGATATAGAAATGTGAACAAATATTTTACAATGCATTCTATACTCTGCATTTCTGTAAAAAAAATAAAAAATAATGTTTTTATTGACAGAAAATATCTGCTAGAGTCGAGAACTTCGCTGCACGTCCTGAACATAAAGACTCGGACAGCACCTTTGTGGTTCTGATGTCTCATGGGTGCATAATCCAAAATAAAGAAGACAAAGGTGTCAAATATGAGGACAGATTCCTAAATAAAGATGCCATTTTAGGGGTCAACTATCATGAGAGTAAAAACCCCAATGATTTCTTCATTGTTGACGACATCTTCTCTAGTCTGAACTCAGAGAAATGTCGTGCTCTGACTGATAAACCAAAGGTTATTCTGATTCAAGCCTGCAGAGGAGGTACGACATTATCATATTTCTGTTTCTCTTTGTACTCTGTATTCATATTTTTCCTGGATTTACTGTATTATTATCATCGATATCATTAACTGTTTCTCTGTCCAGAACACCTAGGCGGTGTGGAAGTACAATCAGACTCCGCTGTGCACATAGAGAAAGACTTCTTCTGTTTTAAGTCCTGCCTCCCTGGTACGTGATCAGAAAACACTGATTTCTGAAATTGATTTGTAGCTCACACTACACACTGTTCATTTTGTTCATATTCAAAAATAAAGCAAAGCAAAAAAAAAACAATGTTACTTTAATGTTGATTCACACTTTGAAGAAGGTGAACTGATGAAAGCACATGAAGCAGTCTGTTCATGTTGGCCAGTGTTTCCTCAATAATGAGCAAAGTTTGGGTTGCTTTGTGAAGTTCTTCAACCTACCAATGGTTTTTCTCCACAGGTATCCGTGCATACAGGCATCCTGTCGAGGGAAGTTTTTTTTATCTGTTACATTGTGGAGGTGTTCAGTAAACAGGCTCATAATGATGACATTATGGAGTTGTTCAGGAAGGTAAATGTTGAAAATCCCATTTAAATTGGTTTGCTTTATTTCAGCCCAAAAGCAAAGTAATCTCTCCCAGTGCTTTGCTCAGCTAAAATACATACAGGAGTTTGCTTCTTGTCACATTCACATGTGATCTTTTTTTATTATAGGTCACCTCACGCATGGAGAATGACCCACGATTCAAGGGTCTGGAAAAACTAATGCCGTGTATTGACAGGACGTCCCCTCCCAAGAAACTCTACCTGTTCCCTGGACTCTGAGGATGTGCAGTGTAACATCAGTTTAAGGCAAGACACCACAGGCTGATAGAATGCAAAGAGGCATTATCTAAATAAATATGCACGAATTTGAATACATTTTCAGACCAGAAATCTCAACATTGGATGAAGTCTGGTTTGAAACTTATTTTGAGATTTTTATTGTTACTGAAATCTGGATATAGTTTAATAAAAAAGCAAAATAGAACAAAATCTCAAGACCAGTGAACGAGTGTCTTGCCTTGAATCGAGTTAAAGAGGCATTATATACAAAAATGCATTCCAGATACAGGCAGTATATTGCATGCAATTATCACTTATATTCATTTTACTCTCATTTAATGAAATTTGTAATGTACTTTTCCATTTTCATATTACAATATTTACCATTTAACTGCTAAGGAGTTTCCATCCAGAATTGCTCTACTTCTTTCATTAGATAGCTTCTTCTTATTCTACTTTTGATATAACTTTGATAAAAGTGCCAATTAATCAATAAAGCTTTTCTAATTTGTTACCATGCCTTTGTCTCTTGCCTCCAGCATCTGTGTTTGTAGAAGAGTTCACATATGGGAAGAGTCCGACTCATATTAAATATATCAGACTGAATCTGATATCGCTGAATAAAAGGGAAACTAACAAAACTCTCCTGTTGCTCTAAAGCTTTTGTGTAGCGCTCTCAATACTCTCATTGCTGACCAAATGTGTTTATAAACTGAGCGCTGCTAAAAGCAATAATGAGTCATAAACAGTTCAGTAGCCTATAGTGTTACGTCCCAGTCGGAGAGTCACATGATAGACATACATCAAAACGCTACAAAACAATTTGCCTACTTATACTACGCTCTAAATGTATGTACTCTTTTTGTCAAGGCAAGGCAAGGCAAGTTTATTTATATAGCACATTTCATACACAATGGCAATTCAAAGTGCTTTACATAGAAGAAATTAAAATAATAAAAAGAAATAAGAATAATTAAAACAGTTTAGAAAAATAAAAAATAAAATACAGTACAAACAGTCGGACGAACATTGGCACAGTGCTCATTCAGTAAATGCATAGTTAAACAGATGTGTTTTGAGTCTGGATTTGAATGTGACTACAGTAGGAGCACATCTGATCTCCTCTGGAAGCTGGTTCCAGCTGCGGCTGGCATAATAGCTAAAAGCAGACTCGCCATGCTTAGAGTGAACCCTTGGTATTTCAAGCTGATACGATCCTAATGATCTGAGTGATCTGTTGGGTTTATATTCAGTGAGCATATCTGCAATGTATTGAGGTCCTAGGCCATTGAATGATTTATATACCAGTAATAATACTTTAAAATCAATCCTAAGTTTAACTGGGAGCCAGTGTAAAGACCTGAGGACTGGTGTGATATGTTCATATTTTCTGGTTCTGCTCAGAATCCTGGCGGCAGCGTTCTGTATGAGCTGCAACTGTCTTATGGTCTTTTTGGGAAGGCCAGTGAGGAGTCCATTACAATAATCCACCCTGCTGGTGATGAAAGCATGCACAAGTTTCTCTAAGTCTTGTCTGGAAACAAAGCATCTAATTCTTGCAATATTTTTCAGATGATAGTATGCTGATTTAGTTATTGCTTTGACATGACTACTGAAACTAAGCTCTGACTCTAGTGTCACACCAAGATTCCTGACTTGATTTTTGGTTGTTTGACCCCTAGAGTGAAGGTATGCGTTCACCTTGAGAACTTCATCTTTGTTTCCAAACGCAATGACTTCAGTTTTGTCTTTGTTTAACTGAAGAAAGTTTTGACACATCCAACTGTTGACTTCATCAATGCATTGGCACAGGGAGTCAATGGGGCTATAATCGTTGGGCGATAGGGCTAAGTAGAGCTGTGTGTCGTCTGCATAGCTGTGGTAAGCAATTTGGTTCTTTCTCATTATTTGGCTCATTGGGAGCATATACAGGTTGAACAGGAGTGGCGCAAGAATTGAGCCTTGAGGGACTCCGCATGTCATGGATGTCCACTCAGACTTATGGTCTCCTATACTCACATAATAACCTCTCCCATCTAAGTATGACCTGAACCATTTTAGGACTATCCCAGAAAGCCCCACCCAGTTTTCCAGCCTGTCCAGAAGTATGTTGTGATCGACAGTGTCAAATGCAGCACTGAGGTCGAGTAGTACCAGCACTGATAATTTGCCTGAGTCAGTATTTAAGCGAATATCGTTTATTATCTTTATGAGCGCTGTCTCTGTGCTGTGATGCGGTCGGAAACCAGATTGAAAATTGTCAAAGTATCCATTCGAGCATAAGAATTTGTTCAGCTGATTGAAGACAACTTTTTCAATGATCTTACCTATGAAAGGAAGATTTGAGATTGGTCTATAGTTGCTTAATATGGTCTTATCCAGATTGCTCTTTTTCAGGAGGGGCTTGACAACTGCAGTTTTTAGGGAGTTTGGAAAACTCCCAGAGAGAAGTGAAGCATTTACCACTTCTAGAAGATCTGCTTCTAAACTGTTTAACACACTTTTGAAAAACGATGTGGGAAGTGTGTCAAGAGCGCAGGTTGATGTTTTAAGGTGCTGTACGGTTTCTTCCAAAATTTTGCCATCAATTTCTTTGAAATCAGACATAGTAACTACTTTCTCAGGTGGTTTGATCTGTCTGACCCCAGCGCAAGTCAAGGATGTGCTGATCACCTTTCTGATATTATTGATTTTCTCAGAGAAGAAAGAAGCAAACTCACGGCACTTGCTGTCTGAGAGCATTTCACTGGGAATCTGGCTTGGGGGGTTTGTCAGTCTCTCTACAGTAGCAAAAAGAGTGCGTGTGTTGTTTAAATTACTGTTTATAATATTTGAGAAGAAAGTCTGTCTAGCTTTGCCTAGTTCCATATTGAAAGCATGAAGGCTGTCTTTGTAGATGTTATAATGGACTACAAGTTTTGTCTTCCGCCACATGCGCTCTGCTTTTCTGCATTGTCTTTTCATATTTTGCACTGCTGTTGAGTTTCTCCAAGGTGCCTTTTGTCTGCCACTCTTCTTCCTGACTTTCACAGGAGCAATATCATCAATTACACCTTTAACTTTTGAGTTAAAAGAATCAAGGAGAAAATCAACAGAGTCTGCAGATATGCTTGGTGTTAAAGATATAGCCTTCATAAATAGGACACTAGTGTTCTCATTTAAGCATCTCTTCTTGACAGACACAGATCTAGCTTCAGTGGCAGGAGAGATCAATATATCAAAGAAAATACAGAAATGATCAGACAGTGCTACATCCTTAATAACAATCGATGAAATGTTTAGACCCTTACTGATAAGTAAATCTAAAGTGTGTCCACGATTGTGTGTGGGTCCATGTACATGCTGAGTCAGATCAAAAGTTTTTAAAACAGTTTTGATTTCTTTTGCCATATTGTTTTCTGCATTATCTATATGGATGTTAAAATCTCCAGCAATGGCAAAACAGTCAAACTCTGAGGTAATTGTTGATAACAGTTCTGTAAAGTCCTCAGCAAAGGCTGGAGAGTATTTTGGAGGCCTGTAAATAATGAAAAGTAAAATGCGTGGAGCACCTTTTAACACAATACCCAGATATTCGAAAGACAAGTAATTCCCAAATGATATTTGCTTACATTGATAGATATCTTTAAAAAGAGCAGCTAGACCTCCACCTCTCTTAACAGCTCTGCAGACACTCATAAAAGTAAAGTTAGGAGGGGCTGCTTCATTGAGGATTGTTGCACTGAAGCTGTCTTCTAGCCAGGTTTCATTTAGAAGCATAAAATCCAGGTTGTTTGTGGTTATTAAGTCGTTGACTAGAAGTGATTTATTTTTAAGTGAGCGAATGTTTAAAAGAGCTAACTTAACAGACTTACTTTTCCCCACAGCAATATTAGTTTGACGTGTAATAGGCACCAGATTAGTTGGCTTTGCTGTACGGCTATTGAAGGCCTTAGACTTTCTATCATGTAATAGAACAGCAATAGAGAAAGATACAGGCACACTGGGTTCCCGCTTGTTTTGTAAACATTTGAGAAAGTTACTGTTATCAAAACGGGGACCCGACACACATCACTGAGAGCTGGTATCAGTTGTTTTTGGTTCACATCGAGCAGATGGAGGAGGGTGTGGGCCCTGGCGTTGTGGCAGAGGCCGAAGAGCTCTCACAGGAGGAGGGGGAGGGCGAGCTGGGCCCGCAGGCTTTGGTGGTAGTGGTGCCTGTCTTTTTTTAGTTGGTATCTGGGGGCTTGCAGCAAAAGAGTGGGATAGTCTGGTTCCAGCATGCACCAGTTCTTCCATTTTCTGTGAGAAGCACAGTAGTGGCGTAGCAGGGGAGAGGGAGAAAGTATCTGGTGAAAGGGGCTGTTGCTCTGGTGTTATAGGAGGCTGTAATATGCTGTCCTGGCTTCCCTGGCTGTTTTCCAGGAAGTCGTCCTTGGGTGCTGAATCTTCAAGCAGTTCTGATATGTCTGTCTGTGGTGAGCTCTGTGTGCAGGGCTCAGCTGAGATTGTGTCCGTGAGCAGAGGTTGTTGTGGCGGAGTGGTGTTATCATGTCCATTTTGCTGCTGAAGTGAAGTCCCGTGGTCATTCATACTGTGTCCAGGTGTGTGTGTGCCATTCAGATTGAGTGGATTGGCACAAACCGCAGAAGGATGATTTAGGGAGAAGTAGATATTGTCCTTTAACACTCTTGAACCAAGTTTGTTTGGGTGATGGCCATCCCGATGAAACAGTTGTCGTTGACTCCAGAAAAGATTGAAATTGTCAATGAAGTTCACTGCTTTTATATTGCAGGTTTTTTGCAGCCATGTATTTAGCCCAAGCAACCGTGAAAACCTGTTTGTTCCTCTTGCTGGTAGTGGTCCACTGATGAATGTTTGAACTTTCAGTCTTTTAAGTGTTTCAAAAAGTTTATTGAAATCCTTCTTAAGGAGTTCTGACTGCTCTTTATGAATATCATTCTTCCCCACATGTATGATGAGTCGATTAGCAGTCTTATGTTTCATCAGAATGTTCTGAAGTTCCCTGTTTATATCAGAAGTTGTTGCTTGTGGAAGGCAGCACGTAGTTGTATCCCTGCTGCTAATGTTTCTGATTATGGAGTCCCCCACTATCAGAGTCCTGGGCTCGGCTGCGCTCTGAGCTGAGAGCCGCTGTCTGCTCGACCTTGAGCGCCAGTTAGCATCAGTGTTAGCTACTGGCCTATTCAGTCTGTGTTCGATCACATTCATCACATTTGTGGATTTCTCATTTACATTCATTAGTACTTCAAATCTGTTCTCAAGATGTATAGGCAGTGGTAGCAGACCAGTGTTTGCAATCCTTGTCAGAGCTGTATCTGGGGTAGAGGATGCTACTGCGGTAATATGTGATGCTCGTGACAATCTGATGTCTCGAGTGCCTTTGGGTTTAGCTCCCTGTTTGTGCCATCGATTAGTAAGTCGATCGGCTTGTTTCTCTACCTGTCGAGGAGTACTAGTTTCATGGGACTCACCGGTATGCTGAGGGTGTCCATGACGAAGCTCTGTTGTGTGCTCCGTCTGGTTTGGTGGTCCCGTAAGTAACTTTGTTTCTAGAACTGCAATCCTTTGTAAAAGTCTGTGGCAGTTAGTGCAGCAAGTAGATTCCAGAAGAGGCATTTTCTCTTATCCTTGTAGGCAGTTGTGTTTTCCTTTCCCGGTATGTAAGCTGGTCGAGTAAAAGAATTCTCAGTTTTTGTAGTAATCCAAACTTTGTCGTATGAGCACTGTGCTGATTTGCTGAAGTTAAAATTAGGTGATAAAAGGAAATAAAATAAAGGAAATAAAATATAGAAAAAATAGGAGATAAAATGTAAAAGCGATAGAGCAAAACGCGGAGCAGTAAGCAAGAGCGTCCGAACAGTAGCTGAGCAGGAAGTCAGTTGTCAGATAACATAGTATTTTTATCAGCTTAAATGATTATTAGTCACTGATTATCAACCCTTTTATCTAACCCTCTACTCAACTGTCGGTCGCGCATATCCGCCATGTTTGTAGTTTTCTGAACACTTTTTACTCATGTTTGTAGTTCTGAACTGGATCCTCCTCCAAAGTGCAGGGGGTTGTGGGTAATATTAGCTGTTATAATGAGCTCGGATCAATCCACCATAAATAGTCGACCATCTGGGGACTTCTGGCACACTCTGTTCAACATACTACGCTTTGGGACTCACTGGTTCCTGCTCAGCTACTGTTCGGACGCTCTTGCTTACTGCTCCGCGCTTTGCTCTATCGCTTTTATATTTTATCTTCTATACTTTTATCTTCTATACTTTTATAATTTTAGCTCCTTTTATCACCTAAAAGGAGTGATAAAGCTCCTTTTATCACCTAATTTTAACTTCAGCAAATCAGCACAGTGCTCAAACGACAAAGTTTGGATTACTACAAAAACGCAGTATTCTTCTACCCGACCAGCTTACATTCCGGGGAAAGGAAAACACAACTGCCTACAAGGATAAGAGAGAAAATGCCTCTTCTGGAATCTACTTGCTGCACTAACTGCCACAGACTTTTACAAAGGATTGCAGTTCTTGAAACAAAGTTATTTACGGGACCACCAAACCAGACGGAGCACACAACAGAGCTTCGTCATGGACGCCCTCAGCATATAGCCGGTGAGTCCCATGAAACTAGTGCTCCTCGACAGGTAGAGAAACAAGCCGATCAACTTACGAATCGATGGCACAAACAGGGAGCGAGACCCAAAGGCACTCGAGACATCAGATTGTCACGAGCCTCACATATTACCGCAGTAGCATCCTCTACCCCAGATACAGCTCTGACAAAGATTGCAAACACTGGTCTCCTACAAACACCTATACATCTTGAGAACAGATTTGAAGTACTAATGAATGTAAATGAGGAATCCCCAAACGTGATGAATGTGATCGAACACAGACTGTATCAGCCAGTAGCTAACACTGATGCTAACTGGCGCTCAAGGTCGAGCAGACAGCGGCACTCAGCTCAGAGCGCAGCCGAGCCCAGGACTCTGATAGTGGGGGACTCCATAATCAGAAACATTAGCAGCAGGGATACAACTACATGCTGCCTTCCACAAGCTACAACTTCTGATATAAACAGGGAACTTCAAAACATTCTAATGAAACATAAGACTGCAAATCGACTCATCATTCATGTGGGGAAGAATGATATTCATAAAGAGCAGTCAGAACTCCTTAGGAAGGATTTCAATGAACTTTTTGAAACACTTAAAAAACTGAAAGTTCAGACATTCATCAGTGGACCACTCCCAGCAAGAGGGACAAACAGGTTTTCACGGTTGCTTGGGATTAATACATGGCTGCAAAAAACCTGCAATATAAAAGGAGTAAACTTCATTGACAACTGCAATCTCTTCTGGAGTCAGAGACAACTATTTCATCGGGATGGCCATCACCCAAACAAACTTGGTTCAAGAGTGTTAAAGGACAATATCTACTTCTCCCTCAATCATCCTTCTGCAGTGTGTGCCAATCCACTCAATCAGAACGGCACACACACACCTGGACACAGTATGAATGACCACAGGACTTCACTTCAGAATGGACATGATGTTGACATATCACACAAGGACAATGATAACACCACTGAGCCACAACAACCTTTGCTCACGGACACCATCTCAGCTGAGCCCTGCCCACAGAGCTCACTACAGACAGACATATCAGAACTGCTCCAAGATTCAGCACCCAAGGACAACTTCCTGGAAAACAGCCAGGGAAGCCAGGACAGCATATCACAGCCTCCTATAACACCAGAGCAACAGCCCCTTTCACCAGACACTTTTTCCCTCTCGCCAGCAACTCCACTTCTGTGCTTCTCACAGAAAATGGAAGAACTGGTGCATGCTGGAACCAGACTATCACACTCTTTTGCTGCAAGCCCCCAGATATCAACCAAAAAACGTCGGGCACCGCTACCACCAAAGCCTGCGGGCCCAGCTCGCCCTCCCCCTGCCTCTGTGAGAGCTCTTCGGCCTCTGCCACAACGCCAGGGCCCACACCCTCCTCCATCTGCTCGAGGTGAACCAAAAACAACTGATACCAGCTCTCAGTGATGTATGTCGGGTCCCCGCTTTGATAACAGTAACTTTCTCAAATGTTTACAGAACAAGCGGGAACCCAGTGTGCCTGTATCTTTCTCTATTGCTGTTCTATTACAAGATAGAAAGTCTAAGGCCTTCAATAGCCGTACAGCAAACTCAACTAATCTGGTGCCTATTGCACGTCTAACTAAGATTGGTGTAGGGAAAAAAAGTAAGACTGTTAAGGGACCGTTCGGTATTTATGGAAGGGGCCACCGGAGGAAAATAGGGGAGGGTCATGTCTTTTTATTTTTTGTTGAGGGGAGGGTCATCCAATTTTTTTTAGTCTAGGGGGAGGGTCACCCAACTTTTATATTCATGAAAACAGCAACATTTCAAAGTGGCTTGTTTGGTGCTATTTTTTTCCATTTAGATCGATGTTGATCTCGCGTTATCAGCCCCCCTTCGATATCAGATGGGTCTGACCCAACAAAAATCCAGTTTGGTGCTGTTTGACAGTGCGCGCGCACTTCAGTTCGCGCTTAGAAAAAGTGCATCATGTCAGAACAGAATGCCAATGAAATGTTTACCCGGCAAAGCTTTAAAGCACGAGCAAATAATGAACTTTTGTGATTGCGAATAAGTGCACAGTGTCCTGCTGTGAGTGTAACTCTACCACTGCATTAACATGTGATGTGAACGTAGGCCTACATCGAGTTTTACAGTATTGGGACTGAGGCGCATACTACCATATTTTAGTTTCCATTCTTATTTTGTTTCCACGATGTGTAAGATGTAGGGCTACCACATCTTTAAATAACTATTAGATTTATTTAAGTTAACATAAATACGTAGACCTACACCACAAAAACTAGTTGAGGATAAATTCGTTAAACTTGGGCGATTCCAGTGATTATGGACGTGACATTTGCAGTCAATACGTGAAATATAAATTCTCAGAAAATGCATTTAATACCAATATTTTGAAACGTCTGAAAGGAGTCAAGACATTAGAAAAATATCAGTCTACACATGCGTTTTATATTTAATATGAGGGAAATACACGTGACGTGACACAAAAAATCTTTAACTTTTAGGTGGCAAAATATTTTTTAGTAATTCTATAAATTACACTGTGCAAACCAAAAGATATATACCCACCGGATGAATAAAGATCGGCCTCCACAGAACATAACATAACATATTATTTTTATTTTATTTTTCGTGGTCGCATTTATGTGAAAAAACAAAAAACAATGTTACGGGCGTGACAGTTCTCCATTACGGACATGACTGCTCTGAAAGCGACTTTAACAATTTCACAGAGACCTCAAACAGAAAGCACAAAGCCTTTCTTTAAAGTGAATTTCGTTTTTTTTATTAATTGTATCTTAATTTTAATCAATGTTTTATCTGGATTTAAATAGCCTAGAAGTAAATATAGTAGAAAATAGATAATCATGACACGGAGGCGCGGGCGAGAACTGGACTCTAGTCTCATAAATGAACCGAAACTCAGCGTAAGGTATGCTACTTGCCTCACAGACCTGAGAAATATATAGAAAGCTTGAAATGTCTACTTTTAAACAGAACAATTCAAAACGAAGGAAAACAGGCTGCTTTCTGCTTATGAAATGTGCATTTCTCTGGCGCGTTCTGAGAAGATCGCGACGCATCGTCAACTTCATCTTTGCAGTCGACACAGAAAACACGTGTTTATTAATAAACAATTAAAATGTCTCCTTGCTATATTTGACATATTCATAATAATTACTTTTGCCGGTTCTTTGTGACAGCTTTTAGATGCTTTGTTGGCAGCCCCACCCACATGTTGAACGAGTCACACCGCATCAGCACCAAAAACATGATTTTTTTCAAATCTAAAATCAAAAATTGTGACGAACCGAATCGTAGGTTTGGTCTATCGTTACAGCCCTAGTAAGATGAGAAAGCAAGAGTTTATGGTTTTAAAAAACAAACAAACAATGGCTATCTGAACATCTTTGCCAAGCCAGTACAGAAGTAGGCTAATCAATAAATTATCGGGGAGGGTCATGCCTTTTTTCACAATCATTTTGGAGGGTCATAGAAAAATGTATTGCTGGCGAAGGGAGGGTCATGTCTTTTTTGACAACAGATCTCAAAACTCCTCCGGTGGCCCCTTAAATAAAAAACGAACAGTCCCTAAGTTAGCAATTTTAAACATCCGCTCACTTAAAAATAAATCACTTCTAGTCAATGACTTAATAACCACAAACAACCTGGATTTTATGCTTCTAAATGAAACCTGGCTAGAAGACAGCTGCAGTGCAACAATCCTCAATGAAACAGCCCCTCCTAACTTTACTTTTATGAGTGTCTGCAGAGCTGTTAAAAGAGGTGGGGGTCTAGCTGCTCTTTTTAAAGATATCTATCAATGTAAGCAAATATCATTTGGGAACTACACATCTTTCGAATATCTGGGTATTGTATTAAAAGGTGCTCCACGCATTTTACTCATCATTATTTACAGGCCTCCAAAATACTCTCCAGCCTTTGCTGAGGACTTTACAGAACTGTTATCAACAGTTACCTCAGAGTTTGACTGTTTTGCCATTGCTGGAGATTTTAACATTCACATAGATAATGCAGAAAACAATATGGCAAAATAAATCAAAACTGTTTTAAAAACTTTTGATCTGACTCAGCATGTACATGGACCCACACACAATCATGGACACACTCTAGATGTACTTATCAGTAAGGGTCTAAACATCTCATCGATTGTTATTAAGGATGTAGCACTGTCTGATCATTTCTGTATTTTCTTTGATATACTGATCTCTCCTGTCACTGAAGCTAGATCTGTGTCTGTCAAGAAGAGATGCTTAAATGAGAACACTAGTGTACTATTTATGAAGGCTATATCCTTAACACCAAGCATATCTGCTGACTCTGTTGATTTTCTCCTTGATTATTTTAACTCAAAAGTTAAAAGTGCAATTGATGATATTGCTCCTGTGAAAGTCAGGAAGAAGAGTGGCAGACAAAAAGCACCTTGGAGAAACTCAACAGCAGTGCAAAATATGAAAAGACAATGCAGAAAAGCAGAGCGCATGTGGCGGAAGACAAAGCTTGTAGTCCATTATAACATCTACAAAGACAGCCTTCATGCTTTCAATATGGAACTAGGCAAAGCTAGACAGACTTTCTTCTCAAATATTATAAACTGCAATTTAAACAACACACGCACTCTTTTTGCTACTGTAGAGAGACTGACAAACCCCCCAAGCCAGATTCCTAGTGAAATGCTCTCAAACAGCAAGTGCAGTGAGTTTGCTTCTTTCTTCTCTGACAAAATCAAAAATATCAGAAAGGTGATCAGCACATCCTTGAGTTGTGCTGGGGTCAGACAGATCAGACCACCTGAAAAAGTAGTAACTTTGTCTGATTTCAAAAAAATTGATGGCAAAATTTTGGAAGAAACCGTACAGCACCTTAAAACATCAACATGCGCTCTTGACACACTTCCCACATCTTTTTTCAAAAGTGTGTTAAATGAAGTTCCTAAACGCAAGTTAGGGAGGAGTGAGCCCATCTAATCTTTCAATCAACAGCCTGAGTATATAAGCAGCCGCTTACCTCTCTCTAGCATCAGCTGTTCCAGTATCCCTCCACCTCCCCAAACTCCACCTTCATCTTAGGTACCTTGCCCTTCAATTATCATATCCTACATTTAGCCACTGGGGGGTATATCAGAGCTCGAGTTGAAGCTGCTTCATCGAGCCCCTCTTCAGTGGACAGCAAGCCAAATAAGTTTAACCTAATATCTTAAAGATTTTATGGGCAAGCAAACTCGTTAAACAGTTTAGAAGCAGATCTTCTAGAAGTGGTAAATGCCTCACTTCTCTCTGGGAGTTTTCCAAACTCCCTGAAAACTGCAGTTGTCAAGCCCCTCCTGAAAAAGAACAATCTGGATAAGACCATATTAAGCAACTATAGACCGATCTCAAATCTTCCTTTCATAGGCAAGATGATAGAAAAAGTTATCTTCAATCAGCTGAACAAATTCTTAAGCTCGAATGGATACTTTGACAATTTTCAATCTGGTTTCCGACCGCATCACAGCACAGAGACAGCGCTCATAAAGATAATAAACGATATTCGCTTAAATACTGATTCAGGAAAATTATCAGTGCTGGTACTACTCGACCTCAGTGCTGCATTTGACACTGTCGATCATAACATACTTCTGGACAGGCTGGAAAACTGGGTGGGGCTTTCTGGGATAGTCCTAAAATGGTTCAGGTCATACTTAGATGGGAGAGGTTATTATGTGAGTATAGGAGACCATAAGTCTGAGTGGACATCCATGACATGCGGAGTCCCTCAAGGCTCAATTCTTGCGCCACTCCTGTTCAACCTGTATATTCTCCCAATGAGCCAAATAATGAGAAAGAACCAAATTGCTTACCACAGATATGCAGACGACACACAGCTGTACTTAGCCCTATCGCCTAACGATTATAGCCCCATTGACTCCCTGTGCCAATGCATTGATGAGGTCAACAGTTGGATGTGCCAAAACTTTCTTCAGTTAAACAAAGATAAAACTGAAGTCATTGCGTTTGGAAACAAAGATGAAGTTCTCAAGGTGAACGCATACCTTCACTCTAGGGGTCAAACAACTAAACATCAAGTCAGGAATCTTGATGTGACACTAGAGTCAGACCTTAGTTTCAGTAGTCATGTCAAAGCAATAACTAAATCAGCATACTATCATCTGAAAAATATTGCAAGAATTAGATGCTTTGTTTCCAGACAAGACTTAGAGAAACTTGTGCATGCTTTCATCACCAGCAGGGTGGATTATTGTAATGGACTCCTCACTGGCCTTCCCAAAAAGACCATAAGACAGTTGCAGCTCATACAGAACGCTGCCGCCAGGATTCTGAGCAGAACCAGAAAATATGAACATATCACACCAGTCCTCAGGTCTTTACACTGGCTCCCAGTTAGATTTAGGATTGATTTTAAAGTATTATTACTGGTATATAAATCACTCAATGGCCTAGGACCTCAATACATTGCAGATATGCTCACTGAATATAAACCCAACAGATCACTCAGATCATTAGGATCATATCAGCTAGAAATACCAAGGGTTCACTCTAAACATGGCGAGTCTGCTTTTAGCTATTATGCTGGAACCAGCTTCCAGAAGAGATCAGATGTGCTCCTACAGTAGTCACATTCAAATCCAGACTCAAAACACTTTTGTTTAGCTATGCATTTACTGAATGAGCACTGTGCCGCTGTTCGTCCGACTGTACTGTACTGTATTTCATTTTATTTTTCTAAACTGTTTTAATTATTCTTATTTCTTTTTATTATTTTAATTTCTTCTATGTAAAAGCACTTTGAATTGCCATTGTGTATGAAATGTGCTATATAAATAAACTTGCCTTGCCTTGCCTTGCCTATTCTAATCTCACACACTGTTCAGGATGGATAGTGTGGACACTGAGACGCAGGGAGAGATTGTTCTGCTGTACAACTGTGGAGAAACACAAAGAGCTGTGGGATATTGTAGAAAAGAATAAAGGATCGATTCATTTTCTAAGATCGTAATGAAATCAGTGATGAGCTGCTGTCTTTCAAATAAGAAGTGGTCGACAATTAGAAATTTAAATTTATTCGACATAATATTTAGTAAATAAGAAATAATGTGAAAATATGTATAAGCAAAACTTGTTAAAAAATTGTAAAATAAACAATGTTTTTTTACAAATCTGCAATTGCACTCTTCAGAAGAATTTGTGGAATTACATATTAATTAGACACTGAAAGATACTGAAATAATGATAAATATAGAGACTGATATAAATGGGTTTGATATAGATTTGCTGAATGCTAGCGGTAGATGAGAAATTATTTGCCTTTCTATTACAATGTGGTAAATCCTGCCATTCACTCCACACACAGCTCTGGAAAAAAAGATGAAATTCATTTTTGTTGACAAAGGAAGTTGTGTTAAACATCATTTGCCCTCTATGTAAACGGTTAAAATTTCCGGTTAGTAAAAAAACACTGTTTGGGACCATACGTGATTCACATGTGTGTGTGTAGACCTGCAGGAAGGTGATGTCCTCGTCCTCAATTTCTTCTTTCAGTTCTCTGACTCTGTCACAGCCCAGCGGGCACCTTGATGTCAAAATGACGTCACAAAATAGGTCAAAAATGAAAGTCATATTGACGTCAAAGTTTCTATGTCAATTTGATGTCAAGATTTTGACCTAGAGCTGCTGATGTCATTTTGCCAAACAAAAAGGTGAAACGCATGGCCGTACACTTATTACCAGCTTCACTTAAAACTAACCAGATTTACTTTATATAATTTCCGGTTTAATGAAATCATATTTTGCATTTTAAAGTCACCATGATGGTGGTTAGCGGTTGCTTTAGTTGTGCTCTTGACTCTTTAATATAAAAACTTCTCTGGCTGCTATAATTGAGTGTTTATAAAGCACAATAGTTGTAGCTAAAAAAGCCATGAGAAAATGAGATCAGGTGATGTTGGCTGTTTATTGATGATGATGATGATGATGATGATGATGATGATGATGATGATGATGACGACGATGATATCATCATGTAAATGCCTGAAGCCCTGATCTTATTCAGTGTCTTATGTTCTGATAATATAGGACTTGTGTTATTAATGTTGTTTTATAATAGAGGCAGTTTAATTTTACAGCATGAGAGCAATGTTGTTTATCAAATAATATACTCTAAAAACTCCTGGGTTATTTCTTCAACCTATTTTCTGGGTTATTTGTGTTGGGTTAAAATTATGGGTTATTTTTTCAGAGAGTAACCATTTTCTGGGTTATAGGTAGGGCTGGGCGATTTAAATCGTGATATTGTTATGCGCATCTCGTCAGTAAAGCCGGTTCCTTGATTAGTAGTAAATCACCATCACCTGCTTTCAGATGGAGCGGCATTTAGGGCTGAGGAGATAATTAAGTGATTAATTTAGTGATGATTGAGCATTATTGAAGACACCTGATGTTAACAAGCAGAATCACTGAAGAAGAAAATCACAAATTGTAAGTTACCATTAAGGTGATGGGTGTTTGCTTTAGTTGGGCTCTAGACCATTATATGTTTAGTGTA
This sequence comes from Leuciscus idus, assembly GCA_021554675.1. Lineage (NCBI taxonomy): Eukaryota > Metazoa > Chordata > Actinopteri > Cypriniformes > Leuciscidae > Leuciscus > Leuciscus idus. Next base: position 8,483,980 of record CM038623.1, read on the forward strand.
ATATTTATTGTTGTTTGTCTGGTGTTATTGATTTATAACAGTTAAATGAACAAAGTAAAATGTTATCTTATAGTGTTAGTTATGTTTTGACATAATCATGCTGTGATCTGAAAAAGGAAACTTATTGAGATAGTTTGGTTTTACTTGTTAGCTGCAGTTTAGTGATTCTTCAGCCTATGATTATCAGTACTTTACTTATAATTCAAAATATTTAATAAACATTGTTCTGATCAAACAATTAGACATTCATATAAATTCATTTAAAACACAGACATCAATAATCAGCCTGTGAATCTCAACAATGGTGACAATAATAAAGCATGTTGCAGTGGCTGCCACCAATCACAACTCATTAATGGCTCCCATCATGCATTGCGGTATTAATAAATTATGATCTGAATTGTCTATGTAATGTACTTTTCCTAATTGAATATTCTGCTCCTCACTATTGTTGAGATGCATAGACTGAATCTTGACATCTGTGTGTGCCTAAAAGAATGTTTGTTTTTTTTAAACAACTTTTAAGAAATCCTTTATATTATATAAAAAAATTCTGGCCATTTATGCAGATTCACTAACCAACAACAGAAATCGAAGTCAGAAAGAAGGATTTTAATGAGTTCAGTGATCAAGTTCAAATGATGATTGTCATAATATAACCAACACCATCAGATCACTTTTTTCTTTATTCAACTGGTGATTATAATTCAGAAACAACAGACAAACAAAAACTAAAGATAATAATATATGGGTCAAGAGTCCAACTAAAGCAACCATTGATCGTCATAACGGTAACTTACAATTTGTGATTTTCTCCTTCAGTGATTCTGCTTGTTAACATCAGGTGTCTTCAATAATGTTCAATCATCACTAAATTAATCACTTAATTATCTCATTAACTTCAACACTCTTGAGTGTGGACTCATACACTCCCAGGAGTGTTAATTTAACATTTAACAATTTTTGCTGTGTACAAAGAGCCGTAGTTAACTGACAAGCTGAGCCATATCGCATTAAATATCGCTGGCGATTCAGAATCAGTGTACAAGTACATTATTTGATAAACAACACTGCTAGATATGTTGTAGAATCAAATTACTTCTATCATGAATAAAACCGCTTTTAAACCACAAGTCCCATATAATCAAAGCATTAGACACTGAACATGATCAGGGATTCAGGCAATTACATGATGATATCATCAATAAACAGCCAACATCACCTGATCTCAGTTTCTGATGGCTTTTTAGCCTCAACACATGTGCTTTATAAACACACAATTAAAGCAGCCAGAGAAATGTTTATATTAAAGTGTCAAGGGTCAAGAGCACAACTAAAGCAACCGCTAACCACCATCATGGTGACTTTAAAATACAAACTATGATTTCATTAAACTGGAAATTAAATAAAGTAAATCTGGTTAGTTTTAAGTGAAGCTGGTGATAAGTGTACGGCCATGCGTTTCACCTTTTTGTTTGGCAAAATGACATCAGCAGCTCTAGGTCAAAATCTTGACATCAAATTGACATCGACACTTTGACGTCAATTTGACTTTCATTTTTGACCAATTTCTTGACGTAATTTTGACATCAATTTGATGTCATATTGATGTTAAATTGACATAAAATGCCCACTGGGATGTCAATCTTTTTTCAGACGAACACATTTTCAGTTATTTTAGAAAATGTCTTAGATCTTTCAGTGGTTATAATGTGAAGCAATGGGGTCCAGCTGCTTCAAGACCGAAAATGTGCATGCATCCTTCACAAAAGTAATCCATCCGGCTCCAGGGGGATAAATGAAGGTCTTCTGAAGGTAATCCGTGCGGTTTTGTCGTAAAAATATACATATTTAAAACTTTATAAACGGAAATAACTGGCTTCCGGTGGCGGTCGGCGCGTGTTCATGGAGATGGAAGCGTCGTGACGTAGAACGAACGTAGAGTTTTGTTTTGCTCTGCTCTCTGGCTGCGCTGTCACGTTCGTTCTACGTCACGATGCTTCCATCTCGGTCTTGAAGCAGCTGGACCCCATTGCTTCACATTATAACCACTGAAAGATCTAAGACATTTTCTAAAATAACTGAAAATATGTTCGTCTGAAAAAAGATTGACATATGCATCTCGAACGGCTTGAGGGTGAGTAAATCATGGATTAAATATCATTTTTGGGCGAACTATCCCTTTAATGTCATTACACTTTTTAATGAAAGAAAAGATGTCATTCACACAAAATGGGTAACGTTAATGCTGCAAAAGAACCACATTAGTTAACTAGCAATTTGGGCCACGTAAAAAAAGAAAAGAAAAAAAACGTATAAAGTGATTATTTGTTAGTTTGATTATGAAAGAGTTTTCTGTCTTTCAGATGAAGACATAGATGAGGAGGCATTTCTTCTCTTTGATGAGGACACTATCAAAAATCTTGTCCCCAAAGTTGGCCCCAGGCTTAAATTCCTGAGGCTCTTCTGAGAATTGTTGTTATTTTTCTATTTTTTATTTCTAATATTGTTATTACAGTGTGACCTAAAATAAATAGGAAAATAAACATGTCCAAGTGTGTGTTTTTTAATAATAATAATAATAATTCGTTACATTTATATAGCGCTTTTTCTGAGACCTCAAAGCGCTTTACATAGAAGGGGGAATCTCCTCAACCACCACCAATGTGCAGCATCCACTTGGATGATGCGACGGCAGCCATATTGCGCCAGAACGCCCACCACACACCAGCTTACTGGTGGAGAGGAGACAGTGATGAAGCCAATCAGTATATGGGGATGATTAGGAGGCCATGATGGACAGAGGCCAAGGGGCAAATTTGGCCAGGATGCCGGGGTTACACCCCTACTCTTTCGAAAGACATCCTGGGATTTTTAATGACCAGAGAGAGTCAGGACCTCGGTTTTACGTCTCATCCGAAGGACGGTGCTCTTTTGGCAGTATGGTGTCCCCATCACTACACTGGGGCATTAGGACCCACACAGACCACAGGGTGAGCGCCCCCTGCTGGCCTCGCTAACACCTCTTCCAGCAGCAACCTAGTTTTCCCAGGAGGTCTCCCATCCAGGTACTAGCTCAGCCCTGCTTAGCTTCAGTGGGCAACCAGTCTTGGGCTACAGGGTGATATGGCTGCTGGTGTGTTTTTCATATAGATTTTAATTTAATGCAATAAAAATGTAAAAGTTCTTGAAGTGTGTAATATAATGTAAAACAAACTTTTATTTTCTGAAATAAGGCATACTGGGATAGTGACCCAAGTTAGGCTATTTTTGACCCAACTCCTGGGTTAAAAAAGGATCAACTAATTTTTGGGTTATTTCTACCCAGATGTTGGGTTTTTTAAACCCAACATTTGGGTCAGGTATTTAACCCATAAATTAGTTGGTCCCTTTTTAACCCAGGAGGTGGGTCAAAAATAACCCATTATGGGTTATTTTTGACCCAGGAGTTTTTAGAGTGATTAAAGAATTTTAAAAACATTTAGTGCATTAAACTTTTTCCTCTACATTATTACTTAGACATCAAGAATCTGTGTATGACTCTCAACAATGGTGGCAATCAATGAAATGCTTCATGCTGCAGTGCATGCTGGGTACCACCAATCAAAACTCAACAAAATCTCCCAGCATGCATTGCGGCTTTAATAAATTATGCAGCTGGAGTTGATCTGATTATCTGGATATTTTGTTTGATTGTCACCATTGTTGAGATTCATATGCTGTTTCTTGATGTCTGTGTGTGTCTAAGTAATGCCATAGATTAATGGGTTTTTGTGCACTAAATAGTTTTTAAAAACCAAGTATATTATTTGATAAAACTGCTAGACATGCTGTAGAATCAAAAGACTGAATAAAACAATATTAAAACCACAAGTCCTATATAATCAAAGCATTAGACACTGAATAAGATCAGGGATTCAGGAAATTACATGATGATATCGTCTTCATCATCAATAAACAGCCAACATCACCTGATCTCATGACTTGTTTAGCTACAACTATTATGCTTTATAAACACACATCTATAGCAGCCAGAGACAATGTAATATTACGAAGTCTAGGGTCAAGAGCACAACTAAAGCAAATGCTAACCACCATCATGGTGACTTTAAAATACAAAATATGATTTCATTAAACCGCAAATTAAATATTGTAAATCTGGTTAGCTTTAAGTGAAGCTGGTAATAAGTGTACGGCCATGCGTTTCACCTTTTTGTTTGGCAAAACAAACGTGAACCACGTAGGCTCACTATTGGGCGACGCTGGTCATGTGTGATACGTGGTGACGTGAAACACAGACGTGCTACACTATTACACTACGTAAAAAAAACTCGAGGCTCAGAGAGAAGGAAATGAAAAGTGGAATAAAGTCGTTATTTTTGTTTGTTTTTGCGCACAAAAAGTATTCTCGTCACTTTATAAACTTAAGATTGAGCCACTGGAGTCACTTGGACTATATTAACGATGTCTTTAATGCATTTTCTGGGCCAGCAAGTTATAGTGTCCATAAGCCTGTGGAGGAGTGAGACAGCGCTCAGATTTAATCAAAAATATCTTAATTTGTGTTCTGAAGATGAACGAAGGTCTTACGGGGTTGGAACAACATGAGGGTGAGTAATTACTGACAGAATTTTCATTTTTAGGTGAACTAACCCTTTACATTTACATTTACATTTAGTCATTTAGCAGACGCCCTTATCCAAAGCGACTTACAAATTAGGACTAAGTTCAGCGAGTCATCATAAAGAGGCAAAAGCAACAACAACGCAGGAAGTGCTCAAAATACGAAGTTCAGGTATTATTCAGAGTAGCATAAGCCTGATAAGTGATGTTTCAAAGGGAAAGGATTATTTTTTTTTTTTTTTTTTTTTTTTTTTTTTTCTATAAGGTTAAGGTTAAGTTCCTTTAAGTGTCTTGCACCTTGAGTACATTTTTAATTTATAATTACATAATAAATTATATTTAGACACATTTATAGTGTAGTTGAAATCCCAATGATTGCAATAATAGTCCCTTTTTCATTAACAACAGAAGACTAATGAGCTTTAAATGACAAGTGTTAAAAGCATATGCATCACTCGGTTCAATATTACAGCTTTTAGTGGTTTAGAGAGAGAAAAGTGTCAATGATGTTTTGTCATGTTTCATTTTCAGTGTAGAGCGAGCGATTGAAAGACTGAGAGATTATACTTTTGCATGTAATGGTATTTATCATTGAGCATTTGCTCAAATATTTCTCATCTGCAGTCCCATACAGAATTGTGATTCGACAGCTAAACCTGATCACTATAGTGATTAACAGAAGTGGCTCATGTCACTAACAAGACAAGTCTTCCAGAGATCTGGGATTCAGGGGGATTCAGGGGATTTGGTAAAGATTAATTTTCATGGTGGAGCCTGAAGATCAATGAAGCGGATATAAGAGCCGCTGAGGAGCGTTTCCTCGAGAGTTCATTCCCAGACAGAAGCAAAGAAGAAATAGCAGCTCCCCAGCCAGCAGAGCCATGTGGGGCCCAAATGGGTTTGACCTGGGCTATCTAACTGGGACCCAGCCAGTTTTGCACCCAGTTTCCATGTAGGCCCCACATGGACTTGCCCAGATGAAATGAACACTGCTTAGTGTGCACAGTACAGGCTGTTTAATGTAACACTGAATCAGTGTTGGAGGTAATGAGATAATTAAGTGATTGAATAATGATTTTGTATTAGTGAAGAACGCCTGCTGTTAACAAGCAGAATCACTGAAGGAAAGAGAAACACAAGAACTACTTCCAGCCACTGCCTTGGATGAAATCAACTGAAGATAAAATACATTACATCTCTCAAGATCTCATTAAACAACTCCACAAACAGCATTACCAGCTTCACTTATTTACTAACCAGACTGACTTTATTTCTGTCAGACGTCTACAGAAGTTCGTATTAAGAATTAAGAATTAAGAAGAGGTTTAGATGTTGATTACTTATTTGAAAGTAATAGTTTGATTTGATGTTACCATTGTGGCGATCAGTGTGTGCTTTAGTCAGGCTCTTGACTTTTTAACATTAGTTTTTCTCAGGCAGCTGTGTCTGTTTGTTATGGCGAGAACATCAAGAGAAAATATAATCAGATGCTGTAAGCTGATTGATGATAAGAACATAATCATCATATATTGGCTTAACTCACTGATATTATGTGGGAGGTTTATATGGGTAGTATGTTATTAATTCTGTTTTATTGTTGTGATTCTATAGCAAGGGAATAATATAATTTAATCAGAACATCAAACGATTTTTAACACACCATTTACATAGTTTAGGCCTGTGAGTTTTACTCGCACACAGACATCAAGAATCAGCATATGAATCTCAACAATGGTGACATGCTTCATGGTGCAATGCATTCTGAGTGCATCATGCAAAACTTACCCATGGCTCCCAGAATGCATTGCACCATTGAAGCATGTCACCAACATTCATAAATGAAACCTCATACGGCAACTTCCGCTTCACGTTTCCTCTGACTGAACTGATGGAGGTCTACAAGAAGCAGATGTGTGAGGACGAGGGTATACGAGACCAAACTTTTCAAGTTGCTCACAGCCCTTGGTGTAATGAAGATTTCCCAGAGTTTGTTGTGCTGTGTCTGTCTGTGTCTGAGGATCACATGTGCTGATCCAGCCACCTGGGGTCAGAAAGGTATGAGCGCTTTCGAAACACTGCTTCTAATATTCGAAACCTTTGCGAAACAGTTGTTTTGATCGAGTGATTCAGAGTGAGTTTAAGACTGCCAAAGTGATGTGATTTAAGTAATTGAGCCTGCGTTACTACATAACAGTGTCTATGATTGTTACCTGATCTCAGATCAATTTTATATAAAGTACCCTTGTGAAAATCAACCATGGTTTTACTACAAAAAAAAAATAAAATAAAATTGGTAACCAAAAATTACACAATTTGCTACAAAACCATAGTTTAACTATGGTATTTGTGTGGTTATACACAAAGCAATCAATATACCAAAAAACAACAACATGGTTTTACTTTTACTATAATAAAACCATGGTAATTTTCGTAAAGGTAGACATTTAATGACACGTTTTTATAATAAAAAGGAATTGTTTGTTAATTTTCTCTTATTGGTCTGATTAACTATGCCCTCCATAAAACAAAATAACTATTTCATAAAATAACATATTATAACGATATCTTATTCATGTTTAATGGTATTAGATCATTTATTAACTGCATTTGATAGATTTCAATTTCAATAAAACATTTGCAATTCGTAAAAGATGTTTTTATGCATGTTTTAACCAGTGTTTTTGCTGCATTTCCACTATTTTGACCAGCAGGAGTCGCCAGCGTCTGACATTTCAAACACTTAGCAGTAAATAATTTCACAATACATTAGCTGTGCGTTTTGAACTGTTGAGCCTATATTAAATGCTTAACATGCTTTTTGTGAAATTCTGATTCATATATATATGAATATTTTTTTACAATGTTACTGACATTAGTTAACTACAATATAAACAACTTCAATTTCAACTTTAAATCAGCTCCTCAGTGTGATCTGAAGACGACTTCCACTGCATAGATAGCAGAGCCTCAGACCATTACTTAATCGTCATAAATTATGTAGCACACTGAATTATTGGCGAATGTTGCTTGCATCCAAGTTATTAGTTTTATCAAATAATCACTAAATAATCAAGGTAATCAAATGCAATGATTAGTGTGGCTTCAGTTTGTACGCGTTTGGAGTGAGAACGGGTTGGCATTTAACATATTTTTGATGTGAGTCGTGACTCGTGACCATCGATCATGTAATAACAACACCCGGAAGTGAACTCACCCCATCCTTACTGTCCTTGGTAGATGCACTGCAATATGCTGTTGTCATGGTGGTCCAGCTTTATCTAAACTGAAGAAAATAAACTTGGACTTTAGAAACTGGAAGAATGGGGGAACACATGCTGTTTTTCAACCAAGTAAGTTACCAATTATTTTAAAATTATGATTCATCCTGTTGTGTCATTATAGACAGATTGACAATTTATCTGTGTTAATATTTTGTCTTTTTAACTGTTCTTCCTTTGAGTTTTAATAACCCTTAGCATATTGATTATCCGAATTTGGCCCGCAAACACAACATCCATTGGGAAACAAATGTAACTCATACTTAATGTAGAGAAAAGTGGTGTCTTTTGTAAACAGGGCGTGACACGAATTTATTGTAAAACAATTCGTTTTTAAACTAATCAGAAATGCACTGCAGGGACGATATTAGACGTATAACACGTTATAATCTGTATGCAAAAAAGGGTTTAACTGGATGTAATAAAGTAACATAACCGTTTTGTTATTAGATTATTATTATTTTTTTTAATTGGACGTTAAAATATAATGAAACTGGATCATCATGATCCAGTTTAATTTAAACACAAGCTTTTTATCTTAAGCTTCATATTTTATAATACTAGATTTATGGGCATATCGCTCCAACATAGCTTAGGCGAGTCTACAGAAAAATTGCATAGATTTGCCGCAGTGAATGTGCACGAATCACTTTTACTTTAGAATTCTTGATCTTGAGGATGAAAGTTCATGATTTTAGCTTGTCTGGTAAAGCTGTTGAAAAAAAGCCCATCGTGGTTTGAAAAGTGGGAAATGCCTATTTTCTGTAGCTTGTTAGTTTACCAATTTATTTGTTTTGTTGGTATGTGTTTACTGGATTAGGCTAATTAAAATGAATAAAATTTCCTTTTTTTGCCCTTATCCTTTTTGCGTTGCTCACCCCATTGTTTAGATACAATTGCTTGCAATATCACTTTGCACTAATTTACACAGTTTACTGTAAAAAAAATTACTGTAGAATTTTCGGCAACTTACTGGCAATTTTGGTTGCCTGTAAGCCTGTAAATTTGATAAAAGTACTGTAAATCATAAACTACAATTATACTGTAAAATTATACAGCACACCTGTAAAAGTGTTTCTCTGCTCATCCTGGACTGAAGCACAGGCTCTACTCTTCAACACAATGGTGACACACAAAACTCAACAGAAACCCTTTAAAACTCAACAGATCATTAAACACTAACATATATCCACTATAGCATTATGTGCAAAAACACATAAAATCACACAAAGCAAATCACAGAATTGTACTTTTTTGTTTAGTAAATTTGACAGTGAGATTTTACTGTAAACAACTGACTTATTTGATCAATATTGCAAAGTCATCAAAACTGACTCGTGTCATAAAAAAATATATTTTGTGACAAAAAATTTGAAAAATACATCTAGCCTAAATGATCGTTCATATCATTCTTTTAACTATAAGCAACCCAATTTGTCTAGATCTGTAATATTATTTCCTTTGTATAATGAGCTTGTCTTTGTTTTAATTTATATTGTATTTTTATTGTGAGTGTGAACTGCTGCACAGTCGTGTGATTGTCAGCTTGATTAACATTATTACAATGTATTCCTATTTAACACAGATGTTCTTTGCTAATTACAGAAACTATAAGCAAAATATAAGTATACATATATATTTATGAAATGTATAAGTATATAAGTTTATAAATATAAATATTCCAACACATTCGAGGACCATATGTGGGTCAAAGACGAGACATCACCATTTTGGATTAAATTTAAATTTACAAAAGTGATTTTACATACAAAAAAACCCCATATTAAATGCAAGTAAAGTGTCTACTTTCATGTTTCAAATAACTTTTGTGAAAATAAAATGACAAAATATGAGTTACATAATGCTCCAAAGTGTAAAATTGTCATTCAGCGTAATGGTCCGGACTTTGATTTTACTGTTACATTTTTAAATAAACGTATAAAATACCATGTTAAAAAATATATTCGCTTCTTTGGCATGTTCACATAAGTGTTGGCTGTATTATATTAAAAGGACTATGTGTTATTTTTTTCCTTAAGTATTGAAATAACTAGAGGACTTTTGTCCCGAATATGCAGTTTGTTAGAGGTCATTCAGTGTAACAGGATCAGAAAGCCATTTTGAAATTAAATAAACAACCAATAGTCATCAAGCAGTCTGTGACATCATCAATGGGCACCCTGAAGATTGTGTGGTGCTGCAGCAAGTTAAGTTTATTGCTCTTAAATATTTGATAAGTTCACCTTTTCATAGTTGTAACTTGAGTTACAAAAACACGTGTCATTCAGTGAAATGCCTAGCCTGGGAAAACCCAGACAACTTCTGGCAAATTTAGATTTGCTCTGCAAGAAGTCTGGCAAAGAGCTCATTCAAGCCAATTTCTAATCCGTCCAAATCGAGGAACCAGTTAGAAACGTTGAGGCGGGCTTTACACGATGACGATAGCTCTGAATGGTTTTAGGTCTAGCCTATCCAAATGCGCCCAGAGGCATTTGAGCGACATTCGTTGGTGAAGCGCACCAACTTTTAAATGCATTATTATATTCAAATTGCAAACACATGAGGACAGTCTCCATGAAAGACCCACTGGCAGATGAACGTGTGACTACATTTCTCTCCGAAATGGTAGGAAATTAAATTAGATTTAATAGAGGATTTTAACTGTGACAAGATGATTGACAGGGCAGTTTACGTGACAGGATGCACGCGACAGATCCGTCCAATAAAGATGACGAAGTAGTATGTCCCAAAGCTTGCCTACTTTTTTGCTACACATTCAAAAGTAAATACATTTTCTTCACAAAAAGAGTACATACTTTTATGGCGTAGTGTAACTTAGGCGAATTGGGACGCAGCATATGGCTTTACACGATGGCGATCGCTCTGATTGGTTTTAGGAGTTTTAGGTCTATCCAATTGCACCCAGAGGCATTTGAGCGACGTCCGTTGGTGACGCCCCTTTGGAAATGAGTTATTAATGAAGCTTTGCCAGACCATAACTCAGTTACTACTGAGAATGGTCTGGTTTTAACCAGGCTATGAAATGCCAAAAAAAACCCCACTTTTATTGTTAGATTTTTTGAAAAACAAGTAAATGTTGTGAATAATTATGATTAATCTTTCTGGTCAAGTTCACTGTTTGATATAGGTGGCTAGTTGTTAGCTAGCAATATTAGCTTAAAGGAGAACTCCGGTCAATTTTAACATTGAGCTAATTTTTTTTAAATTTGGAGTGCTGTCAGTACAGAGAACAACGTCAAAAATTGGTGTTGCCTACACCGTGTTATCCTCTTTTTAAAATTTGCACCCTCTTGACTTCAATGGGGCAAGTTTTAAACCTGCTTTTAGCCTCTTAATATCCTTGATGTGTCATTACAAGTGCACAGCCATTGTGAGTGATTCCTTCAGAGTGAACACGGGTGAATCTGACTGAAAAGTTATGTTAATCCAGCCAGCGCACATACCTGTATTTACATCCTGTTTTCGGTCGAAGTCCACAGTAGTCGATTGTCGAGTTCTCCACTGTTGCTTAGTTACCTATGATCACGCGCGTGAACTCGACAATCGACTACTGGACTTCGACCGAAAACAGGAAGTAAAGACAGGTATGTGCGCTGGCTGAATTAACATAACTTTTATTAATATCTTTCACATCTACTGCAGTCAGATTCACCCGTGTTCACTCTGAAGGAATCACTCACATGGCTGGGCACTTGTAATGACACATCAAGGATGTTAAGAGGCTAAAAGCAGGTTTAAAACTTGCCCCATTGAAGTTAACAGGGTGCAAATTTTAAAAAGAGGATAACACGGTGTAGGCAACACCGATTTTTGTCGTTGTTCTCTGTACTGACAGCACTCCAAATTTACAAAAAAATGAGCTCAATGTTAAAATTGACCGGAGTTCTCCTTTAAGTAGAAGTTTCGCCATTCAGGGTAATGTTTTGTCATTCGGTGTAATGCAAATTGTCTGTTACACCACAGTGTCATCCATTACACTGAATGACAGTGTCACTGTTTAGATATCACTTTTAGCATTTTATTTATATTTCAGACAAATGAGGGATGTTTAGCACTAAAAGAAAATATTAAAATTTATAAATATTAATGTTTAAATGCATTTTTTTATGCGTTACTGATTTACTTTAGATGCCCACAAACAAAGAGAGAGCTTTGGTTAATGTTAATGCAGACCCAGTAGCTATAGGCAGCGCTTTTAGCAAGGAGATAAGAAACATATTAAGGATTGCAATGTCAAAATAATAGGGCTGGGTTAAAAAGATTGATTTCTCGATTTTAATCGATTCACATTTTAAAGAACCAATACTGATTTGTAAATCGATCTTTCAGTCTATGCTGTTTTCAGTTGATGTTAATCAATATCAGATTTATTTGAAATCGAATTAAATCGTGAAATTTGAGTCAAAGTGCATTTATCCATCATAAAAGTTTATCTATCCATCATAAAAGTGCATCTATTCATTATTGAAGTGCTCCTCATTGCTCTGGGGGGTTAATAAAGGCCTTCTGAAGTGAAGCGATGCGTTCGGAAAGAAAAATATCCATATTTAGAACTGTATCGACTAAAATAACTAGCTTCTGGCAGACGGCTGTACGCATCGATTTACGGTGGACGAGTAAACCGTGACCTGTCGCACAACATAAAGTCGAACGCGGAAGCGCAGAGCAAATCACGAATAAGAGTCTAAAACGAGAATTTTTAAAGAGAAATGTCGAAGGAGTTTGAGTTTGTTGGCCAGCCCTGTTTGTTTGAACCGCGAGAAGCTTTAAACTTACGATACTTCTACATCTACGTCAAGCATCGTCAAGTGTTACTCTTTTGGCGTAAGTTGACTTACGTAGGCCGTCTGCCGGAAGCTAGTTATTTTAGTTGATAAAGTTTTAAATATGGATATTTTTCTTACACGAACGCATCGCTTCACTTCAGAAGGCCTTTATTAACCCCCTGCCATGTGGAGCACTTTAATCATGAATAGATGCACTTTTATGATGGATGGATGCTTTTTTTTATGGACTTCAAAACATAAACGGCCATTCACTGCCATTATAAAGCTTGGAAGAGCCAGGACATTTTTTAATATAGCCTAACTCCTCTTGTGTTCGTCTGAAAGAAGAATGTCATATACACCTAGGATGGCTTGGGGTGAAAAAAATCACGGGGTAAATTTGGGTGAACTATGTGTGTAGGGTTGCCAACTTCAGAAAAGAAAAATGCGGGACAATCATGGTTCTTTACAGGAAAATAAGGGACACTCAAAATATTTGTACTGTATCACAAAGTATATGTCATTTCAGGTTCGTAGGCTAATGTTATGTGTTTAAAATTTTCTCAGATATAAACACATTTTGTTTTGCTTAACCTATTTACAGTGCTATGCATAAGTTTAGACACCCATGCTAAAGTTGACAAAAAAGAGGAATAAAAAATCATCTTTTGGAAATTGAACTTAATGCCTTAATTTAAAAAATTAGGAAGAATCCAACCTTTAAGGACACCAATTTTCTTTGTGAATGAATAATGTATCGTAAATAAATAAATGTTGTTCCTTAAAATACAAATACAGGGTGCATAAGTTTGGACACCCCTATGTTAAATTCCCATGGAGGCAGGCAGATTTTTATTTTTAAGTATTTAAAAAAAAATTTTTTTTAGGATACTATGCATCCTGATAAAGTTCCCTTGGCCTTTGGAATTAAAATAGCCCCACATCATCACATAGCCTTCACCATACCTAGAGATTGGCATGGAGTACTTTCCATAAGATCATCTCTCAATGCAAATCAAACCAGCTATTAGGCTAACTGAAATAAAACCATGCCAATCTCTAGGTATGGTGAAGGCTATGTGATGATGTGGGGCTATTTTAATTCCAAAGGCCAAGGGAACTTTATCAGGATGCATAGTATCCTAAAAAAAAATATATATATATATACTTAAAAATAAAAATCTGCCTGCCTCTATGGGAATTTAACATAGGGGTGTCCAAACTTATGCACCCTGTATTTTAAGGAAGAACATTTATTTATTTACGATACATTATTCATTCACAAAGAAAATTGGTGTCCTTAAAGGTTGGATTTTTCCTAATTTTTTTAATTAAGGCATTAAGTTCAGTTTCCAAAAGATGATTTTTTATTCCTCTTTTTAGTCAACTTTAGTATGGGTGTCTAAACTTATGCATAGCACTGTATGTACAATTTAATTCTAAAACGAATTTTAAGGTCACACAAAAAAAGTCACATTACACACAAAACATAGTTCAAAATAATAGCATTTATCTGAAATATAAAGTTTTTGTAACATTATACACTACATTTTAAAGAAAGTAATAGCATACTTTTCCCTCAGGAAGATTTCATGTTTTCTTGCGTGGCTGGATGTTGGACTCATGAACAATAATCACGTTAAAACCCGGCCGGACAGTGAAAGGGATTTGCCGTTAGCGGGAGTACGGAATCTCCGGATCAAACCAGGAGCGACCAGACAGCAGCTGGAGGATTCTGGGACAAATAAATAAGACCCAAAAAACGGGATGTCCCGGCTAATTCGGGACAGTTGGCAACCCTATATGTGTGTTTGTCCTTCAAGTTTCAAGTTCTCAATGAAATGAGATATGCTGATTATATAGTATTACCACCAGTTCAGTTCATTTTTACATGAATATGATATGCATTGTGGAATAAAATGGTTATTCTTTTCAGCATCTGCTTCTGTGATTTGCTCAGGAATTTAATGATACAGAATAATATTCAAAACATTGCAATAATAGGGACAATGACAACATTTTCTCAGTTTTTATCAAAAACTCAGTTTTATCAGTATCATTCAGAGTAACAAACCATGGTCATTCGGTGTAACAGATATATTTATGTAAAAATTAAACAATATACTTATTCTGAGCTGTACTTATTAAAATATGTAAAACAATATGTGCTCCTACTAAATTTTATTAGATTTTAATTGATTTTCAATTCCTTACAAAAACTTCTTGCTGACAAAGGATATTGGCGAAGTATAAAGATTTAAAATGACAAATAATTATTATTTGGGAGCTGCACTGTGATCTTTAAATAGAATCCTATAATATGTTATCAAATTAGAGTTTTTCTAAAAATGTCTGATAAGATTTTTTTGCATAAAAAAAAATAAAATATATATATATATATATATATATATGTGGTCCTCGAATGTGTTGGAATATTTCACCAGTATCAGCCTTTTCACCGTTTGTATCACTCCGCTTGTCTGTGTTTGCGCAACTTGCATCATAAAGCCAGTAGGTGGCGACAAGTGACTGTCTTTTGAATGAACAATGGGCTTTATGCACAGCTGCACTACTTCCTGAACTTCAGGCAGGTCCTTTGTTTCCTGTCTACCATTATTGGACAAACTGATTAATGGCTAAAGCCCATTGCACTTTAATTGAACTGATTAGTCCAAAAACATTGATTAACTCAAGAAATAAACAAGTTGCTGAAACCAATCTTTAATGCTAATATATAAATTGCTCATTTGCCTCGGAACACAAAAAGATTGCACTGGTGTTTGATTGAAATGTAACATCTATGCAAAATAATCCTCGATATATTTCTCGTTTAAGGCCATTCCTGTTTGGAGTATGTGATTGTGTATTGTCAACAATAAGCAGAAACATTCTGCATTTCCATTTTATAGTGTGTATCATTCATTTCAACATTTATCTTGTATCTCATGTTTAAGAATCTGTTATCTGCTTGACAAGTAAATTATGCTACTGCCCACTGACATGCTTTTAAAGCTATTGTCATCCAATTTTTTTGGCCTTCAAACACCTTAAAATGCACATATGTAGGTCAGAGAAATCCAAAGTTTCTTGTGGGAGCATGCCCCCGAACCCCCTTAACTACCTCACATTTTAATGCGCGTGTATGTGTGGTAATTTGGGCTGGTGTGGCTACATTGCCAGGGCTGAATTTATGAACCAGTCTGCCCACTGCATATAAGCCTACAATATACATTGTTCTCTGTATCGAATCATGTTATCTTGTTACCCAGCCCCTGATGTTTTGGCCTCAGCCCCTGATGTTTTTAAAACCTAGAAGCGCTCCTGTGTGATGCATGTAAAAGTGAACAAGTTCATCTTCAGGATTATCATCACATCGAGCTCTAGGGATTCTGCTTTTAGTTGAGATCCATTTACAGATTCTTCACAATCTGAAATATACAGAGGTGGAAAGTAAACATGTAAAACTGAACACTTTTGGTCTTCTGTAGGGCAGGCGTCGACTCACAGACGATCAGCTTTAGTGAGAAGATTGATTATGACATACTGATGTATTTCTGATGGCTACAGAAAATCTATACTCTCCAATTAAAGTGTCTGGATTGTGATATTTAAAGGAAGAAGCCAGAGTAAATAATATGATACATTATATAATGTTTTATTTCACCTATGTGAAAATACTAAATATTAACAATAATAATAAAGAAGCAACAATGTGCATTTTTGAAAAAGTTAAATGGATTTAATTTGACAATTTCACAATTTGTGAAACATTATGACTGAAATCTAAATTGTTGGGATTCATAATGATTGTATGTCTTGCATCTGATTATTTAACTGCATGAAAACTCATTATTGTGGAGGGAGAACAACTATTAATCATTAGAAAAGCGTAACAGGCTCCATGTCGAAGCGTTCAGAGAGTTATTGATCAGATGTGATGATCAGTTAGTGTGATATGAGCTCTGACACACACTGTTAACCCTTGCTGTAAAAAAAAGGCCAGATTCTGACAATATCATACCATTTTCCATTAAAACAGTAATATACCGTAGAAAAATAAAACTAGCTTACAGGAATATACTGTGAATTAACAGTGCTCAAAGTCGACACTCAGAGGCTGTTTTCCCAATCACACCCTATACCCTCATTCACTATTCCCTACATTAGTTCACTAATATAGTCCACTTGAATGAAAAGAAGTGAGTGAATTGAGACACTGATGAACACCTGATAAGCAGAATCACTGAAGGACAGAGAAACAAGAACAGAAAAAAGAGAAACGCAAAAACTACAACTGACTTCCAGCAACACTGAGTGTGAAACCAGTTTACAATTATTTTTTTCATACATGTACAAAAGTTTTTGTTGAGAATTAACAGAGATATAGTTAATAATAAAGTTTGTTGTCACCATAATGGAGATCAGTATTTGCTTTAGTTGGTCTCTTGTCCCTGGACTTCTTACCCTTCATTCTCTCTGGCTGCTGTAACAGTGAGTTTATAAAACACATTTGTTATGGCAAGAAAGAGCCAAAAGGAAGATGATCAGGTGTTTCAGGCTTTTGTGATGATGTCACAATTATCCTGGACATGTCTGATTCTTTGATCTTTCCTGTATATATTCTTTGAATTGTTGGGTATTTCATATTTAGCATATATCTGTGAATCTACAACATGAAATCAATATTTCTGTACTCAATGAAGAATATCGCAATCATATAGTGCTGTAAAACATTTTTAACTCCTGCTTTACTCAGACACAAACACACATCAACAATCAGCACATGAATCTCAACAATGGTGACAATCAAAAGTTTCATGTCGCAATGCATGCTGGGTTCCAGGATAATATAAAACTCCCAGCATGCACTGCTGCATGAATAATAAAAAAATAAAAAAATATTGCCACCATTGTTGAGATTCATGTGCTAATTTGTGATATCTCTGTGTTTCTGAAAGAAAGTGTAGCTCTGTTTTGTTTGTTTATACATGATCTGTTAAAAAAAAAAAAAAAAAAAAAGAGTCATTGTAATGTATTGCTGTGGTTTCACAGTGGTGGTAATGTAACACTTTTGATTGAGGATTAAACTCTGAACGAGTGAGAATGAACTCCTTAGTGAATGAACAGGCAATATGATGATTTTGTCATCATTATAACCGCAATCATTCATAAACTGTATGTGAGCACAAGTGTAACTTGCAAAAACAGTTCAAGCAGCAAAAGAAACACTAATGTTTTAGCATCAGCATCCCAACTAAAGCAAGCACTGATCTCTATAATGGTAACTTCAAACCAAACATTTTCAATTAAACATCTCAATAACAACTTCTGTAGATGTATGACAGAAATAAAGTCATACTGGTTAATAATACGTGTAATAATGTGTAATGGCTGGAAGTCAGTTGTAGGTCTTGTGTTTCTCTATTTTCTGTTCTAACAGCAGGTGTTCATCAGTAATGCTCAACAATCACTTTTTACTCTTTGTAGTGTGGATTTCCCTGTGGGGTTGAAAGGGTTAACAGTGTAAGATAAAAAGTCACACCCACAGAATGTATTTTAACAGTAATAAACTGCAAGTTATAAAACAGGTTTATACTGGCAACACTGTTGCCAGTAGTTTACTGTAAAATCTTGTTTGTGGGTCACTGTTGTGCAGAAGAGTAGAGCCTGTGCTTCAGTCCAGGAGAAGATCTACAAACATTGATGATATGCTGCATGTTGCTTTATTTAACAGGCAGTGACTGTGTAGTTGCTGGTCCAGTGGAAATCTCTTTATTTACCAAAGTTTCTTTGTGGTTTCAAATTAAAGAAGTTCACAGTAATACTTTGCTCACGTTGTTAATGATTTATAAATTCTAGTTAATACATTTAAATGACAGTTGGTCAATTTAAGGCAGTCGTTTTCTGCAAGTGTAATTAGTTAACTCGAATTTTAGGGCACTTTTACAGTAAATTACTGGCAACAGTGTTGCCAGTATTTTACTGTAAAAAAACCCGGTAAGGTCTAACAGTGCAGAGAAGCTGTCAGTGAGTCTCTCTACAGCAGCAGAAACACATGAACCTTCTGAACAGAGAGAGATTCAGGCTTTTCCTCATGCTGTTGAAGTTCAGTGTTCAATGAGACTCAAGAGCATCAGTGAGACACTGACGGTGGGTAATGGAGACTGAATCACTGATCCACTTCATCTCAGAGGTTCAGATCTGGCCTTTGTGCAGTCAGGCCAGTTCTTCCACTGTAAACCAGTACTTTATAGACTTCAGAAGAAAAGGATCCTCCACAATCTGCTGCAACTACAGTCTGAACGCACAGAAATCTCTAGAAAGTCATTGTGTGTGTAGTATTGGGATTTGATTTTACTGTACTTACTGGAATAGTTTTAATCTCTTATGTAGTCTTACTAAATAGTCTTATGATTTTTTTCTCATTGTTTCCTTATGCAGATCTGAAGTCAGTTTCTCACTATGGGGAACAGAGAGAGCAGTGAGAGGTCTTCATCTCCAGATCCCAGCTGTGTGTCTGTGAAGAGTGGCAGATCAATGACTTCTCCTCATAAATTCAGTGATGAAGCAGTGACCTCTGGCCCCAGTGATAAAGCAGTGACCTCTGGCCCCAGTGATAAAGCACTGACCTCTGACCCCAGTGATAAAGCACTGACCTCTGACCCCAGGTGAGTGTAAACCTGTAGTGGTGAATTAACTGTTTTATGGGAGTCACACACACACTGAATTCACACAGAGAGATGAGATTTGTAGTAGGGCTGCAACTAATGATTATTTTGATAATGGAATAATTTGTTGATTTATTCTTTCAATGAATCAGATGAAAAATCCCCAAAATAAAATGAATATGAATTCTTGAAGATGTTTTTTTATATATATATATATATATATATTTTTAAATCCACTATTTAAAAAAGATGTTGTTCCACATCATCCATTATTATCCATTTTATCAATTAGTTATTGCAGCCCTAATTAAATAAATGAAATGGCAGACAGGAAGAATTATTTATTTGTGTTTCTCAGGATCATTTTGGAGTCAGAGAGCTATGCAATGCAAAAAGTGTTGAACTAAAACTAAAATGAAACACATTAATTGTACAGAAAATACAAGATTGACAAGATTGTGTAGATTTAGATTTTAATTTATGTTATTTTTCTTGATCTTAAATCTGTGCACTTCTGTTTTTCTCAGCAGTGTTTATAGAGATGATCAGACTGGGGACATGGATTCTCCTCAACCAGTGAATGATGAACTACAGAGAGTCAAACACAGACACAAAACCAGCATGAAGAACAAGTATGAGAGATTATTTGAGGGACTGAAACTGCAAGAGAATGAAACCCTCCTGAACAGGATCTACACACAGCTCTACATCACAGAGGGAGAAAGAGAAGGAGTGAATGAAGAACATGAGGTTTTACAGATGGAGAAAATGGCCAGAACACAACACCCACAAGACACTGCAATCTTCTGCAATGACATCTTTAAAGCCTCACCTGAACCAGGACATGAGAAGAAAGACCAAATCAAGACTGTTCTTACTAAAGGCATCGCTGGAATCGGGAAAACTGTCTCTGTGCAGAAGTTCATTCTGGACTGGGCCGAGGGAAAAGCCAATCAGGATGTAGATTTCATGTTTGTGCTTCCATTTCGAGAGCTGAACTTGATCCGAGATCATCAGTACAGTCTTCACAGACTTCTGCTGGACTTTCATCCTGAACTTCAAGATCTGGACTCAAAGATTTATGAGGAGTGTAAAGTTGTGTTCATCTTTGATGGTCTGGATGAAAGCAGAATCACATTGTTGTTTTCAGACGCTCAGAAAGTTTCTGATGTGACTGAGACTTCATCAGTGGGTGTGTTGATGTCAAACCTCATGAAAGGAGATCTGCTTCCCTCTGCTCTCATCTGGATCACCTCCAGACCAGCAGCAGCCAATCAGATCCCCTCCAATTACATCAACCGTCTGACAGAGATTCAGGGATTCAATGAGCCTCAGAAGGAGGAATATTTCAGGAAGAGAATCAGTGACGAGCATCAAGCCAGCAGAATCATCTCACACATCAGAAGAGCAAGAAGCCTCAACATCATGTGCCACATACCCGTCTTCTGCTGGATCTCATCCACTGTGCTTCAAAAGCTCCTGGAAGAAGATCTGAGTACAGAAATCCCTCAAACTCTGACTGAAATGTACATCCACTTCCTGCTGATTCAGATCAACATGAGGAATCAGAAGTATGAAGAGAGAGATCCAGAGAAACTCCTGCAGTCCAACAGAGAAGTGATTGTGAAACTTGCTGAAGTGGCTTTCAAACAGCTGATGAAGGGCAATGTGATGTTCTATGAGGAGGACCTGAGAGAGAGCGGCATAGACGTCACTGACGCCTCAGTGTATTCTGGGATTTGCACTGAGATCTTTAAGGAGGAATCTGTGATTCATCAGAGGAAAGTCTACAGCTTCATTCATCTAAGCGTCCAGGAGTTTCTCGCTGCTTTCTATGAGTTTTACTGCTATTTAATGAAGAACAAGGAACAACTGCATCGTCTGGCTAAATTCTGGTATGATAAATACTCTCTGTATGAATTACTAACATCAGCTGTAGATAAAGCCCTTGAGAGTGAGAATGGACAGTTGGATCTGTTCCTGCGGTTCCTGCTGGGCATCTCACTGGAGTCCAATCAGAGACTCTTACAGGATCTACTGACACACACAGAGAACAGCTCAGAGAGCATCAGGATTACCACACAGTACATTAAAGAGAATATCAAATATGGACGTGGACTCTCCGCTGAAAGATCCATCAATCTGTTCCTCTGTCTGCTGGAAGTGAAAGATCAGACTCTGTTCAGAGAGATTCAGGAGTTTGTGAAATCAGACAAAAACTCAGAGAAGCAACTCTCTTCAGACAAACACTCAGAGAAGAAACTCTCTCCTGCTCAGTGCTCAACAATCGCCTACATGCTTCAGATGTCAGAGGAGGTGCTGGATGAGCTGGACCTCAAAAAATACAACACATCAGATGAGGGGAGAAGACGACTGATACCAGCTGTGATCAACTGCAGGAAAGCTCTGTGAGTGTTTAATCATTAATAGCTAAAGAATCCTTTTTAATAATGCATCTTACATCTTTACAGGGGTCATGACATGGAGTTTTTACATTTTTAATATATTCCTTGAGGTTCACTTATACTAGTGGAGCCAAACTCAGTTCCCTAGAGCACAGGTTTTCAAACCCTGCATCGCCAGGATGATTTAAGGAGAATGGAGTTAAAATAAAATAAAATAATATTTTGTTTTCATAAAGTCATAGTCTATAGGCCTGTATAAAAGGAATAAATATGCTAAATATATTTGACTTAAATAATTAACAAATTAACAAAAGAAAAGAAAAAACTGTGTGACAGTATTCTGCTGTGTTTGGTTTATTTTTGTGAAGCGCTCCCACAAACTAGTTGACGGAAAGGAAACCGAGACGGCAGAAAACACATCCTGTTTGTTTATTTTACAAAGCCACAGTGTTCTGGTTTATTGTGAGTGTACACAAATTAATTTAAATACTTAGCAGTTTTGAATAAAGATGCGCCGATCCAATACTCACTATCGGTATCCAAATCCGATATTGTACAAAAACTATTCTGTGTTATTGTTAAAGCAACACTAAGTAGAAATCGTGTTTTTGTCAAACAGCGACCCCTAGAGTAGCTGTGGAATACTTGCACTGTCGCAAACTAGCTCGTGAGGCAAGCTAGGCAATAAAACATAATGCAAAAAACACTTAAGAGAAACGAGTGTTTGTTAGCAAGTCTGTTAACAGCTCTGATAATCGAAAGCTAGACATATGTGGAAATTATTGGACTGGTCTAATTATCAACAATGGATGAATTAATCGTAAAAAAATGACATACTACAAGCAAGCGCAACAACATAGAACGCAAACAAGTTTACAAATAAGAGATTTATTTACTGGCCACTTCATGCATTTTCTCCATAGACTGTAAAAAATATATGAGATTTTTTTACTGGCCACTTCATGTGTTTTCTCCATAGACTGTAAAAAAATAGGTTTTCTCAGATCGGATAGCTATCTGATTTATCAAAACGATTCCATTTACACCTGGTCACATAAATGTGTTTTTGCGAAACGGATTTAAATCCGAAGCCCTGGTAAGATCATTTCATTTCTTTACCTTTAATAACGATGATTGTGTGTTAAGCGTCTGTGACTTACTTTCACTTTGATTTGCGATACTTCGCACGTTGGCTTGATGAATAGATGTTCAGTTGCTCATCTGCGGTGATGCCTGTTCCAGTAGCGTCGTCATATCTGGCTATTACATTACATATAGCCTATAACACGCTCTCACATGTTTTTATTTTATTTTTATTTTTTTAGCATTTTTGGGGGGAGTACAATTTACATATGTGGTTTCAACAACCAGATGCATTTACACTTGTCCAGTTTCGTCTGGAATGCGTCTCAGATCTCCTCCTGAAGTGGTTTGAGAGATCGGATTCAAATCCGTCTTGAATGCGTTCCGGAGGGCATTTACACCTGGTCTTTTCACGATCGGATAGCTATCCGATCTGAGAAAACGCATGAAGTGGCCAGGTGTAAACAACCCCCATGACAAAAACATACGCACGAAAGCCGAAAACAAACGCTGGTTGGCCTCTCACGTCCAAATTTGAGGAAGTGGTGGGGGAAGTGACGTATGCCGTAAAGCAGTCGAATTTTGTAGTTCTTTTTGTGCTCTGGTTACTACCCGAACCCCGAAGTTACATAGTGCCAGTAAAAGCGATACAGACCCTGTCAGGCTATGGCAGACGTGTCATTCAACCTATTGTACGTCGATGTACCATCACAAGGATCTTGGAAATATATTATGAAGGTTGAAAAGTTACATAGTGTTACTTTAAGCCTCACAAAAGCTACAAAAACATTATAAAGAACCGTCAACTTTTCGTGCACTATATTATAAGTGTTCTAAAGCCACTCCATAGTTTAATGTGATGAAGTGATTTAATGATTAATACTGAAGTCGTTAAATTCAAGTAAGTGCTTCCCTCCGCTGTGGCTGTCAGTCATTCATTCAGCACTCAAACAGCACATTGCGTTCGGTTATGGCAGTCAACATGAGGAAACTCTCTCCAAGATGATTCAATTGTAATAACACCAGCTCAAATGAGGGGAATGTACAGTTATTGATTATTAATTTCTAGTTATGAATTATTAATAAATCAATAACTAATACCGGCTATCACTTACTATTACGATTCGTCTAGGTTTAATCGTAACAAAAAAATAAATAAACATGACTCCCACACCCAGTCGTCAGACCCAAAAGATTCAAATGACTACAAAAATCAAGAAAAACGATAAACGTTTTATTAAAATAAGAGAAATTGAACAATTTGAAAGTTGGATGTGTTCAAACAAAGTAACAAAAGAAACCAATAGGTGTTATAATCTTCAGGAAGACCCAAGGCCCAAAATAACAAACAAAACAGATAATAAATAAAATAGGCAAACTAACTTCCCTCAAAGTATCCAAAATCAAAATACAACACATTACCCTCCATACTCTAACAAAACAGAACGAACGGAATTTCAAAAGAAAAGGGCAGGTCAACCCTACAAAGAACACCACTGAAAATAAAGACAAAAAAGTATCTAACATATAGGCTGCTACAACAATGGTCTGACGGCTGGAGAGGAGACAGGAGAAGTGCGACCGGCCCGGAATCGCAACAACTCGTCTTCTGGAAACGGAAGCACGGTTTTAAACCCACGTAAAGGGGTGGAGCCAGCTCACAGCTAATCATCGCAATCCTGAAACAAACAGCAAAATAAACACACAAAGAAGTAACAATGACAGAGAAAAAAAATAAAATAATACGAACAATATACAAACTCAAAACATTATACGAAATTACATAATTCCGTAACACTTACACACTTTAAATTACCCAAAAAGGTAATACAAAGCCCATATAGTTCTCTCTATATATAAACAATTAACCACAATGAATTACAATTAATTATGAATATACAGAAGGGCTGTAACAATAGATCAAATTTGTGAATGCCTACCAAATCGAATTATTACATCAGATAATCCGCCTGTCCGCCAAACGGATCAAGTCAAGTCAAGTCAAGTATATTTGTATAGCGCTTTTCACAAAACAGATTGTATCAAAGCAGCTTCACAGTATTAGATTAAAATAATACAACAAGGTTTGTTTCTAATGGAATTTATTGATTGATAAAATCAAATTAAATATCCCCATAATATCCCCAACTGAGCAAGCCAAAGGCAACAGTGGCAAGGAACTGAAAAACTCCATCAAGTGACCTAATGGTGTCCTAAAACTCCATCAGGTGACCCAATGGAGAAAAAAAAACCTTGGGAGAACCCAGGCTCAGTCGGGGGCCAGTTCTCCTCTGGCGTTTATGAACTAGAGACCGGATTTAACTGTAAGATTAAAAATATTATATGAATGCCTGGCTGAAGAGATGCGTCTTTAATCTAGTTTTAAACTGGGAGAGCGAGTCTGAGCAACGAACAGCATCAGGAATGCTATTCCAGAGTTTTGGAGCTAAATGTGAAAATACTCTCCCTCCTTTGGTGGATCTGGATATCCTAGGTATGACCAAAAACCTAGAATTTAGTGATCTTAAAGAGCGCGATGGATTATAGGGCGATAGAAGATCCGTTAAATAGACTGGAGCTAAGCCGTTTAGGGCTTTATAAGTCAGTAGCAATACCTTGTAATTAATACGGAACTTTATAGGTAACCAATGCAGTGATGATAAAATCGGTGTTATATGATCATATTTTCTTGATCTCGTAAGAACTCTAGCGGCGGCATTTTGGACTAACTGTAGCTTGTTTATTGAGGATGCAGGACAACCAGCTAATAAAGCATTACAGTAATCCAGTCTCGAGGTCATGAATGCATGAACTAACTTTTCTGCATCAGAAACTGATAGCATATTACGTAGCTTAGCAATGTTTCTAAGGTGGAAAAAGGCAGTTTTTGTAACATATGAAATATAATTTTCGAAAGACAGGTTGCAATCGAGTATAACACCCAGGTCTTTTACTGTAGCGGATAAAGTAACAGGACATCCTATGATGTTAAAGTTGTATTGCGAGAGGTTTTGTGGGCGGTTTTTTGAACCGATGATTAGTACCTCTGTTTTGTCTGGATTTAATAAAAGAAAATTACGTGTCATCCAATCTTTTATATCTTTAACACATTCTGTCAATTTGGATAATTTAGCGTTTTCATCTGGCCGTGATGAAATATATATTTGAGTGTCATCAGCATAACAATGGAAACTAATTCCATGTTTCCTTATAATATTTCCAAGTGGCATCATATATACTGAGAATAACAGAGGGCCTAACACAGATCCCTGCGGCACTCCATAGTTTACTGGAGTTATGATCGATTTTTCTCCATTTAAATAGACAAAATGGTAGCGGTCAGATAGGTATGATTTGAACCAGCTTAGTGCTTGTCCTTGAACACCAGTATAATTTTGTAGTTGATCTAAGAGTATTGTGTGATCTATAGTATCGAACGCAGCACTAAGATCAAGTAAAACTAATATTGAGATACAGCCTTGGTCAGAAGCTAAAAGTAAATCATTTGTGATTTTAACGAGCGCAGTTTCAGTGCTATGGTGCGGCCGGAAACCAGACTGAAACTTTTCATAGATATCATTTTCTTGCAAGAAAGAACACAATTGAGCGGACACCACTTTTTCTAAGATCTTTTTACAGATCTGCATGATTCACGTAGGTCACATTTTCAGGTCGGAAAATCCGGAATTCCGGATTAATCCGGAAAAATCACATCCCTGAATATTTTAGACATAAATGGAAGATTTGAAATGGGTCTATAATTTGCTAGGTTATTATGATCTAATTGTGGTTTCTTAATGAGAGGTTTTATAACTGCCAGTTTAAATGTTCTTGGAACATGACCTAAAGATAAAGACGAGTTAATAATATTGAGGAGAGGCTCTTCCACTACAGGTAACACTTCTTTCAGTAGTTTAGTTGGTATAGGATCTAATAAACATGTTGTTGTTTTAGATGAAGTGATACGTTTATTTAACTCTTTTTGTTCTATAGTTGTAAAGCACTGTAATTGTTCTTGCGGGGTGATAATTGAAGCTGAATTATAAGGCGCGATTGAAGATTGAACGTTTACAATTGTGGTTCTGATGCTTTCTATTTTCTCAGTGAAGAACTTCATAAAATCATTACTCGCATGATTACAAGATCATGCGATGTTCTTGAACTCTCAAGGAGAGATATTCTTATAAACTCTCAAGAAAAATTATTCCCTTGGCCATAAAGAATAACTGTCTTGTTTATAAGATTATTAACTTGTAGGTCAATCACAAATTTATAGAGCTTGTAGCTATAAGATCAAACAAATTAAAGAGGCTTTGTTCTGTGAGCAGCAAACAGAAACAATCAAGAGTATAATAAGTTTCAATAAATGAAACTACAAGTAACGTTACACAGCAAATTTCTGGAGTTGAAAAATCCCGAGTTAGGCAAAAAAGTGCGAAAGAGTTAGATTTTTGGAGTTTATTTTTTAACTCTGAATACAGTTTGTGTTATGGGATACTCCCTGTTTGTGTTGTATTTTGGAGTTTATTCATTGGTGTTCAGAAGCGTGTTTTAACCGATTTTAACACTACATCTGGAGTTAAATATTAAGAAGTGCGCCACACGATCGAGTCACGAGACCCTGGTGCAGCACAAGGCCAAATGGATCCGCCGTGAGGTATGTAAAAACGTATTTATTACCAAAAAACATTGGTACGACATTTCAAAATGTTCGATATTTTCTGACAGAAACACGTTTTGTCGTAGCTGTTACGTTATATGTGTGTGTACTACTAACGTCAATGACCGTGGCGAACTTGGTGTTGAACTGAGTGGCTGTTATAGCCTGTTTTGTGAGTTTTTTCCCCTCGATTTAAACGAGCTAACATTAGCTAACGGTCTTTCACACCGTGTTTCTGAAAATGAGTTTGTTTGTTTTTTTGCCGTCAAATTGAAGTAGTGACTCAACTCAAGAAACCTTCTGTTGAGCTTCCATGTAACGTTAGGCTACTTTAATGCCGACGAGGTAATACACTTTATACAGCCATGTAACGTTAGCTGTCATAGCCTGTTTTACAGACGTCCTAACTGCAGTGTCTACCCTTTATAATAAGATATTTGAGCCGTGAAAGTGTAACGTTTGGCCTGCAACGGTTTGAATTGTAATGATAGCTAAACGTTTTAGACTCGTGACCCATTAAAAGTGCGTGGTTTTCAGCTTAAAACATTTTTTTTGCAATTTCAATCACACTAACATTAGCAGTTAACATAAATTACATGTTTTCTCTTTAATGTCAGGTCACAATGTTGATAATAGTGCAATGTGGAGGGAAGAAGAAGTATGTAAAACTGGAAGAAGTTTGTTTCTCAGATTTTCTCAGTGCAGGTGAGTTATATGTTTAGTATCCAGTAATAAAGAGTAAGTAATAGTATTTTGTTTTGTAAATAACATGTTGTTGATGTTATGGTGTAGTCCAGCAAAAGTTTCTGATACCAGAGAACACAACATTGAAAGTCACAGATGACCACCACACCAGGGCATAGAGGTGGATGAGGATGTCTTTCCAGAACTTGCAACGACCAAAGAAATGTGCTTTTTTATCCACACTGATGATGGTAGGACATTTAAGACTGTTTGTTTTGTTTTATAGATATTTTGAGAGTTTGTATCTCAACTCAGAGACAAAATTTGTGCATTTCAGAACTTCCATTTGCTGAAACATTCAAGAACTCTACTGACTTCTCAGACCTGACAGAGTTTGGCGCCTCCTCAAATCTGACAGATTATGTTACTCTCACTACTTGTGGTAAGCAGAGTTATATGTAATGTGATTATTTTGTCTGACCCTGGGAATATCCACCCTGGTACATAGTTTTGCTGAAGCAGCTCTTAGATTATAAATGCCTCATACTGTACTGTGTTGTTTTTGTGATCTTCAGATTTGACTGTCCTGCAGCAAGGGGTTGAAGGGCCCTCCTCCCCAAGTCTGACAGATACATTCTCTGTCTCTGGCAGTTTAAGCAGCAGTGTTTCTGGATTGCAGCCTTCAATGGACGGTGGCCATGTATTTTTTTTTTTTTTTTTTTTTTTACTTGCATACAAATAGACCTAGTCAGTTGCACAATCGGGCCAGCATTGCATCTTAACTAAAGTTTATCATTTTCACTTCTTTTTAAGTCTTATTTTAAAAATTCGAGCTGAGAGAGTTTATGGCATCCGGAGGGCAGATGGGAGTTTTACTTACTCAAACATGTTCTGAGGGCAGAAAGGAAAATGATTGGTTTACAGCTTCAACCAATGAAACTGAAGCAAGGGCGGGGTTTAGACATTTGAACAGTGTTGCCAGATGTACGATAATTATCGTATTTGTACGATAATTCTGACCTATGTACGATGTACGATCAATAATGCAAAAAATCCTATAATGTACGATAATTTCAGAACTGTGTGACACTTCAAATGATGGTCGTTGTAATCATAGGGCTTCTCATTGATCTAGCTGTGGATTCTACGTGTACCGGGGGAAGAACGTGTAGAGACAGAGCAAGAGACCTTGCGTGTGTGCTAGTGTGCCTCATGAAGCGCATGTAAGGACCCAACTAATCAAACCAACCGCGCGTCATTCAGAACACAAGACAAAATTAGAGCGTTCTTTCAAAACAGAACATGGCAAAATAATCGTTTTTACTCGATTGTACTATTTTGGTAATCGTTGGGAGCCAAAATCGAAATCGAAATTCAATTAATTGCACAGCCCTAATTTGTCTTGTGTTTCAGTCATTCCAAAGCCTTGATGATCATCTCCTGACCATTGAAGGAAACCCTCAGCCATACCTTCTTGCCACAGGGACTTCGAAAGCACAGGTTTTCACCTTTTACATTGTCTTGGACAAAAAACTCTTGCCTTGTCAGTCATGTACATCCTTGGGTACTTTTGACGAGCTGTTCAAGTCCCATTTTATTTTCAGTGTGAAGTATGATGATGCTCTGTCCAGCCTGTACACATTTTTACAGACAACTGTGTACAATATATTGATATAGGTACAACTGAAGAAACTCCAAAAGTCAAAGAGCTGAGAGCAAAGCTCTTAAACAAGCAGTAATTGTATTATTCAACCAAAATGTTAAGTTGTTTCCTCTGCACTTCATCCTTTGGTTCAGCTTTGCTTCTGTAAATGTTTTGCTGTTAGATTTTTACAGTATTTTATGACAGATATTATTTTAAAGTGTGTCCATACATGGATTTTTTAAACCAAATGTATGAATTTGATCAAATAAAAGCACTGAGTTGAGAGTATATTCAGTATATCATTTTCACATAAAACATTATATTATGTTAAATAAATGTTAACTCTAAGAAGTGTTAAATTCAATATTTTTTAAGTGTTGATTTTTAACACTGTTAAGGAGTTCATATTATAAATAACTAAATTTTAGAGTTACAATTACCCCGTATGATTTGTATTTTAACTCCAGAAAGAGTTCTATTTTAAATCTGAAAAAGTGTTAAAAATTCAACTCCAAGAGCGGAGTTATTTTAACTCTGCGTTGGAGTCTATTTGATGGTCACGCATGTACACTCAAATTGAGTTGATTTTAACTCGCATGGAGTTTATTCCAAAGACCAGAATTTGCTGTGTAACTACATTAAACAACGAATACATAAACAGTAAATGAAAGTGAATAATGAAAGAAAGGAAGGTTACAGAATAGCAAACAAATCACAGGAATGACCCTTTGAGAACCAGACAAAGAAACCAAATTCCCTTAACAGGGCAGATGATATTTTACGCATTTAAATCTTGGTAAGAAATTAAATTCTTGCATTGAACTTCGTGGCTGAAATGGGACAGTGCGTGTGCTTGTCCGGGCTCTGTGTGTCCGTTTAGCTGGCAATGTCCTTGCGGTTCTTCGGAGATCGTGCAGTTTGCGGGAGATTCGAACGGTCTACTTGTAAGAGTTGCCAGAAACTTAGTTTAAAGTTTGTTTCACTCGTAGTTGGAACTGAATGAGTATGAGACTAAACCAAGTGAAAAGAGTCGGAGGTACGACTTACAAAACAAAGGAAAAGTAAAACAAAAAGGAGAGAAGACGAGACAAGTACAAGGATGACAAGACTAAAACAAGCAGAAGACTTAATGTGTCCGCTTTTTCTAGGATTCAACAAACACTCCTCCGGTGGAGTGTCAGGCCAATTGGAACACGACCTTCCGAGCGGGAAAAACTTTCTTTGTCTTAGCTCAAAGGTTAATTTGCATGTTTTATGGCAGTGTTGGGATTTTGTCAATTCTACATTAAACGCTGGTAAACCAGGGCTCGAATTTCGGCGCGGGATTGCGGGTATTGCGCATAATTTTAATCATTCCCGCAGGTCTGCCATTTATATTGCGGGAAATTCCCGCAAACTTTGTTTCACTTTAGCATGTAGGTTGTATTAGTAAATGAATCCACACAGATTATAAAATCAAATCAGTCATTTTAAAACTGTCTGCGAGACGCAATTTCACAAACAGCGCGAGTGATTCAGCAGTGCTGCGTCTTCTATCTCTCGTCTCTCAAAATGGGTGAGTAGGGTTTAAACGGAGGTCAGAGCCAGCTGCAAATGGGTGGGTTAGCAGCAAGTGGGTGGAGCTTTAGCCGCAAGTGGGCTGTACAAGCTTCCAGAGGATTTTGATTGGTTTATTTAGTATCACCTGTGTTGTAGTAGCTATTGGTTTATGCTCCACAGTTGGTGGCGGTAATGTGTAAGTTTTGTTGCGATCCATCAGAAAACAAAGAAGAAAACCGCTTTCACAGCAGCGTGCCGTTGAGATGAAGGGGTAAGTTTGTTGTACAGTTTTTAGTTTTGTAAAAAAGCATTATAAGTTCTGAAAAAGACCCATTTCATAATGGCGTTTGTACACTGTTTTTAGTCTTGATGTATTAAAACAGAATAAGGGGTAAAGTGTATCCAAATACATTTCTGTAGTTTTTTTAGTAGCACACAAATTACAAAATCTGTAACGTGCATGACAAGATCTTTTCTGCATTCCATTTCTACAATTTGCTCTCCAGATTATGGATTCTCAAGACCATAATAAGGCATTGTGGCAGTGTAATTTTTGTACGTTTTAGGACTGCATTGATTTTCAAATTGTAAATGTCTTAAACGTTTTGTAAATGGATTTGATATCAGAATACAACTCCTAACTTAATTGTACAATGCATGCAATTCTTTTAAAACTTGTTTTCATTGTAGATATGCTTTTTTCTGCTTAATCCACAATGTAATGTAATTGAAACATTTGTTTTAATATCATAATTATTTTATAAAATGTAGGCTATTACTCATAACAATCAGTGAAATAAATGTGAAACGCATGTTATTGTGCTTCTTATGGCTAGAAAGTAAATATTGACTTTATCAATGATGTTCTTGTAATGCGTTTTATTTTTTTATGTTAAATCTTCTCACTACAAACAGCTCTTCTGGAGGATGTACTCAATCTCCACATGTTTGGAGTGTGGGTTTGAGTACAAATGCTGCACACCTGGTACGTTTTGTGTAAATTGGTGATGAATAAACTAGTTGTTAGTCTAAAGGAAAACTAAAAATCTAATTTACTTATGTCATCCCTTGGAGTTTAAAAGTTCTGGACACCATTCACTTGCATGGCATGGACCTACAGAGCTGAGAAATTATTCTTAATGTTTGTAAATGTGCAATGTCAACTATAAACCCTAGTTCTTATTGTGCTTCTTGTGTATCCACCAGGTTATGCTGGGAAGGGAAAGCGAGGCGAGCTCCAGGGCATTTATTCAGAAACCTTCCACCCTGGATTTTGCAGTTTTCACTGCATGCAGATCAGTTCTAATGAGCTCATATAGTGTCCTTACAAATAACAAAAAAAGACTAAAAATAATAAAATAAAATAAACACTTTTGCAATCAATTCTGAGTGACTTGTACATGATTTTATTCATTGAAAAAAATAATTTATCCACCCTGAGATTTATCCACGTTCAGAAGAACATTAGTCTGCCATTTAAAAAAATTATGCAGTAAAGATAGATGGTAACTTTTTTTTTTTTTTTTTTTTACATTTTTATGTATTTACACATTCACTTCACTGAGTCCAATTGCATTACATTGTAATATGTTCATTTACTTGATACTGTAGAATTGTAGAATATGTAGCTAATATTCAGAAATATTGAATAAGTCCTACAGCCTGATGAATTTAAAACACTATCGCTTTAAGTATGGTAAAAGGTGTAAAGACGTGACTTCATCATCGACAGTGACTTCATCAATACCAGTGGTATTGGACACACACAATAATAACAAAGCTGTAAGAAATCAGACAATGATGAGGAACGTAATATTTTATCATTTATTTTCATTACTGTCGCTACTTCCTGCCATACTCATTCACCGCCGTCCTCGGCAATGACAGCTTGGGGATTTCCGCATAAGCTCCTCCCACTTGCAGCGTAAACTCCTACTTGCACATTTGTGAAACCCCTCCTACTTGCGGCATAAGCTCCTCCCACTTGCGGTATAAGCTCCTCCCACCTGCAGGTCTCCGGGCTGCAGCGATACATACATGAAATGGGTTGCACAAGGCAATCGTTAAGCACGCTGCAGGTGGCGATAATCAGAGGTGGGTAGTAACGAAGTACATTTACTTCGTTACATTTACTTGAGTATTTTTTTGGAAAAATTTTACTTTTAAGAGTAGATTTGAATGTGGGTACTTATTACTTTTACTCCAGTACATTTCTAATGAAAAAACTGTACTTTTACTTCGTTACGTTGGGCGACGTTCCTCTCGTTACTTTATTTTAATGCAATATGTTGTTAAATGCGTAAGTGCGATGTATCTTTTTTCTGGGCTTGAGCGATGCTCAATTCACAAATGAATCACTCTTTTGAGTCGATTCTGTTCAAAGTCTTCATCAAACAAGTTGGCAGATCTGTCTAAATCGGTTCGCGAATCAGTTTGAATTAATGAACTTGAACTGTTCAGTTCCTGCACGCACTGAATCATCTGAAGCGATTTCAATTCACACTGGACTCGGAGTCGTAACAGGAAGATTTAAGGACATCAAGAGCGTTGGATGAAGTGGCCGTGGACCTACAGTACAGTCAAGTGAGAGCAAATCTGCAAATGCATCATATTTTTGCCAGCGATGAAGATCTTTATTAGTTGAACATCTTCGTAAGCTGTCTGTGAATGAATGATTCCACAGGACGATATACTCGATTTCATTTCACTCAGGTAATACATTTTACAACCAAACAGATTATTACGCCATGATAGCACTACTAGAAAGTATGACATTACCCGTTTTTTGGACATATACATTAATTTACATTAAATAAGCTA
This sequence comes from Leuciscus idus, assembly GCA_021554675.1. Classification (NCBI taxonomy): domain Eukaryota; kingdom Metazoa; phylum Chordata; class Actinopteri; order Cypriniformes; family Leuciscidae; genus Leuciscus; species Leuciscus idus. The sequence continues at coordinate 8,518,172 of CM038623.1, forward strand.
CCATTGCCCACAGTTTATGAACACCCGCCATCCCGCGGTAGTTTGTGTGTATTGTTGCGCAGCGGCTTACGAACTCGACTTGAAAACGAATGCCTTTAATTGCCTGCCGTAGACACAGTTAACCAGTTTAAACATGCTTGCAGAAATATTCATTTGATTATATTTTGGAGAACCGACAGAAGAAGATTCGTCGATGTAACTTATTTTTTTAATTTTTTTTTGTGTGTTCAGATGTTCAGTAGCAGTCATGAGCGCGAGCACATGTGAAGAGTTTAACTCTTTCTTCTCTGTGTCAATTGCTTGCCTTTGAATGCAACACTCTGCAGATTCACTTTATTTCGACATTGTCTAATAATCCAAATGTAGTTGTATAAGTTATATTACTATTATACAAACCAAAGGACAGGCAATGATTTTCTTTTTCGGACTACAGATGGGAGAAAAGGCTTTTTGTTGCAAAGAGAGCCAATCTACTTATGAAAATAATAGTCATTTAAATAAAAATAAAACATCTAGCCTATATAATATAATTTTATATAGGCTATATGACGACTTCAGATGCAAAAGCCTCTAAGTACCATCTGAAATTTTCTTCTAAAAGAGCATTTTTATCAAGCTTGTACGTTTATGTTCAGTTATTTCACTTAAATGGCAATGAAAAGTACCTATTAATTGTCATTAAAGTGAAATTACTGAACTTAAATATACAAGCTTGATAAAAATGCTTGTTTTAGAAGAAAGTTTCAGATGGCACTCAGAGGCTTTTGCATCTGAAGTCTTCTTCATATATATATATATATATATATATATATATATATATACAGTATATATATAATCCGAAGTAAGTTACTCGCTACTTGAGTAGTTTTTTCATTGGATACTTTTTTACTCTTACTCAAGTAACTATTAAGATTATTACTTTTACTTTTACTTTGAGTAAATATTTCTATAAGTACTTGTACTTTTACTTGAGTACAGTTTTTGGGTACTCTACCCACCTCTGGCGATAATACACTCTCGCATTTCGGGAGTCGTGATAGACGGAATTGTCTCTTTCATAATCGGGCCAGCATTGTATCATGAGTAACTAAAGTTTACCATTTGCACCTATTTTTAAGTCTTACCAGTTTAAACATTCACACGATTTTAAACTCTTCGGTACTTGCGCGCTGTCTGAGAGATGTTTTTTTTCTCTGCACACATACATAGCGTAAAGCCGCCTCACAAACAGCTCGCGGGTAACAAAAGTTATTTTTCGTGGATTATATCGCTTTAACAGTCAAAAACATGCGAAAATCATGTCAATTTCGGTCTTGGTGAGTATCCTCTAAACACAGTCGGTTATGTCTTAAATAAGCATTAATCGCACGTGACCGTATAATGAACACAGGATCCGTGCACTAGCTCTTAAAGGGACAGCAGCCATATGTGTCTGTCATTCATTTGGTTGTCAAAACAACAAAACATAGCTTTCATTATAAGTAATCAGGATTAATAGCCTATGTATTTAATTTAGTCAGGACTAAAATACTACCCAGTGTTATTTTACATTTGATTACTTTATTCAGTCTCTGTAGTATTTCTGAATACTAGTGTTGGACCAGTGGTGTAGTGGTAAAAAAAGAGGTGGGTAAACTATAAATTCTGGTGGACCACAACTTGATCACCCGGTAAGGTGGGCCACTGCCTACGGTGTATGTGTATCCTGATAACATCGCTATAGGCTATCATTTGATGGTACTACCAAGGGTATCACTGGTTGTTCCCTCATCATAGGTCACAGAATCACTATTCAATTCATACATTAATCGAAGTTCTTGTTAAAGAGACTCAAGAAGGAATAATATGGTTGAAATCTATAAAGTTTACTAAATGACAAAACAGAGAGAACAAAAATATTTAAGAGAGATAGAGAGGGAGGCTTATACCCAGGGCTTCCAATGCAATGCACTTGAACATAATGATAGGGGTTTGGGGTTATTTTCATAGTCGATTAATCTGTTGAATATTTCCTCGATTAATTGATTAGTTGTTTGGTCTATCAGAAAAATGTGGATCAGTGTTTCCCTGTAGAGGGAAAAGTCTTTAACCTGGTGCAGGCTTGATTCCCTCTGAATGTCTTGTACAGTTGGGTTTTGACATGCTCATTACATTAAACCAGCTGCATGTAATGAATTGTTTAAAAAAAAACTTAAAAAAAAAAACTTTTTTGCGTAGTTTTAATGATTTTCTGTTGCGGCTGCGATCAAGTTTAATTCTCGCGCAGCTTGTATAGTAACGAGCGTGTGTTTTCTGCTCCGTGTGTGCCGTTCTCTTTGTTCCGTGTGTGTGTGTGTGTGTGTGTGTGTGTGTGTGTGTGTGTGTGTGTACTCGTCTATCTATCTAACTGGGGACCTTGGTGTCGTTACACACTCACTAACAGGGGACCGTCGAGCCAAGTGGGGACATTTTTCAAGTCCCCTGTTGGTCATGCTTTAAAACATGTTAAAATCAGCCAAAACACGCTCTGGTTAATTTTGTACATTTTTGACCAAGTGGGGACTTACATGTGTGTGTGTGTTTAAGTCCATACTCAGCAGCGCTCCTGTAGGCTGGAGCAGGAACTGCAGTGGACCATTAACACACGTCGTTCACACTTCTCTATTGTCTGAATGGCTGCTGTCCTAGAGAGGCTCTGAGACTGTAGAGCTGCTGTTTAACTGCTTAGTTCAGGAGCTTTCAGTAACACTTTATAATAACTGCACGCTATTAATCATTGGTTAAGCATTAGTAAACAGTTAATTCATTTATAAAGCATTAATATACACTAATAAGCAGTATATAAATGCAGTTATAAATGCTTTATTCCTGTTTTAAAAGCATATCTATAATGTGTTTAATAATTGTATTTTCATACTTTATTAATGATCAATTTATCATTTCTAAATGAAGTATAGCATCATTTACAAAGCAGTTATTTAGGAGTTGTCAGTGGTTCATAAGATCCCTTAGAAAGTGTGAGTAAATGATTAAACTAATTCAATGTACATTCATACATCATACACTTATTATTCAGACATATAGTAATAGTTACTTAGTGTGTTAATAAATGCTTTATTAACATGTATTTCTACTGTTTTCAGGTAGTTATAAAGCATTTAGTAGAGGTCAGTTCACAATTTTTTGTGAGCTCATCTAAAGTGAGGACTAGTTATGCTAGTTATGTAAGAGATTTAAAGGCTGTTAATATTTCTATGTTCTCTATCATTGTGTTGTGTTTGTTTCCTTTTTCTGTTTAGAAGATAAATGAGTCTTTAAATCTCCTTTATAAATGCTTTACTAGGCATAACTAGTCCTCACTTTTGCTCACAAAATAGTGAACTGACCACTACTAAATGCTTTATAACTCCCTGAATCTATTTACTCACACTTTCTAAGTGATCTTATTAATCACTGACAACTCCTAAATAACTGCTTTGTAAATAATGCTATACTTCATTTAGAAATGATAAATTGATAATTAATAAAGTATGAAAATACAATTATTAAACACATTATAGATATCCTTCTAAATCAATAATACAGCATTTAAAGCTGTATTTATAAACGGCTTATTAATGTCTGCTTTATGAATTATGATTTAACTGTTTACTAATGCTTAACTAATGATTAATTAAATGCAGTTATTATAAAGGGTTACCATATATATATTATATAATATTTTTCAGAATATAACTTCAAATATGCATTTTTTTTATAAAAAATAAAATAAAAAAAACATGCCAAGAGGGGATCTACAACTCAATGTTATAATTATAATGTAATTATTATTATATTATAAAGGTATTAATAATGCGACAGATAGTATTGGCTGCCTATTAATTAAAACATCATTTCTACAAAAAAAAACAACAACAAAAAATCAATAGACATGTCCTTATTTTTCTGTTTCCTTTGTTTCTAGGATGTTGATGTACAGAGAAAGTCAGTGTTTGAAATATTGCTCAATTTAAATGCAACCAAACATATGTCGTTCGTTACCATCCAACAGTGGACCTTTCTTTAAGATCTAATTCAAAACTTTTGAGTTGACTTGCTGCATCTGGTCATTTTGAAGAAACAAAAATGAAATCATTTTTTTCATAATATAACTTTTAAAAAAATTAAAATTTAAAATTTTTTAAAAAATAAACATGCCAAGATTGAATCTCAACTCTGAACGATCTCTACCTATACAACAGTGGACTCACAATAGCCTGCAATGGAACTGTGTGTGTGTGTGAATAGTTAAGTATGTCTTTATTTTGTAACTATAAGTTATATATATTTATATATAGGCCTTCATAGATACTTTCTATGCTTGGTTATGCAGTCCCTAACAATTTACTTGCCATTGTTATGTGCCATTGCACTCACACATACATGTCTATATTACTAACAGACCAATGTCACTCTACACTGGCCAAGTGAGGACTCAATGAACGATGTCTATCTATACAAGTGAGGACTTGAACAGTGTGTGTGTGTGTGTGTGTGAACAGTGAAGTGAACTGGCAGTGAAGTCTGTCTTCATTATGTATATATAGTATATTATATAGTATATTATATATTATGCCTTTTATCATTCATAATATTTGTTTATTTTATTTAACACTTATTTTCTCTCTTCATAGATACTTTCTATGTTTGGTTATGCAGTCCCTTTAGGGTTTATAGGATTAATCAAACAGAAATAGCTCTTTAAGGTAACGATTTCAGGTCACTATAGTGACCTATATTTAGTATAGCGTAAAGCATACTTTATACAGTGAATAATGATTTTATTAATCAAAATGAACTTCGCGTCCCCAGTTGGATGGTAAAGAACGATACGTGTTTGGCTGCTTTGTACATTTCTTGCCATCACAAACACACTGTAAAGATTTTGGAGGTCAATCTCAAAATGTTATGTCGAAAAACTAAAGTGCAATAAATAATACACGCTTTAGGGTCTGTTTACACGACATCATTTTCAACTGAAAACTGAAAACGTTTTGGCCGTTCATTTCAACGAAAATGCCATTTTGGGGGCCTGACAATGAAAGCTTTTGAAAACGAGTTTTTGTGAGCTCATCTAAAGTGAGGACTAGTTATGCCTTGTAAAGCATTTATAAAGGAGATTTAAAGGCTGTTAATATTTCTATGTTCTCTATCGTGTTGTGTTTGTTTCCTTTTTCTGTTTAGAAGATAACTGAGTCTTTAAATCTCCTTTATAAATTATTTACAAAGCATAACTAGTCCTCACTTTAGATGAGCTCGCAAAATAGTGAACTGACCACTACTAAATGCTTTATAACTGCCTGAATCTACTACATTTACTCACACTTTCTAAGTGATCTTATTAATCACTGTAAACACCTAAATAACTGATTTGTAAATAATGCTATACTTCATTTAGAAATGATAAATTGATTTAATAAAGTATGAAAATGCAATTATTAAACACATTATAGATATGCTTCTAACTCAATAATACAGCGTTTAAAGGTGTATTTATAAACTGCTTACTAATGTCTGCTTTCTGAATTATGATTTATCTGTTTACCAATGCTTAACTAATGATTAATAGGATGCAGTTATTATAAAGGGTTACCATATATATTATATTATATTTCTCAAAATATAACTTCAAATTTGCATTTTTTTTTATTAAAAAAAAAGCATGCCAAGAGGGGATCTGCAACTAAATGTTATAATTATAATGTAATTATTATTATATTAAGATATTAATAATGCGACTGATAGTATTGGCTGCCTATTAATTAAAACATAATTTCTACTCTTAAAAAAAATCAATAGACATGTCCTTATTTTTCTGTTTCCTTTGTTTCTAGGATGTTGATGTACAGAGAAAGTCAGTGTTTGAAATATTGCTCAATTTAAATGCAACCAAACATATGTCGTTCGTTACCATCCAACAGTGGACCTTTCTTTAAGATCTAATTCAAAACTTTTGAGTTGACTTGCTGCATCTGGTCATTTTGAAGAAACAAAAATTAAATAATTTTTTTCATAATATAACTTTTAAAAAATCAAAATTAAAAAAATTAAAAAAATTAAACATGCCAAGATTGAATCTCAACTCTGAACGATCTCTACCTATACAACAGTGGACTCACAATAGCCTGCAATGGAACTGTGTGTGTGTGTGTGTGAACAGTTAAGTATGTCTTTATTTTGTAACTATAAGTTATATATATTTATATATAGGCCTTCATAGATACTTTCTATGCTTGGTTATGCAGTCCCTAACAATTTACTTGCCATTGTTATGTGCCATTGCACTCACACATACATGTCTATATTACTAACAGACCAATGTCACTCTACACTGGCCAAGTGAGGACTCAATGAACGATGTCTATCTATACAAGTGAGGACTTGAACAGTGTGTGTGTGTGTGTGTGTGTGAACAGTGAAGTGAACTGGCAGTGAAGTCTGTCTTCATTATGTATATATAGTATATTATGTAGTATATTATATATTATGCCTTTTATCACTCGTTTTGAAAACGATGCCTTTACCATCTGCATGTAAACAACATAAACGTGAATTTGTGAAATTGTCACGTCATTCCAACCCGGTCACACTAAATGCGTCTCTATAGCACACATTGTGTTTATTGTGCAATTTATACGTGCATATGATAGGCATGTGTGGGTTTAGGGTAGGTTTAGTAGTGGTGTGTAATATGTAATATGTATTATATGTTTGGTTAGGATTAGTTTTGTAGGATGTGTGTGTATTACACTCAATAAAGTGCGTATTATATGCATGTAAAAAAATATATTTTCGCGTAAAAATTGCACGATAAACACAATGCGTGCCATAGAGATGCATTTTCATGAGATCAGGCAGGTCATGCACAAGTATATAACATGGTCACATGCGTACTTATCATCACGTGTTCACATGGTCATGAGTATTTGAGTTTTTTTTTTTTTTTTTTTTTTTTGACAAAGTAAGAAAGGTTTGGGGTGTGCTTTTAGATGGGCCTTTAAAATTTGACAAACAAATATCTTCAGTAACTGGATCTAGTTTCTATCAACTCCGTCTTTTGTCTAAAATTAAACACTTCCTAACTGACAAAACACTAGAGATGGCTGTTCATGCTTTTATTACTTCCCATTTAGACTACAGCAACTCATTGTATTGCGGTATTTCCAAGTCACAAATCGCTCGCCTTCAACTGGTCCAAAATGCTGCAGCAAGATTTATTCACAAAAGTAGTAAATATAATCACATGATGATGATGATACATTTTATTTATATTGCGCTTTTCTGCTTTACATATAGCCTCACATTCAAGCTGGGGGCAAGCTGGGGCCAGTTGTACTGTTAGAGGGGCCAGTTTAGACCTTATTGTTGTCATATCATTTTCTGCACTGCACTATAGGCATTAACAGGCAAAATACCATGATTACCAATCATTCAACAATGTATTTGCATTGCCATTATATTTTTTAAATTTGCATTACATATTCAGAATCAGTCACATTAACTGCATTCTACGATTTTTGTGTTTTTTTTGCAAAAAGATCAGCAAATTCATCTAGATTTAAGGCCTTTGCCCTCCTTGACTCAATACTTAGAACACCTAAATTGCTTAATCTGTCATCTGACATTGTGGACCTGAGATAGGTTTTCACCAGCTTTAGTGCATACAATATAATATACAATTAAATTATGCTTATTTTAAATGTATTGTGCAGGCTAGGTATAAAAAATATAGGAAAAACCATGATAATATGAAACGCTTCAAAACAGAGCGCACAAAGCGCGTATGCGCATCGCGGGTGCAGAATGATGTGCTCAAAGCAACATGGAGTCACAGTGTTCAGCGCTGCACAAGTGCGCATTTAAAAGTTCACGGCACAAAGCGAAGAAATTTCGAGCGCACAAATCCTAGTGTAGCCTATATCTGTCCAACAGTTTATTGATCATTTGTTTCTTCACATAGTGAAGTTTTAAATTCCAGTTATTGTGCGTTTGATGCCGATTCACAGTCCTTGTGGTGTGAACAGGCACACGGTAGCGAGTCGTTTTAAAACAGCAACAAACATAAAATACAAATACACAAAATAAAGTCATTTTATGCAAATCCACAGCCTTTTATCTACAGATCAAGCATTATAATGTGTATATATCATATTGGAGAGAGTTTTACCGTGCATATATATAACATAATATAAATTAACATTACAAAAGTTAATGATAGTACATTTCAAATACCTAAAAATTGACAATTAAGTGATTTTGTTCGAGTCAAAAATATTACTTAACATTAATGAACCAACGGTACACATTTTTTACTTTAGCAATCTTATGGGTTGTGGTCTCTCAGACATTGGCAGTAATAAAAATACAATAAAAACATAGTTTCCCTTTGGACTTAAATTACATATCTTTGTGGTATACGGTAGAAATATTGCACATTTCAGTCTAGCTTAGGTTTTTAAAATAAATAACACAGTCTTGGAAATAATATGTAAGCATGTGCAAATAAGCCTGTATAGTAAATCAAGTTCTGTTGGTCTTTGTGTTTAAGTGAGAAATTAATTCATTTAAATTGAAAGATCTCAATGTTTATAAGATCTTTCAATTATGTTTAACAGTTTTGAGCGTATAAAAGAGTGTATAAAAATGGGCTCTGAGTTTTGGCAGTGGTTGTGTCTAAGTGAAATATGTAGTTTGGAAGATGTAGTCACTGAATGCATTAATACAACATTGAATGACACAGACATTTGCAACACTTCTACAGTAATACCGTAGTAAAATATTTTCAGAATCTAAAAAATTAAATACTATCAAAACAATTAGATGTAGCTGAACACATACAGGTATTAATCTTTCAGTTTCATCACCATCTATAAAAAGGGGAAACTTGGGGGAAATGTGTACTGTACTGTAAACAATGACCATGTGACATAAAATGCTGTGAATTCTGAACAACAGAAAACAGCAGAAATATGTTAGAATTCTACCCGTTATTTGTGTGTTTTTTTATTTAACGTGTGTTTTTGGGGGGTAAAACCTTTTCTAGTGTTCTGGAAGAATGAGTTGATCTGAGAATGAAGTTTCAGTGCATTTTGAATGTGAAATGAACTGCTGTCAAGCTGTAAGTTGGTTTGGAGAAGATATCATGGTCTTTTAACCTGATATCATTTAAGACATCATTTAAGACTGTGGTATAAATGGTTGAATGATTTAACCATAACTCATTACTATCCTTGATATTCTAAAATAGGTATTTTTCATGTGTATGTAGACTAGGGTGTGTATATTGAGTTGTTGCACTTCCCCCCCACACGCAATTTACATATCAATGCAGGAAGGCCTTAAAGGCCAGTGTTTTTCTTAGGTGAGAAAACTGGCCAACAACCCCCAGAGTAGTGTTACCAATATCTGTGCAACTTCTCAAATACACTAGAATAAACTAGAGAAAACGCTGGGATTTACCCTGCCAAATTAAATTAAATTACAGGTTTTTACAATCGCTATGACACATTTCTCAATATTTAGGTACATTTTCAAAACTCTTCACTCAGTTCTCCTAACCAACTTACAGCTTGACAGCAGTTCATTTCACAATCAAAATGCACTGAAACTTCATGTCTCAGATCAACTCATTCTTCCAGAACACTAGAAAAGGTTTCACCCATACACTTAGTGATACACTTTGTCACACATAAAACAAAAAAACACAAACAACAGGAGCATTACACAATGTTTTCTTTTGTAAAATGCTTTCATAAAACAAGAATGACACTATCTACTGTTTATAATTCACTGCAGTTGATGTTACATAATCCTTTTTGATTACAGCCCAGTTATCATCTATGATAATATTGAGCAGGTGGATACCTATAAGTATCTAGGTGTGGTCATTGATCGTTCATTTACTTGGAAAGCCCACATTGATTATCTTTGTTCAAAATTCCGGCAACGATTGAATTTTTTTAAGAAGACTTAGGCTGTTCGGTGTAAATCAGAGAATTATGCAATTATTTCATTATGCCGTTTTAGGTAGTCTTTTAAATTATAGGATGCAAACTTCATATGGCAATCTTTCGGTCCAATTAAAATCACAGCTTGCATGTCTTGTGAAAACTGCAATGTAAGTTATGGGTGTAAGAGAGTACTCATCACTTCAATCAATTTACGAATCGTGGATTTTTTTAAAAATGCACAGACAATAGTGAGTGATTCAAGCCATGTTTTATTTCCAATGTATCAGCTTCTGCCATCATGGAGACGGTATAGAGTCCCACTGAGTAAGAGGAACCGTTAGAGTATCTATTAATATGTTAAATAGCAAGATGTAGTTATACATATATGTAGTTTTAAACTCTTTTTGGTTTGTGTGTGTATGTATATGTTGTGTACTAATGCAGCTTTGAGTCCAAGACAAATTTCCTGAAAAAGGACAATAAAGTAAAGTATACTAACAAACTAACTTTTTAACATTACTGTACTAAAATATTCCTAAGTTTCCCCTTTTGTATAGATGGTGATGAAAATGAAAGACTAACACTTACATCTAATTATTTTGATATTATTATATTTTAGAATCAGAATATCTATTTCAATGTGATATTACTGAAATAAATTTTTAACAGTTTAACAGTACTATTATTATTAACAGTTTTAAAAAGAGTATGTAAACGTGCAAATTAGCCTGTATAGAACATAAAGTTCTGTTGGTGTTTGTGTTTAAGAATAATTAATGTAAATGGAACAAAATGCATTCAATGACATCTTTCAAAGCAGTGATCCACAGTTTAGCTCACATAGACGGAAGGTGTGATCACTGTGTGAAGAGAGTTTTGAAAAAGTGACTTTAGAATTGGGAAACTTACATTTTATTTGTGTTTGGAATAATCATTAATTTAGTTTCATTGTAAACATAGTGCTAAACAAGTAAACAAGATTTTATATTTAAATATTATATTATAATATATAATACTGATTTCAGAATTGTGCAAGGTGTATTTTCCGGAATCTCTGTGTGAACGGAGCTTATGTGAGCCAAACTGTGGATCATTTATTATTGCTTTGGCAAATTTTTTTTTTATTTCTAACTTAACACAAACACCAACAGACATTTATGTTCTATACAGGCCAATTTGCAGATGTTTACATTCTCTAATCAAAACTGATGTTCAAAACCTAATATTTAAATTCTGAATCTAAAAAAAACAAACAAAAAAAAAATATATATTTAACTAAACACCTATACAAGTGTTAATCTCAGTTTCATATTTTTGTACAGTATTGTAAACGTGGATAATGTAACATTAACTGCAGTGAACAGTAGATAGTGTAATTCTTGTTTTATTTATTTTTTAAATACATTTTTACAAAAGAAAACTTTACAAAATAAATTTGGCAGGGTAAATCCCAGCGTTTTCTCTAGTTTATTCTAGTGTATTTGAGAAGTTGCACAGATATTGGTAACACTACTCTGGGGGTTGTTGGCCAGTTTTCTCACCTAAGAAAAACACTGGCCTTTAAGGCCTTCCTGCATTGATATGTAAATTGCGTGTGGGGGGGAAGTGCAACAACTCAATATCACACACCCTAGTCTACATACACATGAAAAATACCTATTTTAGAATATCAAGGATAGTAATGAGTTATGGTTAAATCATTCAATCATTTATACCACAGTCTTAAATGATGTCTTAAATGATATCAGGTTAAAAGACCATGATATCTTCTCCAAACCAACTTACAGCTTGACAGCAGTTCATTTCACATTCAAAATGCACTGAAACTTCATTCTCAGATCAACTCATTCTTCCAGAACACTAGAAAAGGTTTTACCCCCCAAAAACACACGTTAAATAAAAAAACACACAAATAACGGGTAGAATTCTAACATATTTCTGCTGTTTTCTGTTGTTCAGAATTCACAGCATTTTATGTCACATGGTCATTGTTTACAGTACAGTAAACATTTCCCCCAAGTTTCCCCTTTTTATAGATGGTGATGAAACTGAAAGATTAATACCTGTATGTGTTCAGCTACATCTAATTGTTTTGATAGTATTTAATTTTTTAGATTCTGAAAATATTTTACTACGGTATTACTGTAGAAGTGTTGCAAATGTCTGTGTCATTCAATGTTGTATTAATGCATTCAGTGACTACATCTTCCAAACTACATATTTCACTTAGACACAACCACTGCCAAAACTCAGAGCCCATTTTTATACACTCTTTTATACGCTCAAAACTGTTAAACATAATTGAAAGATCTTATAAACATTGAGATCTTTCAATTTAAATGAATTAATTTCTCACTTAAACACAAAGACCAACAGAACTTGATTTACTATACAGGCTTATTTGCACATGCTTACATATTATTTCCAAGACTGTGTTATTTATTTTAAAAACCTAAGCTAGACTGAAATGTGCAATATTTCTACCGTATACCACAAAGATATGTAATTTAAGTCCAAAGGGAAACTATGTTTTTATTGTATTTTTATTACTGCCAATGTCTGAGAGACCACAACCCATAAGATTGCTAAAGTAAAAAATGTGTACCGTTGGTTCATTAATGTTAAGTAATATTTTTGACTCGAACAAAATCACTTAATTGTCAATTTTTAGGTATTTGAAATGTACTATCATTAACTTTTGTAATGTTAATTTATATTATGTTATATATATGCACGGTAAAACTCTCTCCAATATGATATATACACATTATAATGCTTGATCTGTAGATAAAAGGCTGTGGATTTGCATAAAATGACTTTATTTTGTGTATTTGTATTTTATGTTTGTTGCTGTTTTAAAACGACTCGCTACCGTGTGCCTGTTCACACCACAAGGACTGTGAATCGGCATTAAACGCACAATAACTGGAATTTAAAACTTCACTATGTGAAGAAACAAATGATCAATAAACTGTTGGACAGATATAGGCTACACTAGGATTTGTGCGCTCGAAATTTCTTCGCTTTGTGCCGTGAACTTTTAAATGCGCACTTGTGCAGCGCTGAACACTGTGACTCCATGTTGCTTTGAGCACATCATTCTGCACCCGCGATGCGCATACGCGCTTTGTGCGCTCTGTTTTGAAGTGTTTCATATTATCATGGTTTTTCCTATATTTTTTATACCTAGCCTGCACAATACATTTAAAATAAGCATAATTTAATTGTATATTATATTGTATGCACTAAAGCTGGTGAAAACCTATCTCAGGTCCACAATGTCAGATGACAGATTAAGCAATTTAGGTGTTCTAAGTATTGAGTCAAGGAGGGCAAAGGCCTTAAATCTAGATGAATTTGCTGATCTTTTTGCAAAAAAAACACAAAAATCGTAGAATGCAGTTAATGTGACTGATTCTGAATATGTAATGCAAATTTAAAAAATATAATGGCAATGCAAATACATTGTTGAATGATTGGTAATCATGGTATTTTGCCTGTTAATGCCTATAGTGCAGTGCAGAAAATGATATGACAACAATAAGGTCTAAACTGGCCCCTCTAACAGTACAACTGGCCCCAGCTTGCCCCCAGCTTGAATGTGAGGCTATATGTAAAGCAGAAAAGCGCAATATAAATAAAATGTATCATCATCATCATGTGATTATATTTACTACTTTTGTGAATAAATCTTGCTGCAGCATTTTGGACCAGTTGAAGGCGAGCGATTTGTGACTTGGAAATACCGCAATACAATGAGTTGCTGTAGTCTAAATGGGAAGTAATAAAAGCATGAACAGCCATCTCTAGTGTTTTGTCAGTTAGGAAGTGTTTAATTTTAGACAAAAGACGGAGTTGATAGAAACTAGATCCAGTTACTGAAGATATTTGTTTGTCAAATTTTAAAGGCCCATCTAAAAGCACACCCCAAACCTTTCTTACTTTGTCAAAAAAAAAAAAAAAAAAAAAAACTCAAATACTCATGAACATGTGAACACGTGATGATAAGTACGCATGTGACCATGTTATATACTTGTGCATGACCTGCCTGATCTCATGAAAATGCATCTCTATGGCACGCATTGTGTTTATCGTGCAATTTTTACGCGAAAATATATTTTTTTACATGCATATAATACGCACTTTATTGAGTGTAATACACACACATCCTACAAAACTAATCCTAACCAAACATATAATACATATTACATATTACACACCACTACTAAACCTACCCTAAACCCACCCATGCCTATCATATGCACGTATAAATTGCACAATAAACACAATGTGTGCTATAGAGACGCATTTAGTGTGACCGGGTTGGAATGACGTGACAATTTCACAAATTCACGTTTATGTTGTTTACATGCAGATGGTAAAGGCATCGTTTTCAAAACGAGTGATAAAAGGCATAATATATAATATACTACATAATATACTATATATACATAATGAAGACAGACTTCACTGCCAGTTCACTTCACTGTTCACACACACACACACACACACACACACTGTTCAAGTCCTCACTTGTATAGATAGACATCGTTCATTGAGTCCTCACTTGGCCAGTGTAGAGTGACATTGGTCTGTTAGTAATATAGACATGTATGTGTGAGTGCAATGGCACATAACAATGGCAAGTAAATTGTTAGGGACTGCATAACCAAGCATAGAAAGTATCTATGAAGGCCTATATATAAATATATATAACTTATAGTTACAAAATAAAGACATACTTAACTGTTCACACACACACACACACACAGTTCCATTGCAGGCTATTGTGAGTCCACTGTTGTATAGGTAGAGATCGTTCAGAGTTGAGATTCAATCTTGGCATGTTTAATTTTTTTAATTTTTTTAATTTTGATTTTTTAAAAGTTATATTATGAAAAAAAATATTTAATTTTTGTTTCTTCAAAATGACCAGATGCAGCAAGTCAACTCAAAAGTTTTGAATTAGATCTTAAAGAAAGGTCCACTGTTGGATGGTAACGAACGACATATGTTTGGTTGCATTTAAATTGAGCAATATTTCAAACACTGACTTTCTCTGTACATCAACATCCTAGAAACAAAGGAAACAGAAAAATAAGGACATGTCTATTGATTTTTTTTAAGAGTAGAAATTATGTTTTAATTAATAGGCAGCCAATACTATCAGTCGCATTATTAATATCTTAATATAATAATAATTACATTATAATTATAACATTTAGTTGCAGATCCCCTCTTGGCATGCTTTTTTTTTAATAAAAAAAAATGCAAATTTGAAGTTATATTTTGAGAAATATAATATAATATATATGGTAACCCTTTATAATAACTGCATCCTATTAATCATTAGTTAAGCATTGGTAAACAGATAAATCATAATTCAGAAAGCAGACATTAGTAAGCAGTTTATAAATACACCTTTAAACGCTGTATTATTGAGTTAGAAGCATATCTATAATGTGTTTAATAATTGCATTTTCATACTTTATTAAATCAATTTATCATTTCTAAATGAAGTATAGCATTATTTACAAATCAGTTATTTAGGTGTTTACAGTGATTAATAAGATCACTTAGAAAGTGTGAGTAAATGTAGTAGATTCAGGCAGTTATAAAGCATTTAGTAGTGGTCAGTTCACTATTTTGCGAGCTCATCTAAAGTGAGGACTAGTTATGCTTTGTAAATAATTTATAAAGGAGATTTAAAGACTCAGTTATCTTCTAAACAGAAAAAGGAAACAAACACAACACGATAGAGAACATAGAAATATTAACAGCCTTTAAATCTCCTTTATAAATGCTTTACAAGGCATAACTAGTCCTCACTTTAGATGAGCTCACAAAAACTCGTTTTCAAAAGCTTTCATTGTCAGGCCCCCAAAATGGCATTTTCGTTGAAATGAACGGCCAAAACGTTTTCAGTTTTCAGTTGAAAATGATGTCGTGTAAACAGACCCTAAAGCGTGTATTATTTATTGCACTTTAGTTTTTCGACATAACATTTTGAGATTGACCTCCAAAATCTTTACAGTGTGTTTGTGATGGCAAGAAATGTACAAAGCAGCCAAACACGTATCGTTCTTTACCATCCAACTGGGGACGCGAAGTTCATTTTGATTAATAAAATCATTATTCACTGTATAAAGTATGCTTTACGCTATACTAAATATAGGTCACTATAGTGACCTGAAATCGTTACCTTAAAGAGCTATTTCTGTTTGATTAATCCTATAAACCCTAAAGGGACTGCATAACCAAACATAGAAAGTATCTATGAAGAGAGAAAATAAGTGTTAAATAAAATAAACAAATATTATGAATGATAAAAGGCATAATATATAATATACTATTTAATATACTATATATACATAATGAAGACAGACTTCACTGCCAGTTCACTTCACTGTTCACACACACACACACACACACTGTTCAAGTCCTCACTTGTATAGATAGACATCGTTCATTGAGTCCTCACTTGGCCAGTGTAGAGTGACATTGGTCTGTTAGTAATATAGACATGTATGTGTGAGTGCAATGGCACATAACAATGGCAAGTAAATTGTTAGGGACTGCATAACCAAGCATAGAAAGTATCTATGAAGGCCTATATATAAATATATATAACTTATAGTTACAAAATAAAGACATACTTAACTATTCACACACACACACAGTTCCATTGCAGGCTATTGTGAGTCCACTGTTGTATAGGTAGAGATCGTTCAGAGTTGAGATTCAATCTTGGCATGTTTATTTTTTTAAAAATTTAAAATTTTAATTTTTTTAAAAGTTATATTATGAAAAAAATGATTTCATTTTTGTTTCTTCAAAATGACCAGATGCAGCAAGTCAACTCAAAAGTTTTGAATTAGATCTTAAAGAAAGGTCCACTGTTGGATGGTAACGAACGACATATGTTTGGTTGCATTTAAATTGAGCAATATTTCAAACACTGAATATCTCTGTACATCAACATCCTAGAAACAAAGGAAACAGAAAAATAAGGACATGTCTATTGATTTTATTAGAGTAGAAATTATGTTTTAATTAATAGGCCACAACAGAGAATGAATTTCTTAAAGCAATAACTTTGCTGTAATGTCCACAACATAAAGCTTCTGATGTTTTATAGTGCTTTCATTGAAAGTGTTATGATATTCTGTATTATTTGTTGGTATGGAACTGCTACTGAGGTACAGAAGAAATTATTAAGAAAAGTAGTAACAAGTAAATTGTTAGGGACTGCATAACCAAGCATAGAAAGTATCTATGAAGAGAGAGCGTTAAATAAGAAAAATAATATTATGAATGATAAGAGGATATTCTCGCCTCTGCTTTTGAACTGTTGCCGTCGGGCCGTCTGTATTTTTTACCCCGTTGTAGATTTAAATGGTCTTTCCTAAAACAAATCGTATTTAACATTTTTTGATAACTGATAGGTTATATATATATATATATATATATATATATATATATTATATTATATATATATATATATATATATATAGAGAGAGAGAGAGAGAGAGAGAGAGAGAGAGAGAGAGAGAGAGAGAGAGAGAGAGAGAGAGTTACATAATGAAGGCAGACTTCACTGCCAGTTCACTTCACTGTTCACACACACACACAGCTCCATTGCAGGCTATCAAGTCCCCACTAGTATAGATAGAGATCGTTCAGAGTTTCAGGTCCCCACTTGGCATGTTTTTTTTTAAATAAAAAAATGCATATTTGAAGTTATATTATGAAAAAAGAGCTTAAAAGAAAATTTTGTATGTCATTTTTGTTCCTTCAAAATGACCAGAAACACTAGTCCCCTCTTGGCCAGTGTAGAGCGATAGTCCCCTGTTAGTAATATAGACGTGTATGTGTGTGTGTGTGTGTGTGTGTGTGTGTGTGTGTGTGTGTGTCGGCGCGCTGCGCTCTCTGCTCACTGTTCTGCTCTGTCATTAACGGCCCAAATGCTCGAATCATGTACCGATCGGCGATCACGCACTGGAAAAGCAAAGTCCGCTCAAATAACGTGAAATTTAGAGGTGGATAAACGCAATTTGAGGTGGATAAACGCAATTTGGAGGTGGATAAACGCAATTTGAGGTGGATAAACGCACTTTGGAGGTGGGCAAACGCTATTTCCGAATTTTGGGAGGTGCGTAAACGGCGTTTACGTGCGTTTAGCCTCCACTACATCCCTGTGTTAGACCTAAGCAAAAACTTTTCTCTTTATTGGTATCTTTATTCTATTGTATTTATTTGTGCTACTTTTTTTTAAATCAAGCTTCCTTGTGTTGTGTAAATTCTTAAGAACAAAATCACCCCATTGAAAAATGCAATGAGTAAGCATACATTTAGGTGAGATAAATGTAATAATAATAAAAAAAAGTCTAAACTCCCCCCTCAAATGAAAAATTTGCCCCCATAAGAATCACCTAAGGGGGGATTTACCCCCCATTTTCCAAAATGAAATTCAGGCCCTGTAAACACAGTAGCATACATTTTACCATAAGCTACTGCATCCAGCTTAAGCATACACTGAAAAAAATGTGGAGTGACATTTACTTAAAAAAAAGCTAGGCAACTTTTTCCACACAGAAAGTGCTTGTAATCTTTACTCTGGCTATTTCAATTAGTAATTAATTGTAAAAGTAATTAAATTGAACAAATTATAATTGAGTAATAATTAATCAAATTAATTCCTTAAAAGTTAACCATTTAAAATGAGTAAAATTTACAAAATATCTTTTATTGCCAACATTGAAGACACCTGGTGTTAACAAGCAGAATCACTGAAGGAGAAAACCATAATTAGTCACCATTATGGTGATCAGTGTGTGTTTTAGTTGGGCTCTTGACCCTTAAATTATTAACTTTAAGTTTTGTTTGGCTGTTGTACATGAGTTACAACAGCCAGATGAACAAAGAGAAAAGGTGATCTGATGGTGTTGGTTGTGTTTTAACATAATCATTATTTCACAAGAATTAGACCTGAATCACTGAACTCATATAGAGTCCAATTTAGTTAGATTAACTATATTAATTATAGCAGCACTGGCCTTGTACGGCAGAATATTTGTAACTTTTACAATGTAAACAAAAATCATTTCCAAAAAGTTTCTCTTAAACAAAAAAAGAGACACACAGATATCAATAATCAGCCTGTGAATCTCAACAATGGTGACATTTATAAAGCATGTTGCAGTGCATTCTGGGTGCCACCAATCAAATCTCATTCATGGCTCCCATCATGCATTGCTGCATGAATAAATAATGAGCTTATGATCAGAGGTGATCTGTTTGTCACCATTGCTGAGATTCATACACAAAATCTTGATATGTGTATGTGTGCCTAAAAACAGTGTATATATATATATATATAAAAACAAATTTTATTATTGACTTAATCATTTGGATTGCATTGAACAGGCTAAAAATATTATGCTGCTATAATTAATATAGTTCACCTAACTCAAAAATTGGACTCTGTATGAGTTCAGTGATTCAGGTCAAATGATTGTGACATAATGATTACGTTAAAACACAACCAACACCATCAGATCACCTTTTCTATTTGTTCAGCTGGCTATTATAACTCAGGTACAGCAGCCAAACAAAATCTAAAGTAAATGATTTAAGGGTCAAGAGCCCAACTAAAACACACACTGATCTCCACAATGGTGACTTTAATTATGGTTTTCTCCTTCAGTGATTCTGCTTGTTAACACCAGGTGTCTTCAATGTTGGCAATAAAAGATATTTTGTAAATTTTACTCATTTTAAATGGTTAACTTTTAAGGAATTAATTTGATTAATTATTACTCAATTATAATTTGTTCAATTTAATTACTTTTACAATTAATTACTAATTGAAATAGCCAGAGTAAAGATTACAAGCACTTTCTGTGTGGAAAAAGTTGCCTAGCTTTTTTGAAGTAAATGTCACTCCACATTTTTTTCAGTGTACAGAGAGGTTTAATCTGATACCAAGTTTGATATGTCTGGATTATTCCACATGGAGATACATTCTTATTCTGTAAAACAAGCTTAAAAGTTTAATTAACAAGCCAAATAACATACCTTTGTCATAAAGTTACCAAAGATGCGATTGTACATTACAAATGGGGAACGAAGACTGGAGTTTATAAATTCCGAACACGTCACACACATGATTTGTCTAACCAGGTCTAAAACATTAATCCAGGACTTTACAAGAACACAAAGGCACATCACATAGCAGGGAAATTAGATACGTGTTTACATTTATTTCTCAAGTAGGTATATCTATAGAATATTACATGCTTTATATAAAACCCTCAAAGAAGAATCGAATGAATTGTCGTAACCTTCTGCACATTGCATTTGAGGTCGTAAAAATCCTTCTCCGATCTAAAAGGTTTGGTTACAAGACAATAGTTCTATTGGGAACATTCTACAAAATAGGCAAACTAAACCCTAAGGAATCACACCGTCAATATAAAGGAATAACATTCATGCATACAGAGATATACATTTCAGAATTATTTATATTCTACTGTGCCGTCCTCAATATGTCCTACTTAATATTCTGACAGCCAGCTAAACCTTTTCCCCACACCAACACTCTGCAGATTAATTCTTAGTTCCACAGGTTTATTGGAGTTACAGAGAAAAGGTGAAACTGCAACACACAAAGAGCAAGGACAAATTTTTTGACTACAAATGTTAAATACCTTTTGACTAGTAACCAAAAGTCCAAATCATAGTCTCTGCTGCACCAATTTAACTGATATAAATACTAGTGTAGAAGATTGCATAGAAACCGTGTCTATTCCTCGTTTAGTGAGATCAAATAATAAATCTACTGCAGGATCTAGGAAAAATCTAATTGTTATTAAAACAGAAAATGTTGCTATTAGTAATCAAAAACAATTTCTAAAGCTAGGTCTTCTAAACATTAGATCACTCACACCTAAGGCAGTTATTGTAAATGATAGGGCTGCACGATTTTGAGAAAAAACCTAATTGCGTTTTTTCTGACAAATATTGCGATTTTTGCGTTCGATACTTTTAAGTGCATAACACCTAAAATTATGAATAAAATATGTTGTTACTTTTACGACACAGAGGGTTAAATAAACTACATACATAGTGATTGAGGTAATGAGATTGTTTGATGCTTCGTGATTATTAAATACCTGAACCTAAATACCAAAGAATAATAATGGAAATGAACTTGGTCATTTGTTTTTAAATTTAACAATCTTAAACACTGAAAAATAGAAAATGAATTCTTATTAGATTTAGATTTACAATTAGAAAAACAAAATAATTCTGTAGTCCACTGCCATTTACTGAACATGAAACTGTTATATTGCACACATTTTAAAATGAATGACAATAACAATTACAAACAACACCTTATCCAGCCTTCTGCAAGATAAGAAAGTGCAAAATCAGAAACTGTGTCAGAGTGCTACATTAAAGGTTTTTTACTATAAAACACCAACATATTTACCATTTCTGGCTCGAGACAGGCACGCTCACATGTGACAATGTTGTCACTGGCACTGAAAATATGCCCTAATGGCATAGAATAATGAGACATACTGGGAATTACCTTGACAAATGTTAAATTTGCTTTGAGAAAAAGTGAACAATTCTAACCCATTAAACTTTAAAATTGAAAAATAAATAAAACAATCTCTTATTAGACTTGGAATTAGAAAAAATAAATATAGCAATACTGCAACCCACTGGCATTTAGTAAACATAAAACAGCTGCATTGCACACATTTTGAAGTAAAATAAAAAGCTAGATCAGCTTGCCTTCTGAAAGATAAAGTGCAAAATTAAGAACTGTGTCACAGTGTAACATTTTCAGAGTTATTTTGCTAAAAACACCAACATGTCTACAATTCTGGCATGAGACATGTGACAATGTTGTCACTGGCACCGAAAAAATGCTCTGATGGCATAAAATAACAAGACATACTGGAAATCCACTTGAAACATTGTAAATTCACTTTAAGAAAAAATGGACAATCACCAAACATAAAACGGTTGTATATTGCACACAATCATTTTAAAGTAAAATAAAAAAACAACAACATCTCATCTTGCCCACTGCAAGACAAAGTGCAAATATGAGAACTCCTGTCAGAGTGCTACATTTTTAGAGGTTTTTTGCTAAAAACACCAACATGTCTACCATTTCAGGCTTGAGACAGGCCCGCTCACATGTGACGATGTTTCCTGAGGCACTGAAAAGACGTTCTGAGGGCGAACTCGTTGCTGGCACACACAAATACTTTCGAGCCAGTCTGCTTAGTATTGGGAAATTCACAGTGTGAATTTTCCACCAAGCCAGGGGGTCACTTTCTCCGGTAATGACTGGAACCATCAAATAGCTGTTAAGTTCAGCGTCGATGACAGCCTCTACCCGCACAGCAGCAGAGGGTGTCTGTTTGGTAAACAAACTGCCCACTGAGCGCAATCCCTTCTTCTCAGTTGCCCCTGTGTCGCTAACATGAGGCCTTTTCTCCTGTAAAACATAAAACAGCAATAATGCATAAAGGAGATGAATGTAAAATAGTGGCCATAACGAGCACTGCACTTGAATTAAAAATAGACCACAATGGGTGGGGTCTCCTGGCAAAACATAAAAACACAACATAAACTACATTTCTGTCCCCGTAAAAAAGTTTTTTAAACGCAAATATTCTGCCTGTACCATTACTGGTGAGATCATGTTATATTAACATTATTCCTAAGTATCTGTGACATAAGTGGTGTGATTTTTTTTTTTTTTTATTATTATTATTTTTTTTTTTTTTTTTTTTTGAATTACATATAGCTCCTTTAATTCTTTACTAAATATTTTGAATTACAATTACATGATAATATTATTACCGTTCGTGCAATCTCCTCCATCTCAACCCTCACTCGGTCTTCAATGCGTGTCACGTTTTCTGGACTGATGTAATCTTTTTTTTAAATCTTGGGTCCAGAAGTGATGCGACATCCAGCAGCTCTTGTGTCTCTGGGTCATTGTAGTTTTTCTCCAAGTATGCAATGATTTTTGACTTAATTGTTTTCGTCAAGTCAGTGTCCTCTTCTTTGGCTGCCAGAGTTGTGTTTTTCAGCAGATACAGGACGGGTTTGAGGTAGGACACGCTTACATACTCTTCACCTGAGAGGATGTCTGTAAACTCTTGGAGAGGTTTAAGGGCACTGTTAATGGATTCAAGGACATCTATGTCCTGCCACGTGGGTACCAGGTGTCTGGTTTTTCGGTCGTCTGACAGTACCTGTGTCAGTGCTTTACTTTGCTCTAGCACGCGATCCACCATCCTTTGCCTTGAACCCCATCTTGTTTGGCATTCAGTGACGAGTGAGTGTTCTGGAAGTTTCAGTTCTTTCTGGGCATCCATCAGTTTCGACTTCTTCTTCCAGCTGTGTGAAAAATGTCCCACTACACAGTAAATTCCCCAGTGTTAAATTAACACTGCTCAGAGCACATATGGTCCCACTCTACATGGTGTTAAAGTAACACTGAAGCAGTGTTAAAGTTAATGAGACAATTAAGTGATTAATTGAGTGATGATTGAGCATTATTGAAGACACCTGATGATAACAAGCAGAATCACTGAAGGAGAAAATCACAAATTGTAAGCCACCGTTATGGTGATGGGTGTTTGCTTTAGTTGGGCTCTTGACCCTTAAATTATTAACTTTAATTTTTTGTTTGATTGCTGTATCTGACTTACAACTGCCAGATGAACGAAGAAAAAAAGTGATCTGATGGTGTTGGTTATGTTATGACAATCATCATTTTAACTTTGTTTATGATTTATGTTGTTGGTTACAGCACAACTGTGATTCTGCATAAATATCCAGAATTTTAGATATAATATAAAGGATTTCTTAAAAGTTTTTTTTTTTATATTCTTTTAGGCACACACAGACATAAAGATTCAGTCTATGCATCTCGACAATGGTGACAATTGGGAAAAGTAAATTACATAGACAATTCAGATCATAATTTATTCATACCGCAATGCATGATGGGAGCCATTAATGAGTTGTGATTGGTGGTAGCCACTGCAACATGCTTTATTATTGTCACCATTGTTGGGATTCACAGGCTGATTATTGATGTCTGTGTTTCTAAATTAATACATTTGAAAGTGTTTTGATCAGAATAATGTTTATTAAATATATTGGATTATAAGAAAAATGCTGATAATCATATACTGTAGAATCAAAAAGCTGCTGCTAACAAGTTACACCAAACTATCTCAATAAGTTTCATTTTCGGATCACAGCATGATTATGTCAAAACATAACCAACACTATCAGATCACACTTTTTCTTTGTTCATCTGACTGTTATAAATTAATAACAGCAGACAAACAAAAGTCTAAAGTTAATAATATACAGTAAGGGTCAAGAGCCCAACTAAAGCAAACACCCATCACCATAATGGTGGCTTACAATTTGAGATTTTCTCCTTCAGTGATTCTGCTTGTTATCATCAGGTGTCTTCAATAATGCTCAATCATCACTCAATTGATCACTTAATTGTCTCATTAACTTTAACACTGCTTCAGTGTTACTTTAACACCATGTAGAGTAGGACCATATGTGCTCTGAGCTGTGTTAATTTAACACTGGGGAATTTACTGTGTAGTTCCTTGCAGAGGCCCGTTGCTCGCTTGACCCGTGGTTAGTTTTTCACTGAATTCTCTTAAGAAAAAAACAAGAGAGAGAAAGCAGACCTGTAAGATTGACAGTTTAATCCCATAAATCTACATTATATAAGCAACAAAAAACAGCTATTAACAGCAACTATATAAAAAATAAATAACCACTATATAGAAAACATTTTAAGAATTTCTAACATTAAAACTTAAGTTAATGAGTATCGCACGATATTGTGGGGCGCGCTTAGTCAATGTAATCGTGCAGCCCACACACACAATAACAAGACTTGTGGGAGAAAAGGAGAGAATCTTACCAATAGCCAGGTGGAGCCTGTGGCCAAAACACTGCAGCCTCATCCACTCGTTGAGTTCAGCCGCTTTGATGACATTTGCTGCGTTGTCAGTAGTGATGCATGTTTGATTCTTTTCGCACAAGCCCCAACTCATCAAGATCTCCTTTATTGCGCTGGCTATATTTTCTCCTGTGTGCTCCTCAGGGAAGTACGTTGTCGTCAAACAACGGCTTTTCAGGTGAAACTCATCGTCAATAAAATGCAATGTAAGGCTTATGTATGGCTCAGTGGTCCTGCTTGACCATAAATCAGACGTTGTTGCAAAATATCCAATGCTTCGGAGTTCTGCCTCCAACTTCCCCCTACATTCCGCATACATTTGTGGGACCGCCACTTGACTGAAGTAGGTTCTGGATGGAACCACATATCGTCTGTCTAGTGTATGAACGAGATTTTGAAAGCCTTCCCCTGAGACTGTATTCAGGGCAATCATTTCTTTTGCGATATAACGTGTTATAGCCGTCGTGATTTCAATGTGCCTTCTTGAGGACTTTTCATATGGCGTAACAGAAGTGAATGCAGTTTTAATGCTTGGTTGCTTACTTTGTCCATGGCTAGTCATGGCTTCGTCTTCATCCACACTTTTTGTGCATGCATCATATTGCTGTCGGTGGTGATTTTTAAGATGCTGGTATAGATTGGTAGTGTTTCCTCTGGATCTGGCCACGGCACGTCGACATATTTTACATTTAGCACTCTTTTGCTCCACGTCGTTCTTCGCGAATCCAAAATAAGTCCAAACAGCTGAAGTACCACCCTTCTTGTTAACCAAGTGCTCCCCCGCTTCCTCTCCCATCACCGAAGAAGTGCCTTCGGCCATTTCTGCGGAGTTACAAGCTTTTTCTATTGGCACAATTCGTACACGTTGTGAGTTAGCTGCTTTGCTGCTGACAGAAAGCTGGCGCACTGCATACAACCTTGTAACTTTCCATTGCCATTTCTAATTGGCCAGCAAGCCAGGAACGCGAGATTCAACCATTTTGATTGGCTAATAGGTTTGTCACTCAAATGTCAGAGGCGGGGGAAAAAACCTCAGACTCCTGAGGTTAGGTTATTGCGGGAGTTAAAACCTCAATATCGATGCGATAAAGGTTAATCGTGCAGCCCTAGCAAATGAAATAGTCACAGATAGCTTCGATGTACTTTGCTGTAAGATATTTGTGTAATTTGTAGTGATTCGTCAATTTAGCTCAAAGGAATTATTAGTTCATTTATAGGGAATTCGAAAGAGTCACTTATTACAACCGAGCAAATGACTCGTTCGTGGTTCATTTGAACTGGCTGTAACTATCAACTCTGCAACGGATATAAATATCCGAACTATAGTGAAACACTATAGTTAGCAAGGTAACTTAGATCGAAGTTCAAGACATTAAATTCGTAAGCACATAACACAAGTAATACTTTTGTTTAAAATACAAACAAGACTTTATTGATTATTCTAACACATAGCCTAAAACACAAACACACGCACACACATTCATACGAGTTGCATAAAGAAAGAGAGAGTGAGGAAAGAATAAGTTTAAGAGTGAGATGATGAAATTCCAAGTTTCTATATGCACTTATGACTAGGGCTGGGCGATATATCGCACGATATTGTTATGCGCATCTCGTCAGTAAAGCCGGTTCCTTGATTAGTAGTAAATCGCCATCACCTGCTTTCAGATGGAGCGGTGTTAAATTAACACTCCTGGGGCTGGAAGTGTATGAGTCCACACGTGTAAAGTGTTAAAATATGAGTGTTAAATTAACACTCAAGAGTGTTAAAGTTAATGAGATAATTAAGTGATTAATTTAGTGATGATTGAGCATTATTGAAGACACCTGATGTTAACAAGCAGAATCACTGAAGGAGAAAATCACAAATTGTAAGCCACCGTTACGGCGATCAATGTTTGCTTTAGTTGGGCTCTTGACCCTTATATGCTTACTTTACATTTTAATTTTACTGTTGTTTGTCTGCTGTTATTGATTTATAACAGTTAAATGAACAAAGAAAAGTGTGATCTGATAGTGCTGATTATGTTTTGACATAATCATGCTGTGATCTGAAAAATGAAACTTATTGAGATAGCAACAGTTGGTTGCTTGTTAGCAGCAGTTTTGAGATTCTACAGCATATGATTATCAGTATTTTTATTATAATCTAAAATATTTCATAAACATTGTTCTGATCAAAACACTTTCAAATGAATTTATTTAGAAACACAGACATCAATAATCAGCCTGTGAATCTCAACAATGGTGACATTAATAAAGCATGTTGCAGTGGCTGCCACCAATCACAACTCATTAATGGCTCCCATCATGCATTGCGGTATGAATAAATTATGATCTGAATTGTCTGTTATTTACTTTTCCCTAATTTAATATTCTGCTCATCACCATTGTTGAGATGCATAGACTGAATCTTGACGTCTGTGTGTGCCTAAAAGTACTTTTTTTTTTTTACAACTTTTAAGAAATCCTTTATATTATATCAAAAATTCTGTCATTTATGCAGAATCTCAGTTATTTTGTAATCAACAACATAAATCTATGTCAGAAAGAAGGATCTTAATGAGCTCAGTGATCAAGTTCAAATGATGATTGTCATAATATAACCAACACCATCACATTACTTTATTCTGTGTTCAACTGGCAGTTATAACTCAGATACAACAGCCAAACAAAATCTAAAGTAAACATATAAGGGTCAAGAGCCCAACTAATGCAAACACTATTCTCCATAACGGTGGCTTACAATTTGTGATTTTCTCCTTCAGTGATTCTGCTTGTTAACATCAGGTGTCTTCAATAATGTTCAATATTCACTAAATTAATCACTTAATTATCTCATTAACTTCAACACTCTTGCGTGTGGACTCATATACACTCCCAGGAGTGTTAATTTAACACAGGAGTTTTTTATGTATACAAAGAGCCGTAGTTAAAGGGATAGTTCACTTTGAAATTAAATTTTGGTATGTTTTAGCTTACCTCAAGGGCATCCAAGATGTAGGTGTCTTTTTTTCCGCAGTAGTTTCAATTTTGATGTGTTTAGGTCAAACCGTTCTTGTCTGTCAGTCATATAATGCAGGTCTATGGTCACTGTCTCAAAGAGCATGCACAGAGTCCAAATTAAAACAATTCCCCGTCGTCCAAATTAAACAATTCCCCATCGTAAGTACACATTGATGGCCTAAGACACGAAACGAGCGGTTTGTGTGAGAAAACGAACAGTATTTATATCGTTTTTACCTCTTGAACTCAGCCACGTCCAAGTGATCTGAGAGCGCGGGCGGGTATAGATATATACAATAGATGTCGCCTTGGCTACGGTTTCGCAGTAGCCAAGGCGACATCTAGTGTATATATCTATCACTAATCCTATACCCTCTAAACTATTGAAAGAAGTGCTACCGATAGTGGAAGAGCCTCTTCTCAATATTATTAACCCTCTGAGGTCTGAGGGGTTTTTGGGGTCCTTGAGATGTTCTGACATGCCCTGACATTTGTGCTTTTTTCAGTTGCTTATAAACATATTAATGGCAAAGGTATAATTACACTCTATTTAGCACAAACAGGGCTACCATAATATGTGAGCAACATGCATGTACATGTTTGTATTTTTGAGAGAATAATGTTTATGCATGGTTATTGAAAAAACTAAAAACTAAAGTTTCTGAAATAAGGCCACAAAACACATACTAAACACGTGTCAATAAGACTTTTGACTAATTGATGTCTTTGCCTAGAGTTTTTTCTTCAAAATGATGTGAAAATCATCCTGCCCTTATCATTCACATAACACAATACATTGATTTAAATCTTGTAAAACACTTTTTGTTTGTAAAGGCAATATGCGCAAGGGGCGTCAACCATTCAACAGCATCATGCATATGTAGTGGTTCACACCTCAGGAGACAATGGGGCCCGCATACTTAATGTGCCATTCATTCAGGTGTGTCACCTATAGCCACAAAAAAGAATGCAAGAGCAATATATATACAGTATATATATATATATATATATATATATATATATATATATATATATATATATATATATATATTCTACCAAATTGGTTCACAGTTGGAAGCATGTCAATTTTTTTTTTTTTCACAAATTTTGCTTGCAAATTGTATAATATCCAAGGAAAACATGTCTATTAATTGTGCAGTTAATTCTCATACTGTATTTTCAGTTTTGGAATATGTATCCTCTCCCCAAATTTGTCAATAATAAAACACAATAAAAATTATTTAAAGAAAATGCTTATATTTACCTTTTAAAATTTGTTTACATCTACCTTGTAAATATATTTTTTTTTATTAAAAAGGTTACAATTACAACAACAATTGAAGTGTAATCTTTCTTTGTAAAAACTAAAGTATACATTTTATCATACATATTTCAAACTTCGAATATAGCCTACATTGACAAAACATACTATATTTAACATATTAGCAAAAATTGGCAAACAAAAGCTTATTTGAGGTGGCTGATATTTTACAGTAAAAATGTGTAATCTATCCAAAACTAATCAACGAAATGTTGTCTTTCATATGTCTGTAACATAGGTCTTTCGTTTTTATTATAAGGAATATAAATGTTAATTTGCAGTTTAATACGTTGCTTATACAAATACATTTTATTTCAACATATTTCAATCGATTTTACTCAGTATAGCAAAATAGTTTGCTAAAAGCAGATCATTTATTCACACACAGAAACGCAATTCAAATTTAAACCGTCTTTTTGCGAGTTGTGGTAAACAGCGCATCTCTGCGTTCATTCATTTACACAGAAACGCGATTTACTTGAGAATGAAAAAAAAACTTACTACATTATTCCATCCGTTGCTCCTCGAAATACCAGCACTTCTGAGGTAAGTTTTCCATTATTATTATTCCTCACAGCGCTGCGAGACAGTGTAGACGACTACACTTATCTGAATAAACTTGATGTGTTTTCTCGAGCTGATATGTGGGCGTTCACAGTTTGTATGGGATCGTCTCAGTCATTTGCGTTTGAATAGCGCGCGCTCTCCGTGGGCGTGGCCGATTATAACTAATGAGATGAGATGAGCTCGACTGGAATCGCTCTCTTTTAATACAGATTTCACAAGATGAGGATATTTGTTTTTTATATAAATTACTTCATTTAAAAGACGAGAATTCAAGCTTCATGCCTGTGTCTTTGTATGCCTGTTTGACTGAGTATTCGCTCAGTTATTGTTCATTTTCGGACGCGTTTCAGAATGGACTTCACTGGCAGAGAGAAGGCAGAACTCGCTTCGTGTTTATTTTTCTTTATTTGGCAAAAAGCACAACACTTTGTTTTTATTGTGAGTATACACAAAAATAATACACATTTAACAGAATCGATTGATGTATGAAACTCCTATGGAAAATCAAAGTCAACAGAGTATTTATGAGTTTCTTTTACATTGATAAAAAAAAAGCGAGCTGGTATCGCCGGCGATACCGTAGACCTCAGGGGGTTAACTCATCTTTATCTTTAGGTCATGTTCCAAGAACATTTAAACTGGAAATTATAAAACCTCTCATTAAGAAACCACAATTAGACCCACATAATCTAGCAAATTATAGACCCATTTCAAATCTTCCTTTTATGTCTAAAATACTAGAAAAAGTTGTGTCCGCTCAACTGGGCTTTTTCCTGCAAGAAAATGATATCTATGAAAAGTTTCAGTCTGGATTCAGACCGCATCATAGCACTGAAATTGCGCTCATTAAAATCACAATCGATTTACTCTTAGCTTCTGACCAAGGCTGTATCTCAATACTAGTTTTACTTGATCTTAGTGCTGCGTTCGATACTATAGATCATACATTACTCTTAGATCGACTACAAAATGATACTGGTGTTCAAGGACAAGCATTAAGCTGGTTCAGATCATACTTATCTGACCGCTACCATTATGTCTATTTAAATGGAGAAAAATCGATCATAACTCCAGTAAACTATGGAGTGCCGCAGGGATCTGTATTAGGCCCTCTGTTATTCTCAATATATATGCTGCCACTTGGAAATATTATAAGGAAACATGGAATTAGTTTCCATTGTTATGCTGATGACACTCAAATCTATATTTCATCACGGCCGGATGAAAACGCTAAATTATCCAAATTGACAGAGTGCGTTAAAGATATAAAAGATTGGATGACGCTCAATTTTCTTTTATTAAATCCAGACAAGACAGAGGTAATACTTATCGGTTCAAAAAAACGCCTACAAAACCTCGCTCACTACAACTTTAATATAGTAGGATGTCCTGTTACTTTATCCTCTACAGAAAAAGACCTGGGTGTTATACTCGACTGTAACCTGTCTTTTGAAAATCATATTTCATATGTTACAAGAACAGCCTTTTTTCACCTTAGAAACATTGCTAAGCTACGTAATATGCTATCAGTTTCTGATGCAGAAAAGTTAGTTCATGCGTTCATGACCTCGAGACTAGATTACTGTAATGCTTTATTAGCTGGTTGTCCTGCATCCTCAATAAACAAGCTACAGTTAGTCCAGAATGCAGCCGCTAGAGTTCTTACTAGATCAAGAAAATATGATCATATAACACCGATTTTAACATCACTACATTGGTTACCTATAAAGTCCCGTATTAATTACAAGGTATTGCTACTGACTTATAAAGCCCTAAACGGCTTAGCTCCAGTCTATTTAACCGATCTTCTATCGCTCTACAATCCATCGCGCTCTTTAAGA
This sequence comes from Leuciscus idus, assembly GCA_021554675.1. Taxonomy (NCBI): domain Eukaryota; kingdom Metazoa; phylum Chordata; class Actinopteri; order Cypriniformes; family Leuciscidae; genus Leuciscus; species Leuciscus idus. The sequence goes on from CM038623.1 coordinate 8,549,909, forward strand.
TCACTAAATTCGATGCTTCTGGTCATACCTAGGATATCCAGATCCACCAAAGGAGGGAGAGCGTTTTCACATTTAGCTCCAAAACTCTGGAATAGTCTTCCTGATACTGTTCGTTGCGCAGACTCGCTCTCCCAGTTTAAAACTAGATTAAAGACGCAGCTCTTCACCCAGGCATTCATATAATACTTTTAATCTTACAGTTAAATCCGGTCTCTAGTTCATAAACGCCAGAGGAGAACTGGCCCCCGACTGAGCCTGGGTTCTCCCAAGGTTTTTTTTTTCTCCATTGGGTGACGTGATGGAGTTTTAGGTCACTGTCAGGTCACTTGATGGAGTTTTTTGGTTCCTTGCCACTGTTGCCTTTGGCTTGCTCAGTTGGGGATATTTTGGGAATATTAATTTATTTTTATCAATCAATAAATTCCACTAGAATCAAACCTTGTTGTATTATTTTAATTTAATACTGTGAAGCTGCTTTGATACAATTTGTATTGTGAAAAGCGCTATACAAATATACTTGACTTGACTTGACAAATTACACATGAATAAAGGCTAATTTGCACTATCACTGTTGCATTTTCGTTTGTACTCATTTTTAACACTAATAGGCTATATGAGAAGAAATACAGGTGAACCACATTCTGGTCATTATAGCACCTTTAACGTTATCGCATTGCCGAAGTACATTCAGACCATCCCCAGATTACACTCTACAAACTTAAAATTATTGTCAAAAATAATGAAGAATAACTCCAAACAATCTCACAAAACAAAGTAGCCTATACATACCGACGATGCTACGTCAGACACGAGAAGTCGACAGATATGCCATGAATAAAACAGACTTGAACAGACCGCTGAAACGCGCATGAAATGCGTGTCAGTGTTTACTTCCCAACTACGGATCGCGTAATAGGACATTTAGAACCATGCGATCTTAAAGTGAACATGACCTAAATAAAAACACATAAGAAATGCATATTCCTGGAACACATTAGAATTCTGAAATGCTGACTAAATGTAAAGCATATTTATCTTCTGAAACTTTAAACTTAATGCTTATTTACATTTTATTACTCATAACAAAACATCTACGTTAGATACAAAGGAGTTTGTGTGGATATGTGTATGTGTGTGTGGGATGACATTCCGGAGCTCCTCTGGGCCACCTGGAGTTCTTCCTCACAGAGAGAAAGGGAAGACTCTATAACCATCTTTTTTAATTTCCCGCGCGGAGCTTGGGGATGGGCCTGCCAAACTTCATTCGGCAACAAAAGTGTCAAAAAGGGTCATTTGATTCAGACTCTCAGGTGCGAATCTGTGATTTAAATTCATGAGTTTAAAGGCTAAAAGCCTTCTTAAAAATTTAGAGTGACAAGTCATTCGTGAGATTGTCCATACGCTACACAATGTTACTATTGTTATACTTGATCTGTAGAGAAAGGTCTATGGTTTCGCATAAAATGACTTTATCTTTCTGGATTTTATTGCTGTTCATGTAACTTTCTCCCGGGTGTCTTTTAGATCACCACACTGGAGTAGAGAGTGCTATACTTTTTTTTCACGTTTTTAAACTGTTCCAAAGAAAAGGCTCAATAAACTATTACATTCATATAATACCAGAACTACGCATCAAATCGATTCAATCCGAAGCGCTGTGCCTCTATGTTGCTTCAAGCACATCATTCTGCGCACGGGATACTCATGAGCGCTTTGTGCCGCTCTGTATTGGAGCCTTTCATATTATAATACTTTTGGGCAATGGAAGATTATTAATAGCCTTACTTGTTCTGTCCTATCTATAATATGTTGCTGCCTCATTAACCCTCTGGGGTCTGAGGTGTTTTCTGGGCCCTGGAGGTGTTCTGACATGCTCTGACATTTGTGGTTATTTCTGTTACTTGTGACATTTTCATGGCTAAAGTCTGATTACACTGTATTCAGCACAAACTCTGCTACAATAATATATCAGCAGCATGTATGTAAAAGTTTGAAGTTTTGAGATAATGACATTTATGCGTGGTTTGTGAAAAAACAAAAACATATTGTCACTGAAATTTAATAAAACCCATATTGATTATTTCTTCACAAGACTTTTGAAAACTGTATGACATAGCCTAGAATAGTTGCTCCAAAACTATGTGAAAATCATCCTGCATACTCATTCAGATAAGAAAATATATTGATTTAAAATTTGCAAGACATGTTTTGTGTGAGAAAGCTTTATGTGAAGAGGCGTGAACACATCATTAATATGTATGGTTTTCACACCTGAGAAAGACAAAGACACTCCCCTAATGGCCCTATCAGGTGCTATCAGGCCCTGTCATTCTGAGCAACCTTGCACAAAGAATGAGGAGATTTAAAAATGAATGGCTTTTTGATTGTTTGGATTTATTTACAACACAACATAATTCAAAGATACACAACAAATGACAAAAAAAGCACATTATTTAACACACTGAACTAAAGACAGAGACTTAACCAGTCACACACCTTTGTGCCATTCCTGAAACATACATACCTTTCATTTTCAAGGTGTTTGATTTTTCACTTTACCATGTTCATGTACGGAGACGTATGTGAATGTTGAAGTCAGCAGGACTCATCAGTGGGGCATCTGGTCCTAGAAAACCCCCCACTGTGAACATGCTGATATCAAGAGAAACTATAGGGCTGCACGATTTGGGGAATACATTTTAGATTTTTTCAGGTTAAAATTGCTTTTTAAAATGTACAGAATACACCCACACACACCCACACACACATACATACATATATACATACACACTAGGGGTGTAACGAGTCGTTTTAACAATGATTCGATTCGTATCGCGATTCGTGGTTGTCGATATGATTCAAGGACGATATTGGTTCATTTAGAACGATACGATCCAAAACGATTCAGTGACTTGAAATCGATTCAGTGACTTTTTAGCCAAAAATTATTGTAAGGGAATCAGGTATCAATTAATTATGGATATAAACAAACAAGTAAACAACAATTAATGTCAAATGCATTCACATTTTATATGAATAAAGTAGGACTGCACGATTTGACAAAAATCATAATTGTCGATTATTCCCTTGATATTGTAATTGTGATTAATTACGATTATCACAACATTGGATGATGTTTTGAATAGTTTGGTCATGGGACCCACATTTCCCCATGGTCATCAAGCCGCGACCCACCTTTTTAGGAATTATATAGGCCTATTATAATACATTTGTTTACACAAAAATTGTTGACACACAAGTTCTGTCCCCCTTTACTTAACATACAAAATTTTTTTTTTTAAGAATATGACAAATACTGATAAACAGTAGGCACTGCGAGGTTAAGCTATATAGCAGTCCCAAACTAGTTTTTGTTAATACAGTCTTGGTATGAGCCACCACAGCAGGGGCGTAGCACCAAATTTTGGGCCCTGGGTACAAACCACCTTGCTGGGCCCCCGTACCAAATACCATAGTGATACAAATGGGTGGGGTATTGCATTTTTATCATAAAACACTTAAAATGTAAACAAAATAAGCCACACTCTGATTAATGTATTTTTGTTTTATTGTCAAAAGTACAAGTTAATTGATGATTATTTAAAATAAATGCAGACTATATAATCACAGGGTACACTAACCGCCAAACTAGACATTCAGTCTTTGAATTACGTTTTTAAAATAAGTCATTTTCAATCATTAAGATGTGCATTAAACTGAGAACAATCCTGTACTTAATGTAAGAGCGTGCACAAGCTAATTTGCATAACAATGCGGTAAAATCGGCGCTAACGATCTGTGTTTTCGCGGGTGTTAGATTTTGACAATGGAGGGAAATATACAGTGTTTTCATGTAAACTTCTGACTCTGGGGAGAACTGCAGCAGAAGAGGAGACAAGCTGCGCAGCTGCCTGGAGTGGCAGTGTGTTGAGCTCCCAGCTCCGCCTCCGTCTGCTTCTCACTCCGTTATTTACCCAGAAACATTGTTTGCTCGCTATGTAGGGTGTGATACTATAAAGTATTGGTATATTATTCAAATAGAGTACGAACATAAATGTATGCAATTCTACCTGGAGTAGATATTTATGTTAAAACAACGTCAATGCTCGATGATGCATTTGGAGCTCACCTTTCTTTTCAAAAAACTGAGTGAGCAACTGCTTGCCCTCATCTGCCTTTCTCTATTTAATCTTCTTTTCTTTTCGTTTTTGAGCCCCTGATTTTCCTTTCTTAAGGAAAGACATGACTCTTCCCCTGTCTTCCTAGTTCTTATCACGGCTCACTCCAGCTCCTGTCTCATCAACTGATTCACCGCAGGTCCACAGCAGAAGCACCTGACCTGCGGGTCGTACCATTTACATTGATTCGAGAGGGGTGGTGGGGCCCTGCACAGCATGAAAATGACTTTTTTTATATACCAAACCAGTGCCTAACTACAAGTTTAGTTTTGCACAGGAACTTTTTTATTTGTATATAAATGCTATACAAATGTTAGTGCATGTATATGTATGTATAGAAAACTGACTTCTAAGGGCCCTCCCCCTGCCTCGGGCCCTGGGTACTCGGTACCCTTTACCCCCCCAGTCCGACGCCCCTGCACCACAGTCATATAAAATATACAAAATAACCAGTAAGTGGCATTTTGTTATGGAAACAACAACAATTAGGCTACCATGGTGATACACAATACTTAGAAGAACTTAACTTACTAATTTACGACGTTGCATGCTCGTATTTCTTTTGCGCTTTAGTGAAGTGATACAGCGTGCGCTGGCGCATTTGCGCGTGCAATTGAAGAGTGCGCGCTACTGCAGTATAGCGGCTGAGAGGACAGGAAAGTCAGTTTTTCTGAGGTGAGAGACTTTGCGCTGCTTTACTGTTGTCGCGCTGCTGCTGGCGCGTCACGCATGGCGACGACGTCACAGATAGGCAGACTGAATCGAGTAACGTTTAACGCCTTTATCATTAAAAGTGCTAAGAAAAAACATCCATATAAAGTCTGACGTGCTTAAATCCAATGCGTTATTTCTTAGTATCGATACAATCGATTCATTGCCTTTTAAAACGATATTAGATCGATATATGTCGTCCGGAAAGCCAACTTGCCGAGCACAGATCGATGTAGTTGGATCATAGGAATATAAATCGATACATCGATGTAGTTGATGAATCGTTACACCCCTAATACACACACACACACCCACACACACATATATATATCACCACATGGTGAAATTTTACCTATTACAGGTTTCTTTTAGTCGTTTCCTCTCCTCTTGATACTTTGCAGTCACGTGACTACCATTGATACCTGGCGGGCAACAAATGGGTATTTTCAATGTAGAGTCCTGTAGTTCCAGGTCTTTCAAGTCTGTTAGCGAGCTAGCTGCACAACTATGGACTAGGATCAACTCCAAGGTAGCTAAATTGTGTAAAGCAGACAAGATTTTTTAAGATAATCGAGCAGTAATAATTTCTCCGTAAATAATCTAGCTCTACTGTTGGGTCATCTCTGGTTCTCATTGAAAACCATAACGTTGGATATCACAAACTTCAAAACAACCTATCACACACTTGTGTTGTTGTTAGCAAAAGACGACAGCTGTTACTGTGCATTCACACCGCCACCGGCAAAAGCGTCAAAGTGCCCAGAAGTCATTCATTTTCAATGAATTTTGCCGCTCTCGCCGGAGGCGGTGTGAACATACAGTTAACATTAGCCTAGCTTAGACTCATAACACAAACAGCTGACTCGCCGAACCAGCTGGTGGTTTTGATTGACGAAACTACAGGGTAACTTAAAGACACGATTAATTATGATCATACACCCATTGTATTCAAACAAATGTTGAAATTACCTGTGATGGTAATTGATTGTATTGTGAAGGTTGCTTATCTAATCTGCGGTTAGTGCAAACCAATCGCACAACAACTATCTGGCATGTCATTTACACCTCAAAACACCAACTTTTGTATAGTAAAACTGGCGACGTCCTGGCAAGATCCTTGATTAGTTTACTGGGTTTTGTTGCTGGAGAACGACGTTCTTGCCCGCCAGCCAGTACTTGTGACGTCACGTGCAAAGTATCAATTGGGCTGTCAGTTTACAAAATCTATCTTTCTGTAACCTTTTCTAATCTTAACAAATCACATATCATCAGATATTACTCAATGTTCCATATTTTGTGATATAAGTGATGTTTGGACAGAAATGTATTAATTTGTTAAAGGAGAATGCATCAAACAAAATTCAATGGAATGTGTGTGGGGTGTCACACACATTCCATTGAATTTTGTTTGATGCATGATGCAAAGTTTGATGCAAAGAGTGCCAAGCGGTAGATATTTTTGGTACAACGCCTAAACAAAATCTCATAGGAACTTAAATTTTTGTGACATCAACTTCAAATTTGGAACATACCTTGGTTAGATATATGGCTTTTATTTTTATATGAATTAATATATGTATGTTATATTAATTAATTAATTAATTAATTCAGTTATATAAAATATTTAGTACAGTACATTTGATTTGCCCTAAATTTAAACTTCCAAAACGTTTTCATACTTCCTCAATAATCTAAAATAAAATTACAAAATCATGGAATCATTACTTGTTTATTGGAAGCCTACATTTAGAATAGCAAACACAGCGCACGAAAATAATAACGTTAGCATACCTCCTCCTCTCGGTAACTTCATCATCAGATCCTTCATCAACATCTCTGGATGTGAAATAGTCCATTATGACATCATTTAGGGCACTGGCATCTCGAGGAATTAGAAGATTGAGGCAAGCGAGATAATTTAAGTGAGCAGCTATTTCCTTCTTATACTGTCTATGGCTATTTCAGACTCCGTTGTTCTCTTGTTCTCCTCCATCTCGCTATTGTAGTTATAAAACTGCGTGACGTTATAGTTTAAACAGGATTGGCCCGAAATGCGCACTAATACACATTCATTGTACATGTTTTGTGTTTCATTTTATAGGTAAACTATCTTTGTAGTGTTAAGAGACGGACAGGTGTATGGGATATATGCCGATTGTTTTTGTTTTTTTCACCTCTGCCGGGCGTTAGAGAAAATGGTCGCATAGAATGCATTAGAGAAAGAGAGTATTTTCAGCTTGACACTATAAATTGCTGTTTTTCTGCACTAAACAAGATAATTTTGCCAAGATATATTCAGAGATAAGAGAAAAGATGTTATAGAATAATAATGAAAAAATTTTTTTTACAAAAAAACCTGACATTCAAACTATTTTGGAATTTACTGAAAACGGCCTAGCGCGACATCCAACGGGTTTTCCCAGATCGCATCACATAGTGCCTTGTAGGCATAAGCTATGTGCTGTGCTGCATAAAATAATAAAAAGGAACACTTCAGTAACACTGCACTAGAGAAAAATATATTGATTATCATATGTTACTTCAATCTCATTTCATAATGTCATAACGAAAATAAACATTTGGAGTAAAAAAAATGAAGCCTATTGTTTGGAGCATTTTGCTTTTCAAACGCGTACAGATAACATTTACTGAAGCGATCAAGCCGCTCAAAACTATTAAACTAATTATTGTTACCATATTATACATCTACGTTTGAGCAGATATCCACAAACACAGTATTTAACAGTAAACACGGTTCTAAACATTATAATATTCACCGTAGTGTACACTCATACTAGCCTACTTTTATCATGCTCTGTTTTATTATAGAATATAAAAACATCCTTGTGTCGGACATGTATATTTAGCACTGAAAGGTTGCCTACCAGTTTAGTTTACATTTCAACATTTTTCTGTCTATATATAGATACATATACATGTACGACATTAGGCTTCATGTTTTTACTCCAATCTCATTTCATAACATACATTTTAATCTGGCACCACCAGTTTAACATGTCTTACCTTAAAAATCTTCTCATCTTCAAATTGCGTTCTTCTAATTCTTCTGAGGTAAATCCAAGTGAAACAGCACAGCACAAACACAGTCTTCCTAACACGATGAAAAGCAGAGGAGTAAGTTACCAAAGTATCTGATTCTTTGTTTTGAGGTAATGAGGGCGTTTACAGGTCTGCGTTCCTCCACGTGGATCATTTGCAAGTCAATCGCTCGTGGGCGCGTGGGTGTTGTCACATTATAGTTAATTAGGACGCGTTTGAGAAACTGTACATGCTGCTGTTTTCATACGGATTACATAAACAGAGAATATTTGTTTTTTATACAATTTACATACTTTAAAAATAGAGACTCCAAGCGTTGTATAGACATGCGTTTCAAGTCTGTGTGACAAACATTCGCTGAGTTACAGGTCATTTTCTGTCGCGTTTCAGAATGAGTTTCACATTAAGAGAGACGGCATAACGCGCATCACGTTTATTTTCTTTATTTTACGAAAAGCACAACATTTTGTTTTTATTATGAGTGTACACAAATAAAAGAAGACATTTAACAGTTTTGAATGATGTATAACACAAGCATGAAAGATCAAAATCAACATTAGTCTCTTTTGCACTGATACGGAAAAAAACGAGCAGATCGCGCCAACGCGATAGCCGGCCTCAGGGGGTTAAACAGCTGCGCTTAACATTTAAAAGAAATGTCTTTTCATTTTACAGTATAGGCCTATATTAGAAATGAACTGTTTTTCATGAATGTATTTTACAGCAATATGTAGGATTTGAGGGCGAATCAAACACAAATGAATCTTCCAGGTGATTTGTTCAACCATAATTCCACACAGAACTCAACATTCCAGACCCCAGGACCAATCCAGAGCCATAAAATCAGGCTCCAGCCAGTCTCCGCTAACCAACAAAAACCCCCAGCTAAGAACTTTATGGCCATGCAAGCTTCACAGAGATGAGCCCAACTAAAGGAAGAACGTGTCAATGTTAGATTGGTTCAGAGATGGCAAAAGCTCAGTGCTCGATCAAGATAACAGCAGAAGCTGCTGGATTCCACGACAGATACAGAACAGACCCCCGTCTCCTTAAGGACCTCTGAATGACCCAGGGTGTAAAATCTCTTCAAGCCACAAGAGAACTGAGATTTTACCTATAAAAATACATAAAATCATCCCAGAACAATTTTCAATGGACTTTATAATCAAACATCATGCAACTACATAATTCTGTGTGTGTCTAATATGCTTAGATGCCATATAAGTCATGATTTATTATAACTATTAGGTGTTTGAATGAAAGTGTGTCTTGCTTCCTGACAGCATGATCGTATGTTATTGATTCAAAATATGGCTTGATTGAAATCTGTGTAAAATGTTTTGTATTCTTATAATACTATGATGTTTAAACTATGGCCTCTGTACTCTCTCTGCTAGAGCTTGGAGAGTAAGGGGATCACAGATAAGCTTGATTTACGATAAGAAGTGAAGAGAACGCCACCTCCTAAATAAAGCCAGTGTCTAATTGGTCAGAACTGACCTAGGAGGTTGGACGAACATTTGAGTTTAAAATCTTAGCACCCGAACAAAGTTACATCAAGTTAGAGCGCGGGAGAAATGTAACCAAACAGAATAGTAACCATGTAGACGCGCAGAGACAAAGAACCCAAATTAAGATCAGAAGAACATGGGTTAACAGCTTCATTCAAGACATTTAACTACTCTTGTCTCAATTGTCTTTCTTTTCTAAGTTTTCCTTTCTTTTCCGTTGTGAGTCTCGGTTCTAAGTTAAGTTTTGCGGCAAAGTTCGGTCCTAGATTCGACGGCAAAACCAGCTTTAGACACAGTCTCTCCATCCATGCGCCAGCACACTACGTGATCGGCCGCCTCAGACATCTATCCAAGCACGAGGACACCAGCCAACCAACGAACTCGGGAAACCCCTTTTACTCCGACAAAGGGAATCCCCAAAAGGAATGCAAACAAGCCAGTAGCCTCCAGACTCTTAAGCTGAACTGGTGTATTGATATATAATAACTCGCCTAAGAAACGAAAGAAGGGTTAAATTAATGATTGATGGTTCATTCAGGTCAGGTCTTATAAGTGCATAGAAACTTGGGACTTCACCATCTCACTCTTAAAACTCATTCTTTCTTCACTCTCTCTTTCTTTCTGCAACTCGTATGAATGTGTGTGCGTGTGCGTGTGTTTGTTAGATATTAGTTTTATGTGTTAGAATAATCAATAAAGTCTTGTTTGTATTTAAAGAGAAGTGTTACTTGTGTTATGTGCTTACAAATTTAATGTCTTAAACTGCTGATCTAAGTTACCTTGCGAACTATAGTGTCTCACTATAGTTTGGATATTTAACGTTATATCCGTTGCAGAGCTGATAGTTACAGCCAGTTCAAATGAACCGTGTACGAGTCATTTGCTCGGTTGTAATAAGTGATTCTTTTGAATTCCCTATAAATTAATTAATAATTCCTTTGAGCTAAATTTACCTGTCAGAACAAATATATAATCTTACAAATACAAAGAGCAGTGAGTAACATTTTAACAGATTTAGTGCTACACTTATTCACTTTTTTGTGTTCCATCTCCACCTAGTTTAGCATTTCGCTAAATGTTTAGATTTTATACAATTATTGTAACTTTTGCTGTTGAATTGAACTAATCTAAATATAAAGGGTCAATATGGGTTTTGTCAATTTAAAAAAGAAAAAAAGGTTGCTCTTAAAGTGTGAAAACCACTGCCCTAGAGGATCACGGTTTAGCTTCAGTCCTAATTAAACAAACCTGATACAGCTAATCAGGAGCTGAGTTTGGCACCCCCGATTTGTACTGTTAAGAATCCATAAATCTGAATAAAGATTTTCCAACCTCATTCTGACCCTCTTTCTGAAATGATTCGTTTCCAAGGGCAAGTTGGACACTCTCAGTAAACACCAGTGTTATAATTTGCTAATGTCACTGCATAGGAAAAAGTATCAATGCCCTCCCTGTGTTTTTGAAAACACCCATATAAAACGGTCATTTATAGACAAAGAATTATTTAACTGTTACGTTTTTTTAATCAAAATACTTTTGCTTTGAGATCTAGCTGCTGTCAGATCCTATACAGTTGCTGCTTTATCTTTGCACAAGTTTCTTTGCAAACTCTCTCTGAAAAAACTCAAAAACTATTTGTTGATGCGAATGTATTTGCCCATGTGACGTCACAAAACTCACAATATTCTAACAAGCCATTTTTGGAGCTTGGTTGAATACATTTTTTTAAAAGCCAATGGCAACAAAGGTGAAAAAAGGCGACAGCGGCAAGGAGCCAAAACTCCATCAGGGCAGAATGGAGAAAAAAACCTTGGGAGAAACCAGGCTCAGTCAGGGGGCCAGTTCTCCTCTGGCCAGTGAACGAACAGTGTATGATTATGATTCAGGCAGCATTATAGGTCAGAAGTCGGATGGAACTGGATATTATTCTGATTGTTCCAATCTAATCTGAGATAAGATTATCTATGAGAGATCATTTACAGTCTGCCGTTCATAATGTCGATGTGTGTGTGTGTCTGTAGGTTGTCTGGCTGTATGGTGACAGAGGAAGGCTGTGGTTATGTGTCTTCAGCTCTGAGTTCAAACCCCTCACACCTGAGAGAGCTGGACCTGAGTAACAATGACCTGCAGGATTCAGGAGTGAAGATTATTTCTGAAGGACTGAAGTGGCCAAACTGTAAGCTGCAGATTCTGAGGTATTTAAGAATATATAAGAGATTTACCACACCAACACAGAAAAGATACAAAGGGACAGGTGCTAGCTGTTGGAGATTATGCGGGAAAAGGGAATCTAACCATTATCATATTTCTGGGGAGTGTCAGAAATTAACCCAGTTTTGGCAAGGGATTGAAGGAAATTTGGCAGCTGTTTTTGAGGTGATGATTCCTTTTAATTGTGAATGTTTACATCTGGCTTACATCATTCTTCTGGCAGCCAGTAAAAAAGTGATTACAAAGAAATGGTTAAAACCAGAGCCACTTACAGTTGATGATTGGATTGACATATTACACTATATATATAGTATATGTGTGATGGAAAAGATTTCCTTTTCCTTAAGAACCCAGATATAATACATTTGTTCAATATGGAAAAAAAATTATTGATTTATATAAAACCAATTCGCCACTGACTTTTTAAGCATAAATGGTCTGTAAGGTAATGTTTTTTAAATAATTATAAGTAATAGCTCCCCCTTGTTCTTGTGTAAAACACAAAACATCTGTATAAGCTTGAGTATTTCATTTCCATGACCATTGGTTGACATGATGGGTTATAATGCTGTCTCTGTATTGACGTATATGTTTTTGTTTTATTGTAAAGAAGCATTTCTGTCTTGATAAATGTACATATTTGTCCACTGAAATTGAAAAAAGAACATATATGAGATTATTTTCAGTCTGCCAGTCATGTGTGTTTTTGTAGATGATCTGACTGTGTGTCTGTAGGTTGTCTGGCTGTATGGTGACAGAGGAAGGCTATGGTTATGTGTCTTCAGCTCTAAGTTTAAACCCATCACACCTGAGAGAGCTGGACCTGAGCTACAATCACCCAGGAGTCAAGCTGCTCTCTGGCAAACGAATGGATCCAAACTGCTCATTGCAGATACTCAAGTATGTGGAACAAGCAAGCCTCGTTTACACTGCAGGTCTTGATGCCCAAATCTGATTTGTTGCCTATATCTGATTTTTTTTGACCGTCCGTTTACACTTTCGTGCCCCATATCCGATTAATGTGTTTACATTTGACATACTATCTGAAATGTTGCGCATGCTTAAAGGGGGTTCTTGCACAGATGGACAAACATGAAATATGCTTGATGCTAGCTTTGCGATATACCATATTTTCCGGACTATAAGTCGCACTTTTTTAATAGTTTGGCTGGTCCTGTGATTTATAGTCAGGTGCGACTTGTATATCAAAATTAATTCATACTGACTGACATGAACCAAGAGAAAACATTACCGTCTACAGCCGCGAGAGTACAGATGCTGCTCCTGTAGCCTATACCCCTGAAAAAATTTACTGAAAACAACTGAAAAACTGAACAAAAGACTTAAAACAAACAAAATGCCCCCAAAAAGAAAAAAATCTCCATGTTTTTGGTGCTGATGCCATGGTGACGCGTTCATGTAACATGTAAGGGTGGCGCTGCCAATAAAGCTCCTAAAAGCTGTCACAAAGAACTGGCAAAAGTAATGATTATGAATATGTCAAATATAGCAAGGAGACATTTTAATTGTTTATTAATAAACAAGTGTTTTCTGTGTCAGTGTCGGCTGAAAAGATGAAGTTGACGATGCTGACTTGCGATCTTCGTCATAGTGAACGCGCCAGAGAGAAATAAACATTTCATACAGATTACATAAGCAGAGAGCAGAGCAGTCTTTTTTCTTTCGTTTTGAATTTTTTTGTTTAAAAGTAGACCTTTCAAGCTTTCTATATATGTCTCAGGTCTGTGAGGCAAGTAGGCCAACGTATATGCTGAGTTTCGGTTCATTTATGAGATGAGCTCCAGTTCACGTGCCGGCGCCTCCGTGTCGGGATTATCTATTGTCTACTATATTTACTTATTATTTATTAAATTCAGGCAATTGGTTGGTGAAACAGATTAAAATTAAGATACAATTAATACAAAACTAAATTAAATTTAAAGACAGGCTTTGTGCTTTCTGTTTGAGGTCTCTGTGAACGTTTCAAAGCAGTCTTTTAGTGCCGCTTTCAGAGCTGTTCCGTCCGTAACACTGTTTTTTCCTCAATGCAAACACACAAAAAAAATATATATATATATTTTATGTTCTGTGGAGAGCCAACCCTTCTTCATCCGGTGGGTAGTATTACTTTTCGTTTGCACAGTGTATTTCACAGAATTACTAAAAAATATTTTGCCACCTAAAAGTTAAAGATTTTTTTATGTCCGTAACGTATTTCCCTCATATTACATATAAAACGCATGTAGAGATATTTTTCTAATGTCCCTTTATTAAGGGAATATGGATATATAAACAGATGTTTCAATATATTGGTATTAAATGCATTTTCTGAGAATTTATATTTCAAGTTTTGACTGCAAATGTCACGTCCATAACGCTGGAATTGCCCAATTTTAAAGAATTTATCCTCAACTAGTTTTGTGGTGTAGGTCTACGTATTTTATAATGTTAACTTAAAATAATACTATTAGTAATTTAAAGATGTGGTAGCATTGGATCTGGACGGGAAGGATAACTCTGGGAGTGAAAGGGGTGTCTCTCTCTGCCCTCTCACACCGCAACACAAGTTTGTGGATCTGTGTGTCGCGATTTTGTCTTCATATCGCATATCGTTACAGCCCTAGATAATGTGTTACGTTAACATACCGGACACCTCTTCAGCCTGTTGTTCTGTGTGCTATTGAGTAGTTGAATAACTTGCCTTTCCAGATTAAATGTCTGTTCTTGGTCTTGGATATTGTGAAATAAATGTCTAAATATATTTGCGCCTTATACTCTTTGCCTTTGGCTTGCTCAGTTGGGGATATTTTGGGGATATTTAATTTAATTTTATCAATCAATAAATTCCTCTTGAAATAAACTTTGTTGTATTATTTAAATTTAATACTGTGAAGCTGCTTTGATACAATCTGTATTGTGAAAAGTGCTATACAAATAAACTTGACTTGACTTGACTTGACTTGACTCCGGAGCGACTTACAGTCCGGAAAAAATACGGTAGCCTATGCGAAGTTTGCCAACTATCACCATGATTTTGAGGCGGAGGAGGAAGAAAAGGGCCATCATTGTAGCCTGCACATATGCTTCAGTTATTGTATGCGAGAGAGAGATGGTGCGCCAGGACTGGTGGGAACATACAACACGATCTCATGAAAGTGCATATCTATACCAAATTTTATTTCTCGTGCCATTTATACGCCAAAAATAGTTTTTGCATGCAGATATGCACTGTAAACCCCTACGATTAGGGGTGTGGAGTGTGTGTGTATTACATGCCATAAAGTACATATCATATGCACGTGAAAACTGCGTACCATATGCACTCAAAAACTATTTTTGGCATAAATGGCACAAAAAATAAAATTCGTGCTATAGATACACACTTTCATGAGATCGTGGCGGGCTTTAACGAGGAGCAGCGGGTCTGAAATTGTAGGATGAGCAAGCCAACCTTTGATATGTTGTGTCAACGTGTGTCCACATTCCTCTCCTACGACGACACAACGTTTCATTGGGCCATCCGTCCCTTTGCAGATGCGTGTCGGGGTTTCTCTCATCATTAAACCGTGGATATGTAGCCTAATATGGCAAGCCGTTTTAGCTTAAATTGTACCCAGCGTTACTCGTCGTAATTGCATTTACTAGTAAGAATTCAATTAGAGAGCTCTACAAATCAATTCTTACTAGTAGCAATTACAATTAGAGCACTCTCTAATTCAATTATTACTAGTAAGAATTACAATTACAAAGCTCTCTAATTCCATTCTTTCTAGTAACAATTCCAATTAGAGAGCTCTACAAATTAATTTTTACTAGTCATATGTCTCCATAGACTTCCATTCATTTTTAATTACGGAGCTCTACAATTGAATTGTTACTAGTAAGAATACAATTGCAGAGCTCTTTAATTCAATTCTTACTAGTAAGAATACCAATTAGAGAGCTCTCTAATCCAATTATTACTAGTAACAATTCCAATTAGGGAGCTCTCTAATTCAGTTGTTACTAGTAAGAATGCAATTGCAGAGCTCTTTAATTCAATTACAGAGCTCTGCAATTATACATATCTTTAATTCGTTTTTTTAATAGTAAAAATTCAATTAGAGAGCTCTGTAATTGCATTCTTACTAGTAAGAATTTAATTAGAGAGCTCTCTAATTGTAATTGTTACTAGTAATAATTGAATTGTAGAGCTCTCTAATTGTTATTGTTACTAGTAATAATTGAATTAGAGAGCTCTCTAATTGTAATTCTTACTAGTAACAATTCAATTGTAGAGCTCTCTAATTGTAATTCTTACTAGTAATAATTGAATTGTAGAGCTCTCTAATTGTTATTGTTACTAGTAATAATTGAATTAGAGAGCTCTCTAATTGTAATTCTTACTAGTAACAATTCAATTGTAGAGCTCTCTAATTGTAATTCTTACTAGTAATAATTGAATTGTAGAGCTCTCTAATTGTTATTGTTACTAGTAATAATTGAATTAGAGAGCTCTCTAATTGTAATTCTTACTAGTAACAATTACAATTGTAGAGCTCTGTAATTAAAAATGAATGGAAGTCAATGGAGACATATGACTAGTAATAATTCATTTGTAGAGCTCTCTAATTGGAATTGTTACTAGTAAGAATGGAATTAGAGAGCTCTGTAAGTGTAATTCTTACTAGTAATAATTGAATTAGAGAGCTCTCTAATTGTATTTTTTACTAGTAATAATTGGATTAGAGAGCTCTCTAATTGTAATTGCTACTAGTAAGAATTTAATTGTAGAGCTCTCTAATTGAGTTCTTACTAGTAAAAATGCAATTACGACGAGTAACGCTGGGTACGATTTAAGCTAAAACGGCTTGCCATAGCCTAATGCCTCAAAAAATCGGATCTGTCTGTTTACATGATAGTCGCATTGGCACATATCTGGTTTATTTACACAAATGAACGAGGCCTGAAGCCGATCTCGAAATATCCGAATGCATGCGTTTTTTTCCTGTTTACACTGTCATAGAATTTGATTAGATTTATTTGACAACAGAATTTAAAGTACAATCAAGCCCAAAAAGACAAATTCATACACATCTTTAAAAGAAACTGTCGAGGATAAAATACACAAAAAAGCCATAGGCTTATTTCCATTGTGGTCCTCAGGAATAAAAAATGGACGAGCAGTTCATAATGGGAATGAGATCAACACAACACACATCATCATCACATAATACCTCAAACATCGTTAAAAATACCTTTTTAACTTCTCTTCTAAAAGGACCTTCTTCATGAATTTGTTTTAAGCAATCAGGCAATTCATTCCAAGCAACAGCGCTAGAATACAAAAACAAATTCTTCCCATTTAAACTCTTATACTGACACAAGTGTAGCACCCTCTTCCCTCTCAGTAATGACGTACTTGAGCTCTTAGGGCGGGTACTCGGGTTCAAACTTTGCAGTCTCTCGACTAATTATAAGGGAACTCTCTTAACACCCTTTAGCACAACACCCTATTTCCTCTGTTTAGCTATAACCATGCTTTTTATGAGAATTAATTAACCCAATAGAAATATTCAATTTAACTCTCAACCAAACCAATCAATGAGACTAGATGAAATCACTTCAAGTAAACGATTACAATGTTTATTAAAACAAATATGAATTTAAATGAAAAATATGAAACAAAAGGGAGAATAAATAAACAGTAAACTACAATTAACTGCCTATTTTAAAATGATCACAGCTGGGCAGTTAGGATATTAAAATAATACACAATCGCGGATTAATGTACTTTTAGAATTGTATGTCAAGTCAATCTACAGATGAATATAAATTTGGCAGTTGAGTATGACTCTTTTTACCCAATAATAAATCAAATGTCTCTCAATATGGTTTTTACACTTTTTTAAATGCCCATCTATTTACATGTAGGCTATATGAAACTTCCCTTTAACAGAAAATGAATAATAATGAATCAACCCCTCTTAGGAAATACAATAGCAGTTATAATTTGACAGATAAACACATTAACTCACGTGGGCCCACACATCACACACACACACACAATCACGCTCACCCCTCGTTGCAGGCCTGTAACCGTTGCTCGCGTGCGTTGTGGCCGCAAAAACAAAAAGATAATTGGCCGCTTCACTCCGAAGAGCCAAATAAATATTAAATGGGATACCTTAACTCCGTAGTGAAGAGTCCTCCCTCGTTAGTAAACTTTAATCACTCAGTTCCCTTTCGTAAAGGGAACTCCCGCTGCATCGATACTCGATACTTTGGGGAATGCCCTCGGCATGACGCGTCTGAAGTCTGTAATGGAACTATTCCAATCTTGATTGGTGCTCGTCACTCGTGACGTTGCATGTGACGGTGATCCGGAAGCTATAAAAGGGCAACGGAACATAGCCGTATCAGCTTTCTGTCTTCAGCAAGCGTTCTGTGTGACTGTATTGTCTTATTTGGTGTTGTTTGTCTATCTCAATATATATATGGCGAATATAGAGAAACGACTCAGGCGGTGTGCGTCCCCTTGCTCGCGCTATTTGAGCGAGGGTGACACGCACTCGTTTTGTGTTGTTTGTCTGGGAGTGGAGCATGCACGGGCAGTGCTCGAGGGCGCTGTCTGTGCAAACTGTTTTCAGCTATCTATGAGAGAGCTCCGCTCCCGTTTGAGCTTGTTCGATCAATCAGATCAGGCTCGCGTTTCCAGTGCATCAGGCCCCGCGTCTGTTGAGGCAGCGCGCCGCTTGTATGCATGGGATTCGCACGTGGAGCTGGCAGATAACACTGAGACGGTTGCGACCCTTTCTCAGTGTTTATTAACCAGCTCCACTGGTCTCGCGCACGGTTCGGAAGCCCGCGCTGCGGCTTCTTCCGACCGTGTTAAAGACACAGCGTTTGATTTATCTGGCTCCGAGGGGTTAGATATTATCAACACTGAATCACATAAATATGGGGATTCGCCACCCCATATTCCCGTTATTGAGGAATTGCTGGAGGTTGTGACCAGGGCAGTGGTTAAATTAAACGTTGAATGGCCATATAATAAGCAGGAAGCGACTAAGAAAAATAAAATGGATGAGCGCTTCCTGCAGACCCAGTCACAATCTTTGTGTCAGAGCCTTCCCTTTTTCACTGATCTTCATACTGAGGTATCGAGATCGTGGGAAAATCCATGTTCATCTCAATTATTTTCCCCCCATGTATATATTTACTCATCTATTAGGGAATCTAATGAGAATGGTTATGGGGTGATGCCTCGGGTTGAGGAATATTTTGCGAAATATTTTCTCCCTGACGTTGCGTCACCCCTGATAGCTCAGACACTTCCCTCCAAATCTCGTACATCGAATTTGTTAGGGAAAGCTTATATGGCGGTGGGTCGAGCCGGTGCATGCCTACACACGATGGGGTTATTACAGGCATACCAGGCTGACCTCCTCAAAGAGGTGGATGATAACTGGGAGGTCTCACTCAACAGTATTACTGAATTTCGTAGAGTAGCTGACTTATCTCTCCGTATTATTAAGGAGACGGCTCGTGCTATTGGCCGTTCTATGGCAGCAATAGTCGTCACAGAGAGACATTTATGGCTTAATCGCTTGGGGATTGAGGAGAAAGACAGGGCTTTCCTTCTCGATGCCCCCCTTTCACCTTCTGGCCTCTTTGGCGACGCGGCGAGAACCGTTGTCGAAAGGTTTCAGGAGGCAGAGCGACAATCAGCTATCCCCAGTTGTCAATCTAGGTCTCATGGGGTTGCTGCCAGGGGGCAGCCTCAGGGGACAGCCGCCAGTTCAACATATTTTGAGAAGGTTTCCTCTCGTGCCCCCCCGTATAAGGCTTGGGGCCAGAAGAGACATTCTCGTATGAAGCCCTCTATATCGAGGACAGGTCTGAGGACTGTCTCTCGGGCTAAGATGGCTTCAACTAAGAGGTCTTGTCGTAACACGCAGACCCTTATGGCCGTTCCCCCAGGAGAGCGAGTACAGGAGTCTCGCCCCCTTATACAGCCCTTAGGAAATCGATGTTTACTTCCCGCCGCCGATGGCGCTTCGGGACACATCGGCTTCCAGCGAACACAAATCGCAGTATCTGCCCGGAAACGTTGCGGCCCTGTCGAGTTCGCCGCCTCTCAGGAGGTCTGTAGAGAGCATATTTCGGTTAGTTCCTGCCAGTTAGCTGCTTCAGGTCACCGAAACCATTTGAACATTTTTAGCCAAGGCCAGTCTCGAGGGACTGGTCCCCATAATAGCATATTTAGACACCCCGAGGGGTCTTCAAAATATAGCCTGGAGGGTCCTGCTTACAGCGGAGCTAATATAAAAATATTATCTACTAAGGGTGGTTCACATGTCTGCCAGCCCCGAGCAGGGTTGGTTCTTGGAACAGGAAGTCAAGTCTCTCTTAACAAAGGAAACCTCAAGGTGAGCTCTTCCTCGGTTTCGGGAGCCCGGGTTCTACAGCCGGTACTTCATAGTTCCTGTGAGGGAAGGGGAGTAAGGCCTTGTTTCGGATCTCAGGGTAATGGATCAACCTCCGAGGGGGTTCAGATTCAAGATTCCGACTGTCAGTCAGACCAGCTCCGAGGACTGGTCTGTCGTGATAGATCCACAAGGCCCTTAACTCCTCATTCCCTTCTAACCCCATCACGGGAAGTTTCCGAGATCTGCTTTTGGGGGAAAAGCACATCAGTTCCGGATTCTTCCATTCGGCCTAGTATTGTATCCCCGCACCTCCTCGGAATGCATGGTCACTGTCCTAGCTCCATGGAGTCTTCAGGGCATCCTCATTCCTGTCCATTGACTACTAGAGCAGACGGTTCAACACCGAGGTGTTGTTTCGAGTCTCGTGAGGTGCTAGGGAATATGGCTCAGAGTCTAGGAAAAATCACCAGTGCCTCTTCAGAGAAACCGATTCCTGGGGGCGGTGTAGGTTATAGTCATGATGCAGGCACAATTGTCTCCAGCTCAGACACTCATCTTCCTTACCATAGTCATGAATATCAAGCTAGGCCAGGCCACCACTACGTGACCTTATTAAAGAGTGGGCTCGCTGGCAGCAGTGTTCAACATACTATTCTTTGGCCTGCTGTACATGGGGGCCCTGTAGTAGTGGCTCAGGACCAATGGGTTTTCCCCGAGAGGGAACCCACTCCGCATGACCAGAGTTACGCGCACATGCCCTCGTTTTCTGATCATGGGGAGGAAGTTATGGTTCCTGCTCCTAGTACCTGTGTTGGAAACACAGGGTCTGAGGAAACTTCAGAGAGACCATTAGGTTCTATTTTTGACAGACACTATGTCGATGGTCTCTCTGATCAAAGAGGGGGCAGTCATCCTGTCGAGGCAGGGGCTGCAGCCCGGGGATTTCGAACTCCACCCCAAGTTGGCTTTAGCCGGGATGGAGGTCGGTTTGTCAGAGGTGCTCCTGTTTCCCCTTTATGTGGACGGCCACCTTCTGCGCCACCTCTCCCATGCTCTTCCAGCTCTGCTGGGTTTGGATATCATGATACAGACATGGTTGAGGCCATGTCTGTGTATACTTTCCCCGATTGTTCTGCCCCCGGGGGTTCTAGAGTACAAGAGGGTTCAGCAGTACGGGATCAGCTTACTCTTAGTGGCCCTGTACTGACAGGCCCAAATATGGCTTCCAAACATCTGGGCCCTCCTGGCAGGCCTTCCGCGGTGAATCCGGATCAGGATGGTCCTCCCTCTTCAGCCCAAGGTCATGATATTTCACCCTTGGCGGTAGCCCAGGAAGCTACTGGATTGGCCCCTGAGGGGGACCAATTCATAAATTCTGGTCTCTCAACCGAGGTTGTTGAGACCATTGTAAACTCTAGAGCCCCCTCCACGAGGAAACTTTATGCATTTAAATGGAAAATTTTTATTTTATGGTGCAGAGAACATCAGTTGGACCCAGTTAACTGCCCAGTGGCTTCAGTACTGGAGTTCCTCCAGAATCGTTTCTCTGACGGGCTCTCCCCGTCCACGCTTAAGGTCTATGTGGCGGCTATATCAGCCTTCCACACGCCTTTAGGGGTGGGCACGCTGGGGACACACCCACTCATAATTCGTTTCCTTCGTGGAGCCAGGAGGATGAGGCCTGCTATCCAGCCTAGGGTCCCCACGTGGGACCTGGCAGTGGTCCTCGAAGGTTTATCCCTGGCACCCTTCGAACCCCTGGATAAGGTGTCTGAGAAATTTTTATCCTTTAAGGTAGCCTTCCTGCTCGCTATTACTTCCCTGAAACGAGTTGGCGACCTGCAGGCGCTATCTGTGGCTCCCTCTTGCCTCGAGTTCTCTCCTGGCAGAGTGAGAGCCATTCTCCACCCTAGACCTGGCTACGTGCCTAAGGTGCCCACAAATGTGGCACGGTCTATAATCCTTCCGGCCTTTCATCCTCCACCGCATGTGTCGGCTGATCAAGCTAAGTTACACTTGTTATGCCCGGTCCGAGCTCTTGAGGCCTATGTACATAGGACCTCGGGCTGGAGGAAGTCGGACCAGCTGTTTGTGTGTTTTGGGTTATCCAAGAAGGGCTCCCCGGTCTCCAAGCAGACTATTAGCAAGTGGATAGTAGAGGCTATTTCTTCAGCTTACGAGGTGCGCAATCTGCCTTCACCTCTCCTGATAAAAGCTCACTCAACCAGAGGAGTGGCATCCTCTAGAGCCTTGCTAGCAGGGGTTTCTCTTCAAGAGGTCTGTGATGCCGCTGGCTGGGCCTCCCCACACACCTTCATCAAACAATTACAGTCTGGATCTGTCCTCTACACCAGGTTCACAAGTTCTCATGTCTTGAGTGTGCCAGATTGCTTCACACCAGGGCAGGGTCTCTCAGTGTGGCGGCGTGGGTATTCGTTCCCCAAAGTATCGAGTATCGATGCAGCGGGAGTTCCCTTTACGAAAGGGAACGTCTCGGGTTACGTATGTAACCCTCGTTCCCTGAGTAGGGAACGAGACGCTGCATCTCTCGGCCACACTTTTCGTGCTCCTGAGAACGACTTGCTTCGACCCTTTAAAAGCTGATACGGCTATGTTCCGTTGCCCTTTTATAGCTTCCGGATCACCGTCACATGCAACGTCACGAGTGACGAGCACCAATCAAGATTGGAATAGTTCCATTACAGACTTCAGACGCGTCATGCCGAGGGCATTCCCCAAAGTATCGAGTATCGATGCAGCGTCTCGTTCCCTACTCAGGGAACGAGGGTTACATACGTAACCCGAGACGTTCTCACTGATATGCGCGTCCTGGCAATCCTCGCGATCCCCCGTTGCCAGGGGAACCCTGAACCTCTCGGTGATTCAGGGCGCTACCTGGATGTTTGATCGTGCAGCTTCTCCTTATCACCGTTATTCACGCTAATATTTAAAGTCCACTTTAGTATTTAGCTACTCAAGTTACTATTTCGTTTGTAGTAAGTACTAACTCGTCTGGAACTCACACAAGTGTACTGACAAACAGAAAGTTAACTCAGCTTTCAGCTTACAGCCAGCGAACCTTGCGAAAACAAAACAAATACAGCTAAATAAACTATTTCAATAATTTCCGTTGCTCAAAGAAATAAAATCAACCAATCCTATTCGGATTAATCGCGATTCTCTCACACATACAACGGCGCGCTTCGACACACACCTACACCATTCGCCTCCTCTCTTTCTCTCTCTTTTTTCCTCACAACTCCTCACTCTCAAGAACCAATCAAACTTTACATTATGTAGATATCAGGCGGGCTTATTCAATTATTCATCAATGAATCACTAGCGGCGCCAGGATTTTGATTGTAGGTGGGCCTCCAGAAAACTGGATGGGCCAGTTAAAATAAGGCCCAAAAAAAAAAAAAAAAAAACGGGTTAGGCTATGTTCACACTTAGCGTCTTTTTTCAAACTGCCAGCGTCTGTTCTACATTATAACCCTATGGAGTAAACCGTTTTTTCAAAAAAGTCCTGAGCGCTTTTTTAGACGCCACCGCCGGCGTCTTTTTCTGCAGCTCAGAGCGTCTTTTTAAGTTGAAAAAAGTTCAACTTTTCTGAAAAGAACGCCCTACGTCAAGCGCCTTTTTGACAGCTGACCAATGACAAGCGAGTAGCGAGACCTGTCGTTTCCATAACAACAAGAACAACTGTCTGTCGTGCACCCACAAACGTCTTTGTGAACCGACATTCTCCTCCCCGGTAACTTCAAAAGCCAACGCAAGAGCCAACTTTCTCTTTCTCTACATTTTTTGCATCACACAGCACTAGGCTACTGTTGCAGCTCTTGTTCAGTCTCACCCCAAAACGTCATATACTGACGCGTCTTGACCATGCGTCAACATACGACGAAAAGGGTACCCCCATAACGTCCATATGTGACGATTCGGGTTATGGGTAGGTTTAGGTATGCGTAAGGGTACCGCTAGGAGGCGCTGCTGGTGCGCTTCTGTCTGCGTCTCATATTGACGTTAAAGGGGTACCCTTTTCGTCGTATGTTGACGCATGGTCAAGACGCGTCAGTATATGACGTTTTGGGGTGAGACTGTGTTACAGCCGTGTTAGTTATAGTTATAGCAACAAAAGACGCGCTCGGCTGCTATTTGTAATGTTTCTTTCTATCTTTTTCTTTCTTTCTTTCTTTCTTTCTTTCTTTCTTTCTATCTATCTATCTTTTTCTTTCTATCTATCTATCTATCTATCTATATATCTATCTTTTTCTTTCTGTCTATCTTTTTCTTTCTTTTTTCTTTCTTTCTATCTCTTTCTCTTTCTTTCTTTCT
The DNA here is from genome assembly GCA_021554675.1 of Leuciscus idus. Taxonomy (NCBI): domain Eukaryota; kingdom Metazoa; phylum Chordata; class Actinopteri; order Cypriniformes; family Leuciscidae; genus Leuciscus; species Leuciscus idus. The sequence continues at coordinate 8,574,326 of CM038623.1, forward strand.
TCTTGTCAAAAAAGACGCTAAGTGTGAACATAGCCTTACCCTTCATCTCCGTTTCAGCGCTTTTCTGGGCACTGAGGACAGTGACTCAGTAGCCTAACAGTTACCTGAATTTAATGCGTAATTATCATAGGTAAAAAAAAGAAAAGAAAACTTAAACAGGAATTTTTTGTTGCTTTTTTAATACAATTACAATTTCATTTAATTCATTGTTTAGTAAAATTATAGGCCTATTATTTTTAGTTTATTAACAGCAACAACAGCTGTAAAGATGAAGTTGACGATCGCCATATCTCCGTAGTGAACGCGCCTATAGAGAGAAATGCACATCATGGATTACATCTCTGATTATGTAGCATTTCTTTTCGTTTTAAATTGTTAAAAAGACATTTCAAGCTTTCTTAAGATATATTTCATGTCTGTGAGGCCTACGCTGAGTTTCGTTAAGTTAGGATGAGAATGAGATGCGCTCCAGTTCACAAGCGGACGCCTCCATGATTAGGCCTATATCGTCTACTATATTTGCTTCTTGGTTCCAGGAAATTGGTTGATAATTTTTTTAATTAAAATTAAGATACAATTTATACAAAACGAAATTCACTTAAAAAAAGTCTTTCTACAAAACAAAACTTAATTAAGTGGTCAAAATCATGTCTGACCCACGCCATGTTTCTCGATATATTGCGCATCCTATCTTACTCGTGCGGTTCACTTTTCATAATCAACATAGATGAAAAAATAACATTATAATATTTTAACAAATATGAAACTAAATGAGCTTATTTAATGGCTACAACACGTATAGTAGACCTACAGACTCTCTATTTGTACAAATTGCTGCATTCATTTTATTCTGAATTTTGCACACATAAGTTGAAAGTCATTTGTTTGTGCATAGCAAAACATATCTGCAACATTTATCAAGTTCACTGATAATTATGCGTGCATTTATTAATTATTATCTTAATGAATAATGAAACAAGGACGAAGCATGTAAACTGCGTTGTTTGTTTAGAATGGAATGGATCGCAAATAGATCCGAACGAAGAAACGTACAAAACCATAGTAGAAAATGGGTGGGCCCAGACCTAAAATAGCGCCGCGGCTGCAATGAATAATGGTCAAACACTAACTTGTTGGTTGAACCCACGTTTTGCACATGTAAATTACAACCAAACTATAACACAAACGATGCTCTTAAAGGGGTAGATACCCATATACACATTGTAAAGAACTATGAATTCAGTACCCAAGAAACATTATTATTAAGGGCCCTAAATACTTTTGTTTAACTGTGAGGAGAAAACCCAGGGTTACACTCTCCTCCCTCTAAAATTCTCATGTCCCCATGAGATTACAGGGGAAATCAAACTCAAATCTGTATTGTGGCCATTAAAGCTGAATTAGAGTTTACTTGGTTACATTTAGCACACTGAGCCAGTAGATGACACCAGAAGGTACCACACAGGTTTCTCCTCTCCCTAGAGTTTCCAAGATGTATGACCATACCCTTGTACACAATTGATAAAGGTCTGTCTGAAGGCTTGCCGAGATTATCGTAGCTGAGCTTCATGACCGGTTTCACGGTTCTCTTTGAACGTCTATCCGGAGAGGCTCTCTCCACTGTTGGAAGGTTGCTGACCTGAACTTTCTCTTTTGGTAACTCCTCCACTTCCATTTCAGGGTTTGAATAGGAATTATCTCTCATATTCTCTTCCAGACTTTTTTCAGACACATTGTCGTTCAGAATTTTACTTCCATCAGCATTGTGCACAACTTCTTCACCAACAAGTTCAGGCAATAATGTGTGCAGTGGCTTGGTCTGCATTCCACCTCGAGCTGGTACATGGTAGCAAATATCATCATCATCTCTCAGAAGACGTTTCCACTCTGTTGGGTTCATTTGTAGTAGCTACTTTTTCTCTTAATTGTTTTTTCTTCACACTTTGGGCTCTAGTTACTGGAGGTTTTTTGCCTTCTTCCCCACTCAGAGCAGGAATTCTCACACTGTCCCCAATCGGCAACAGATGATCTCTGTGGAGAGTCCTCAATCGTCCAGTTCCTGTCTCCGGTCTTAGCTTATATACAGGTAAGTTCCTTAACCTCTCCACTACAATGTAAGGCACGGAATTCCACCGGTTCTCCAATTTATGCTTCCCTGTTTGAGCCAGGTTTCGAATGAAAACACGATCTCCTTTTTCCAGCATTTGAGGTTTCACTCTCTTGTCATAATGTTGTTTATTCCTTTGATGATTCTTCAAAGAAGTCTCCTCTGCTAATTGGTAAGCTTCTTGAAGTTCATGTCTCATTCTTTCCACATACTGCTGATATGTAACTTCATTATCTCCATCAGGTGAAGTGCCAAAGCAAAGATCCACAGGTAGGCGAGCCTCCCGTCCAAACAAGAGATAGTACGGTGAGTAACCAGTCGCTTCGTTCTTGGTACAATTATAAGCATGTACCAGCTGGCTAATGTGTTGGCTCCATTTCGCTTTCTTTGCAGGATCAAGGGTACCCAACATTGAAAGAAGGGTGCGATTGAATCGCTCAGGTTGAGGGTCACCCTGCGGATGGTAAGGTGAGGTACGGGATTTTCGGATCCCCAACATCCCCAGAAGCTCTTTAATAAGACGGCTCTCAAAGTCTCTGCCTTGATCAGTATGTATCCGTGTGGGCAACCCATAGTGCACAAAAAATTTCTCACACAAAACCTTGGCCACGGTCACAGCTCTTTGGTCCTTAGTTGGGAAGGCTTGAGCATAACGTGTAAAATGATCCGTTATGACCAGTACATTTGCAATCCCTTTTGAATCCGGTTCTATGGAAAGGAAATCCATACATACCAGATCTAAAGGCCCACTGCTAGTGATGCGATTCAGCGGGGATGACCTCTGTGGCAAAGTTTTCCTGGCCACACAACTTCCACAAGTCTTTACATAACGCTCAATGTCCTGGTTCATTTTAGGCCAGTAGAACCTATCTCTTAGCAGTTCAACAGTCCGCTCCACCCCCAAGTGACCTGCATCATCATGCAAGGATTTCATTACCTGAAGATGGAACTTCTCAGGTAAAACCATTTGCCACCTTTCTTTTCCATCTTGGTCAGTGGTTACTCTATGGAGAAGATTGTCTCTGATGGTTAATTTTTGGCTTTGTCGTTGTAACAGTGCCACAGCTGGATTTGAGCTTTTGGGCATGGTAAGCACTTTGTTTGAAGCCACTTCTTTTTTTACTGGAGCAATGATGGGGTCTTGGTCCTGAGCTGACCTCAGATCTTCGTTTGTCCACCACTCCATTTGACCAGTTTCAAGTTGGGCAGGACAAGCATACATTGTTGGTATACTTTGGGGAGAGACACAGAGTTGGTCGATCAACCTTGAAGGAGACTCACCACCTAGGGACGAGCTGGTTAGTTGACACACAGCCTTCACTGCTGTTTGTGGTATTTCTGCCCACTCATCAGACTCCATGCTGGAAGGATATCGAGACAGTACGTCCGCATCCACATTTTGTTTTCCTGGCTTGTATTGTAAGCTAAAATCATAAGTGGCTAATGCGGCAAGCCATCGATGTCCAGTGGCATTCAACTTGGCACTCGTCAGGATGTAGGTGAGTGGATTATTATCAGTTCTCACAACAAACTTGACGCCATACAGGTAGTCGTGAAACTTATCAACTACTGCCCACTTGAGAGCCAGGAACTCCAGTTGATGTGTCGGATATCGCTGCTCAGTAGAACTCAACTTTCGGCTTGCATAAGCCACTGGATGCAACCCCTCCGGGTATTCTTGATTTAGGACTGCCCCTAAGCCATTCAAACTGGCGTCAACATGAAGCACATAGGGCTTAGTGGAATCGGCAAAAGCCAAGACTGGGGCATTAGTAAGGCAGTGAACAATCTTCCTGAAGGCCTCTGTACATGCTTGATTCCAGCGTTCACCAAAGGGTTCAGTCTCCTTGAAATACCTCCCTGTTGAAGCAGTGTCTCTTTTCCCTTTCACTGGTGGATAACCTTTGGTGAGGTCTGTCAGTGGTCTCACAATTGCGGAATAATTCTTAATAAAGCGCCGGTAAAACCCGCAAAATCCTAAGAAAGACCGCAAGGACTTGAGATCAGTCGGCATTTTCCAGCGGGTGACTGCTTCCACCTTCTCTGGGTCTGGAGCAATTCCAGAAGCAGAAACAATATGTCCCACATACTTGACTTTCTCTTGGCAGAATTGGCATTTGTCGATGGACACTTTTAGCCCAAACTCCTCAAGACGGTCAAGCACTTTGAAAAGTCTCTCCTCATGTTCTTCCAGAGTACGACCAAACACAATCAAATCATCCAGGTAAACAATAACCAGCAGTAAATGCATGTCTCCCACTACCTTCTCCATGAGCCGCTGGAACGTAGCAGGAGCTCCAGTAACTCCCTGTGGCATGCGCTCAAACTGATAAAACCCCAACGGGCATATGAATGCAGTTTTGTCCTTGCTCTCCTCTGCCATCTCGACCTGATAGTAACCACTTCGCAAGTCTAATACTGTAAACCATCTGCTACCAGACAAGCAATCCAACACTTCATCTATTCTTGGGGTTGTGTACTGGTCAGGAATAGTTCGACTGTTGAGTGTTCTGTAGTCAATGCACATCCTCACACTTCCATTTTTCTTTCTAGCAATCACAATGGGTGATGCGTAAGGACTTCGAGACTCTTTTATTATGCCCGCTGCCAGCAGGTCCTTTATGTGTCGACGCACATCATCAATGTCGGCAGGAGTTATACGACGGGATCTCTCTCTGAATTGTCTGGGGTCATTTAATTGAATGTGATGTTTCACACCGTTTGCCAATCCAACGTCCCACTCCTCAAGGGAGAACACATTGATCCTTTCAGATAGCTTCTGCCGTAACCTTTTTTCCCATTCAACAGGAATGACAGACGTGCCAAAGTTAAACAAGTCTGAGTCGATCTTCTTTGATATGCTTCTCTCTCTGCTAGTCTCTGTGACGGTATCAGTTGGAAACATGTGAGCAAGGACAGTGCCAGGAGGTACAGCAACCTCTTTGGATGTTTCGTTATGCACAGGCAGCTGAAAGGTGTCCATCTTTATAGCTGAGAAAGGCAGCACCACGGGGGGAATGAATAGTCCCGCAGGTAATTGGTCATCAGCTGTGGCTTCAACTACAAAAATGTCCTTCTTCAACGGTTGTTCATACTCCATCTTACAGTCTGCATATACCTCACCTCTCGGAGGAACAATAAGAGCACGGGGCCCCACCCATTTGACCTTCGCTTCTGGCTCTTCGGTTAAGCAAACATCAGGGTAGTTGGACTGGATCCGTAGTGCATGCAACACATGAGGAGTATTAGTGTCTCCACTCAATGCAGCTAATCTTCCAAAAAAACTGGAATTCGTCCCAATTATCACAGGGACTTGCTGAAGACCTTGGGGCTCAGGACAAACCAATGCTAGAATGGAGATTGGTTCTTCCACTCCAGAAGCAGGAAATGAGGCATCAATCACTATCAATCCCCAAATTGAGAGTCCATGAAGAGGCTGTAAAGGCACCTCAGATAGGTATTTGGAATACCATGAGTCAAAAACAATTGTTACCTGAGACCCACTGTCTAGCAGCGCTTTGCACGGATGTCCATTTATCTTCACTGAAACAGTGGAGGAGGGACCCACCAGTCCTTTTGGAAGACAGTTTGCTCCTGAGACATCAACCTGACTTCTTGCAGAATAACAATCATGATTCCCAGCCTTAGAACTGTCTCCTGAGGCATCATTCCTTCCACTCTTCGCCTTTCTTAGCGAACGGACCAGTTTCTGAATAACCAAAGAAAGATTCTCAGGCGCTTTACATTTTGTGGCAATGTGCCCATCTTCCCCACACCGGTAACAGAAGAAATCCTCCCTATCAGTGGAAGATCTGGTCCTTGACTGAGCAGAAACAGGTTTTGGTTGCTGTTGCTGAGCATGGTCTACTGGCAAACCATAGCCTACCTTCATTACTCCTAACTTCTGCTGCAACTGTTGTATTTGTTGTTTCAGGGCTTCGACTTCATCTTGTGGTGTCTCCACACTTTTCTTAGTGGGCTTAACTTTTGACTCCAGCATCCTGGGAGCATTCGAATTTTTTGGAGATTCATCACCTAATCGGGTTTTTAAGGCCTGGATCTCTGCTCTTAACTCGCTTACAACTGCAAAGCTGAGGTTTTGTTCCTGACTCTGGACTGTCTTTACAGTAGTTCTGATTTTCTGTCTGGCGGCTTCACTCTCTTCTGCTTCTCGAATCTCATTTAACAGAGCTAAGAAGGTAGGTGGTTGTGTTTTTCTGTCTCGCAGCCTTAACTGTAGAAGCATCAGGTCTGACTCTACTGCTCCTCTAATCAATTGCTCTACTCTCACTCTATCCACCATCTGTGGGGACAGTCCACCTCTTTGTACCACTTTGGTTAGTGATTTCTCTACTCTGCGGGGGAAATCAGACAGTGCTTCACCATGACACTGGCGGAGAAGACGGAAAGCAAAGTACAAATCTTCGCCTGATTCAGAGGTTCCGAAAGTACTTTCTAAAGCTTCTAGATACTGTAGAGCATCAGCTTCAGGACTAGAAAATCTCACGGCTTTGACAATATCAAGAGCAGGCCCCTTTAAGCTCTCCACAATTCTTCTTCTCTTCTCTTTCTCAGAGCACTCGCACTCTGTGATCATCATGCGAGCTTGGTCCATCCAGTTCTCCATATTTTCTTCTCCTGTCGGTGTTGGAACAGAACCAGAAAAAGTACGTAACCGTCTATATGCACTACTGTCAGTGGTTTGTCTGCCCGTTTTGTCCAACAGGTCCCCCACAGCCCGGATTATCGACTCAGGAGAACCAGCACTGTGACTGGAAGGAGAAACGAAGGATTGCAAATCCTGCATGGACTTCCCTTCATTAGCGAGGAACATTGCCAGCTTTTCTGCAAACTTTGCAGGAGACGTGTCACACTCCTGAACTATTACCACCCTCCAGGGATCTTCCCCCTCATCAGGCCTCAATACTGGTGGAGCAGTCAATGGGTTAACAGCTTCCCGACACTCACATAATACTTTTAAAGTATTTGGGCTAACACTTGTTTTGGTAGCTCTTACACGTACCCTTCCCCAAGCTTTCACAGTCTGAGCTACATCCTCAATATAGGCCACATCAGCTTCAGCAGGAACCCCTACCAGCAAAATGGCATGCGTTTCATCCACTACAGCGTCTTTGCACCATGAGGTAAGTTCTGCTCTGAGCTCAGGGTTTCCACTCAAATCCATCATTAGAACAGAAATAAATTAAGGGGGTTTCTGGGTTAACTATTAAACTAGGGTGCAAAAAAATTCCCCGTACTGGCCACCACTTTATGTAGCACCCTCTTCCCTCTCAGTAATGACGTACTTGAGCTCTTAGGGCGGGTACTCGGGTTCAAACTTTGCAGTCTCTCGACTAATTATAAGGGAACTCTCTTAACACCCTTTAGCACAACACCCTATTTCCTCTGTTTAGCTATAACCATGCTTTTTATGAGAATTAATTAACCCAATAGAAATATTCAATTTAACTCTCAACCAAACCAATCAATGAGACTAGATGAAATCACTTCAAGTAAACGATTACAATGTTTATTAAAACAAATATGAATTTAAATGAAAAATATGAAACAAAAGGGAGAATAAATAAACAGTAAACTACAATTAACTGCCTATTTTAAAATGATCACAGCTGGGCAGTTAGAATATTAAAATAATACACAATCGCGGATTAATGTACTTTTAGAATTGTATGTCAAGTCAATCTACAGATGAATATAAATTTGGCAGTTGAGTATGACTCTTTTTACCCAATAATAAATCAAATGTCTCTCAATATGGTTTTTACACTTTTTTAAATGCCCATCTATTTACATGTAGGCTATATGAAACTTCCCTTTAACAGAAAATGAATAATAATGAATCAACCCCTCTTAGGAAATACAATAGCAGTTATAATTTGACAGATAAACACATTAACTCACGTGGGCCCACACATCACACACACACACACAATCACGCTCACCCCTCGTTGCAGGCCTGTAACCGTTGCTCGCGTGCGTTGTGGCCGCAAAAACAAAAAGATAACTGGCCGCTTCACTCCGAAGAGCCAAATAAATATTAAATGGGATACCTTAACTCCGTAGTGAAGAGTCCTCCCTCGTTAGTAAACTTTAATCACTCAGTTCTCACTGATATGCGCGTCCTGGCAATCCTCGCGATCCCCCGTTGCAAGGGGAACCCTGAACCTCTCGGTGATTCAGGGCGCTACCTGGATGTTTGATCGTGCAGCTTCTCCTTATCACCGTTATTCACGCTAATATTTAAAGTCCACTTTAGTATTTAGCTACTCAAGTTACTATTTCTTTTGTAGTAAGCACTAACTCGTCTGGAACTCACACAAGTGTACTGACAAACAGAAAGTTAACTCAGCTTTCAGCTTACAGCCAGCGAACCTTGCGAAAACAAAACAAATACAGCTAAATAAACTATTTCAATAATTTCCGTTGCTCAAAGAAATAAAATCAACCAATCCTATTCGGATTAATCGCGATTCTCTCACACATACAACGGCGCGCTTCGACACACACCTACACCATTCGCCTCCTCTCTTTCTCTCTCTTTTTTCCTCACAACTCCTCACTCTCAAGAACCAATCAAACTTTACATTACGTAGATATCAGGCGGGCTTATTCAATTATTCATCAATGAATAATGGTCAAACACTAACTTGTTGGTTGAACCCACGTTTTGCACATGTACCCAGATAGCAACATTGTTTCGGCCCAGATCCGGCCCACATCTGGCACTTGTGGAATGCGGATCTGGCCCACATGCAGCGTGGAATGACGGCACTTGTGTGGCCCACTCCTGTTTGCCAGATCTGGGCCACAAGCAGGCCATAGCAATGCCACATGTCAGCCAAGAGCAAAGAAATAAACCACAACTGGACCTTATCTGAGCCATAAAATCTGTGTATATTAAATATGGAGTCATCCCAGCCTTAATAAGCCTGTTAACAAGCAGAATCACTGAAGGAAAGAAGAGAACAGAAAAAGAGACGAGCAGAAACACAAGAACTACAACTGACTTCAGACACAGTCTAAGATGAAATCAACTGAAGAGAAAAGAAGACATTAAATCTGTGAAGATCTCAGCAGAGGAGGATTAAACAACTCCACAAACAGCATTACCAGCTTCACTTATTACTAACCAGACTGACTTTATTTCTGTCAGACGTCTACAAAAGTTTTTATTGAGAATGAACAGAGGTTTAACTCTAATGTGTTTCATTTGAAGTCACCATAAGAGTGATTAGTGTTTCCATTAGTTGGGCTCTTCACTCTTATTACATCTTTTGTCTTACTTGGCCGCTGTGACAGTGTGTTAGTCAAACACATTTACAGCAGCAAAGAAAGCTAAAGTGAAATGAGATCAGGTGATGATGGTTACCTGTTGATGGTTTTTTAATCATCATGAAATAACCTCATTCACAGATGTCTTCGGAATCTAACAATTGTGTTGATCCATTAATATCTTCATATCATAAACCCTGTGTTACTGCATAATGAGATCCAGCAATATTATAACAGTCAGTTTAAAGCTTTTATCAAACATGAGATTAAAAAAAAAATAGCTTAAGCTGACACACACAGATATCAACAATCAGCGTATGAATCTCAACAATGGTGACAATCACAAATATTTTGATAAAAAGAATAATTCAGAACATCACTGAAAAGCTACTAATTCACAACAGAAACAACAGCAAAAAATGTAAGCAAATATTTAGAATCAAACAAAATTATAGGACAATTCAGCTGCATAATTTATTCATGTTGCAATGCATGCTGGGAGTTTTGTACTATGCTGGTACCCAGCATGCATTGCAGCAAAGTACTTTTGATTGTCACCATTGTTGAGATTCATACGCTGATTGTTGATGTCTGTGTGCGTCTTATTAAACTGACTTTTTGGTGCTCATGCTTGATAAAGTCTTCTAACTTGTTATAATATTTCAGGATCTCATGCTGCAGTAACACACAGAGTTTGTGATGTGAAGATATTAATGGATCAACACAATTGTTAGATTCCAAAGACATCAGTGAAAGGTTATTTCATGATGATTATAACACTGTCACAGCAGCCAAAGAAAGACAAAATATATAATAAGAGTTAAGAGCCCAACTAATGGAAACACGAATCACTGTTATGGTGACTTCAAATGAAACACATTAGAGTTAAACCTCTGTTAATTCTCAATAAAAACTTTTGTAGACGTGTGACAGAAATAAAGTCAGTCTGGTTAGTAATAAGTGAAGCTGGTAATGCTGTTTGTGGAGTTGTTTAATCCTCCTCTGCTGAGATCTTCACAGATTTAATGTCTTCTTTTCTCTTCAGTTGATTTCATCTTAGACTGTGTCTGAAGTCAGTTGTAGTTCTTGTGTTTCTGCTCGTCTCTTTTTCTGTTCTCTTCTTTCTTTCAGTGATTCTGCTTGTTAACAGGCTTATTAAGGCTGAGATGACTCCATATTTAATATACACAGATTTTGTGGCTCAGATAAGGTCCAGTTGTGGTTTATTTCTTTGCTCTTGGCTGAGATGTGGCATTGCTATGGCCTGCTTGTGGCCCAGATCTGGCAAACAGGAGTGGGCCACCCAAGTGCCGTCATTCCACGCTGCATGTGGGCCAGATCCGCATTCCACAAGTGCCAGATGTGGGCCGGATCTGGGCCGAAACAATGTTGCTATCTGGGTAAATTACAACCAAACTATAACACAAACGATGCTCTTAAAGGGGTAGATACCCATATACACATTGTAAAGAACTATGAATTCAGTACCCAAGAAACATTATTATTAAGGGTCCTAAATACTTTTGTTTAACTGTGAGGAGAAAACCCAGGGTTACACAAGTATATATTGTTTATCCTTGACCTTGTAGAAAAACTATGAACATCTCTTATGAAAACATAATAGTCACACAAATACTTTGGAACATTTCTCTGTAATATTTTATACACCATCACCAACTTAAGAAAAATTACCCTCTTGTCAACTTTTAAAAACCCTATTTCCCTAAAATGATTAGTATTTAAATGCATTTGTGGATGAAGGCTTAGTATAATTCTACACAACTTGTTCTGAGCAGTCTGTAATTTAATTGTCACTCGTTTCGTAGAACCACTATACCAGAAAGTTGCTGCATAATCAAAATGTGCTTGCACTAATGCACCAGCTAACATTTTTAAGGTTTGTGTATCTAAGTAAGCAGCCTGTCTTACTTAGAACTGTCTTACTAAGAACACATCCGATCTGTGTCGCATATGAGCAAAAAATCGGAATTGAACCGGGTAGGATTTTCGAATGACCGTGCTTCCCTCCCTCATGTCCCCCTGAGATGAGAGATCTTTCCAGCAGTGAATTATCCCTTTAAGTATGTTCAGTGATGTTTCATTTTTGTTGTAAAAAACGTATTAATTTAGTTAATTTATGTATATTTCCGCTCTATTAATTTAGTTAATTTATGTATATTTCCGCTCTGGAGAAAACCATGATGTCATCGTCCAGCTCGGTTCAGTTCTAATATGCATTAATATCTAATATGTTCTAATATGCAGTCAATGCAGGCAGATCGATATTATTGTTGAATACTAAATTAAATGTTAAATTAAATGTCCCAAACTAAGCAAGCCAAAAGCCAATGGCAACAAAGGTGAAAAAAGGCGACAGCGGCAAGGAGCCAAAACTCCATCAGGGCAGAATGGAGAAAAAACCTTGGGAGAAACCAGGCTCAGTCGTGGCCAGTAAACGAACAGTGTATGATTATGATTCAGGCAGCATTATAGGTCAGAAGTCAGATTGGATTGGAACAATCAGAATATTATCCAGTTCCATCTGGTTGAAGACCGGAGTCATCATGCCGGTATGGAGACTGGTTTGTTGAGGATCAGAGTCAATGGCTGTCGTGTCAATGAGGCCTTCACAGGAGAGAGTCTAGTTGGCACAATCTCTGCTGACACTTTAGGGATGCGTTGTGGTCAGGTCTAGACGCAGGTCCTCCATTTGATCTGGATATGGCCCGGATCCGACTAATTACAGTAAACCTCAGAATAAGCAGAAAGACTAACATTAGCGTAGATGCCATTATTCTTATGATGTAATGAGTACATTGGGTGTTATAGGAAGTGTTCCTGGTTCCATCTGACCTAATTTATGCAGCCTAATAATAATTTAACTGATTTGTATAATAGGAATGTATAGGTTAAAGAGATGTGTTTTTTGTCTAGATTTAAACTGACAGAGTGTGTCTGCTTCCCGGACAATGGTAGGAAGACTGTTCCAGAGTTTTGGTGCTAAATAGGAAAAGGATCTACCGCCAGCAGTTGATTTTGATATTGTAGGTATTATCAACTGGCCGGAATTTTGAGATCGCAATTGATGTGAAGGACTATAATGCGTTAAGAGCTCACTCAAGTACTGCGGAGCTATCCAACCATTTAGTGCTTTTAAAGTAATCAGCAATATTTTAAAATGTATGCGATGTTTAATAGGGAGCCAATGCAGTGTTGACAGAACTGGGCTAAAATGGTCATACTTCCTGGTTCTGGTAAGAACTCGAGCTGCTGCGTTTTGGACCAGCTGTAGTTTGTTTATTAAGCGTGCAGGGCAACCACCCATAATAGCATTACAATAATCTAGCCTTGACGTCATGAACGCATTAACTAACTGTTCTGTATTTTTCATTGAGAGCATATGGCGTAATTTAGATATATTTTTAAGATAGAAGAATGCGGTTTTACAGATACTAGACACGTGACTTTCAAATGAAAGATTGGTATCAAAGAGCACACCCAGGTTCCTAACAGACGACGAAGACTTAACAGAGCAGCCATCAATTGTTAGACAGTTTTCTAGGTTAGTATGTACAGAGGTTTTTGGTTTAGTTAATCTGAGAAATTAAGAAATAGTAAATTACTAGTCATCAAATTTTTATATAAGATATGCATTATGTTAATTTCTTGAATTGCCATGTTTCATTGGGGCACAAAGAGATATAGAGCTGGGTATCTTCGGCATTACAGTGAAAACTAATCCCATGCTTCCTAATGATATCCCCCAAGGGTAGCATGTACAGAGTGAACTACAACGGTCCTAGTACTGAGCCTTGTGGTACGCCATACTGAACTTGTGATCGATGAGACATCTCTTCATTTACTGCTACAAACTGATAACGGTCAGGGCCCGGTTTCCCAAAGCGTTCTTATCTCTAAGTAGTTCTTAACCTATTCCTTAACCTCTCTCTTAACCTTATGGCACGATTCCCGAAACGTCCGTTCGCTAAGTATATCTTCTGTAAGTCACACTTTCGTAAGGTTGGTCTGGACCACTCTTAGGTTTACCTTATCACTGTTGCAGGTCTATATGAATATAATTCTGAAGTTTTAATACACCCAGACAGCAGGCACGGCGCCAGGATTCCAGTTTTGGATGGGCCAGACCAACTGTGGGTGGGCCTTAAATTAAAAATGTTAAATAAAAAAATAAATAACGTTATCCAATCACTGCTTAACCTAATAAACAAATATTGACTAATATAGCCTACTGTTATATTATCTGTGCGTATACATAATATAGATTTTAATAGCTTGATGCTCTTTAAATATTTTGTTGCATTGTTAAAAGTTTCAGTGCATAGGACAGACCTATCCGCGATCGCTCTCCATGGTTCTGACCAAAGAAGAGCGCTTTGGAATCTCCATTACGCATCATTACGCATCATTACGCATCATACGCATACCTGGGCTGCATTTTCCGATAACATTGTCTCATAGCGCGCTACGAAGACTCTTAAGGTATGACTTAACTAAAGGTAAACAACCACTAAAGGTATATCATTGCTAGGCATCTTCAGGGCTATCATCTACTCGCGAGGCAGAGGCGCTGGCGCCCTCCTAGCAACGGCGCTGTTTTTGGTAAAACATGATTTTGACGACTTCATTAAGTTTTGTTTTATAGAAAACTCTTTTTAAAAGATTTTCGCTTTGTATAAATTGTATCTTAATTTTGATAAATGTTTTATCAATCAATTGCCCGTATTTAATAAATCAGAAGCAAATTTATAGCAGACAATGTAATAGGGCGCCGGCACGATCACTTGCATTGCATGTGAACTGGAGGGCGCAGAAACTCAGCTTGTGCCTCACAGATTTGAGAAATATAGGCTATATATTACAGAAAGCTTGAAATGTCTACTTCTAAACGAAAATGTTCAAAACCAAAATAAATAGGCTACTCTCTGATTTTGTAATCCATATGAAATGTGCATTTCTCTCTGGGGTTCATGGCGAGTCCGCATCGTCAACTCCATCTTTGCAGCGACACAGAAAACACCAGTTTATTACTAAACAATTAAATGTCTCCTTGCTAATTTAGACACATTCATAATCATTACTTTAACCGGTTCTTTGTGGCAAGCTTTATGCGTGCGGTCATAACGCTTATTATCCTGTAGGCTATAGCCTATTTAAGTAATTAAATTAATATAAAGGGGCGATTTGTCCACGAATGGCTTAAATGAACAACTACTAGTCGACTAGAAAAAAAAAAAAAAAGGCATCCCTTATTCCACATATTTTCCAACCAGGCAGCATGCCATTCTGGGTTGAGCGAGCGACCCTGCGGAATGAGTGAGCGGAGCGGAATATTCAGAAATGCGCTCTCCGCTCACGAGCTCTGATCGGAACAAACCCGAACCTCACTGTCTGCTGAACTTGCGTAGAAGCATCGAAATAGATATAGCCAGCTTTTTTAAATTGTTTTTAAAACTAAACATGTAGACTATTTTAGTACAAATTATGAGCTTATTGACGATTTTTTATAATTCTTGACAAAATTAGATATTAATTTTTATTTTATTTTTTAGTTCACCCATGACGCCGTGCCTGTCAGACAGTATTAAATTAGGCTAATTCAAGTGTTTTCATGCAAAGAATAAAATTGTCATTACACTGATTGTTGTTAGATTTTTAATTATATTATTATACAATATTATTAATTTAATTAAAACGCTCTTTTAAAGGCCAGTGAAAGCATAGGCTACTGTCAGTTAAGTCCTATTCGCAGAGGTGGGAGTAAGTCACTAAATTCAAGTCTCAAGTCAAGTCCAAGTCTTAACATTGCAAGTCAAAGTCAAGCCAAGTCATTCTGTTGTAAGAGTCAAGTCAAGGTCAAGCCAAGTCATTCTGTTGTAAGAGTCAAGTCAAGTCAAGTCAAGTCAAGTCAAGTCAAGTCAAGTCAAGTCAAAGTCATACTCTTTGTCAAGTCAAGTCAAGTCAAGTCGCAACTTAGTCATCAAGTCATACCAAGTCACACACAGGCTCGTTTTACACATTTTTTAACTCTGGGACTTTTATTTCTTATTTAGACTCAGAGGGCTGATGGGTAAAAAAAAAAAATATACATTTACTTGTGTAATAAATAAAATATTGTTAAGAAGCACATTAAATGCTCTAAAATAAAAATAAATCAAATGAACACAAGTAAACAAGAATTAATAAAACTTTTCCCATCTTGTGCTAGCCCTACATAGTTATTTTGCTGTGATGTCCTCTATGAAAGTGTAAACGAAACAAAAACATTAAAAATGTCAATTTAATCCAATTAGGCCAACGTGAACACACTCAAAAAAAAACAAAAAAAAAAAGTCTAAACATAAGATTTATGTATTTAAATTGCATATAGAATTTCCATCCATTTGGATTACATAGTTTTAACATAAACCAATTAATAATCTGAATGTAATTCATATTTTTAAGTCATATATAAATGAAACAGATAAGATTTATGTAATTGTATTAATAAACTGAATGTGATTCATATATGTCAGTCATATGTAAATGAAACGGGTAAGATTTATGTAATAGTACACAGAAAAACGCCCATGTTCAATGAACACTTCTCAGTGTTCATATGTGTGCACACTACAGAGTTAAAGTACCATTGAAGCAGTGTTGAAGTTAATGAGATAATTAAGTGGTGATTGAGCATTAATTATGAACACCTGCTGTTAACAAGCAGAATCACTGAAGAACAGAGAAACACAAGAACTACAACTGACTTCAGACACAGTCTTAGATGAAATCAACTGAAGAGAAAAGAAGACATTAAATCTGTGAAGATCTCTGCAGAGGAGGATTAAACAACTCAAACAGCTTTACCAGCTTCACCTATTACTAACCAGATTGACTTTATTTAATATCCGTTTTAATGAAATCAATAGTTGTATTTTAAAGTCACCACGATGGTGGTTAGCATTTGCTTTAGTTGGACTCTTGAACCTTGACTCTTTAATGTAAACTTTTCTTTGGTTGCTATACTTGTGTGTTTGTAAAGCACAATTGTTGTAGTTAAGAAAGCCATGAGATCAGATGATGTTGTTTATTGATGATGAAAATGTCATCATTATGTAATTTCCTTAATCCCTGATATTATGCAGTATCTAATGCTTTGATTATATAGGACTTGTGTTTTTAATATTGTTTTATTCATAATAGAAGTCATTTGATTTTATAGTATATCAGTGTTGTTTATCAAATACCTATTATTTAAAATAGGTTTTAAAAAAAAAAATACTTGGTGCACAAAAACTTGAATCTATGGCATTACTTAGACAAACACAGACATCAAGAAACAGCATATGAATCTCAACAATGGTGACAATCAAACAAAGTATCCAGAAAATCCAGCTGCATAATGTATTAATGTCACAATGAATGCTGGGAGATATGGGTGAGTTTTGATTGGTGGTACCCAGCATGCACTGCAGCATGAAGCATTTCATTGATTGTCACCATTGTTGAGAGTCATACACTGATTCTTGAAGTAATAATGTAGAGAAAAAAAGTTGAATGCACTAAATGTTATTTGGCTAACAACATTGCTCTCATGCTGTAAATTAACATGGCTTCTATTATATAACAACATTACAAACACAACTCGTATATAATCGAAGCGTTAGACACAGAATAAGATCAGAGATACAAACAATTACATGATGATTAAACATCCAATATCACCTGATCTAATTTTCTCATGGCTTTTTTTGCCTCAACAAATGTGCTTTATATACACACAAATGTAGCAGCCGAAGAAAATATAATACTAAAAAGTTAAAGGTCAAGAGTCCAACTAAAGCAAATGCTAACCACCATCATGGTGACTTTAAAATACAATTGTTGATTTCATTAAAACGGATATTAAATTAAATCAATCTGGTTAGTAATAGGTGAAGCTGGTAAAGCTGTTTGAGTTGTTTAATCCTCCTCTGCTGAGATCTTCACAGATTTAATGTCTTCTTTTCTCTTCAGTTGATTTCATCTAAGACTGTGTCTGAAGTCAGTTGTAGTTCTTGTGTTTCTCTGTTCTTCAGTGATTCTGCTTGTTAACAGCAGGTGTTCATAATTAATGCTCATTCACCACTTAATTATCTCATTAACTTCAACACTGCTTCAATGGTACTTTAACTCTGTAGTGTTTTTTTTTTTTGAGTGTGTTCACGTTGGCCTAATTGGATTAAATTGACATTTTTAATGTTTTTGTTTCGTTTACACTTTCATAGAGGACATCACAGCAAAATAACTATGTAGGGCTAGCACAAGATGGGAAAAGTTTTATTAATTCTTGTTTACTTGTGTTCATTTAATTTATTTTTATTTTAGAGCATTTAATGTGCTTCTTAACAATATTTTATTTATTACACACAAGTTAATTTAAAAAAAAAATTTTTTTTACCCATCAGCCCTCTGTGTCTAAATAAGAAATAAAAGTCCCAGAGTTAAAAAATGTGTAAAACGAGCCTGTGTGTGACTTGGTATGACTTGATGACTAAGTTGCGACTTGACTTGACTTGACAAAGAGTATGACTTGACTTGACTTGACTTGATTTGACTTGACCCTTACAACAGAATGACTTGGCTTGACTTTGACTTGCAATGTTAAGACTTGGACTTGACTTGAGACTTGAATTTAGTGACTTACTCCCACCTCTGCCTATTCGGACGCTAATATTGTTTCTCATGGGCTCGTCCGGTATTTTAAACATTTACAGGGGTAAGTCGGTGATTTTAGAGCCGTCCGAATCCATAATATCAGTGTTTTTCTCACCCAACCCGCGTAAAAATCCCTGGCCAAATTAGTACCTTCTGTTTTTTGACAAACAGGTCGTGTGGTAATTTAATTGCCGTCTGAATCCACATCTCTGAGTTTACAAGAGATTCAAAATTCACGGTTTAAATCCTTTTTGATCACTGCCGAGCACCGTACGCAAGATGTAAACTTTTATTACTGAAATGCTGGAAAGTATTTACAAGAACAATATTTCATCGCAGCAGCAGCTCCACCTCAGCGAACAAAAATGGGAAAGAGAAGAAGGCACGTACATTTTTGAAAAGGTTATTGTGGCAGCAATATATGTTACAATTTAAAAATATGTAGGCTAGGCTATTATAGGCTATTATAGTTTGGATTATTTTTTATAATATCCAATAATCATAATAAATTGCAATTTCAACTATTTCTGAAGTGCTTCATTTATAAAGATCACCGCTTTCTCACATAAACAGCCCCTGCACGAGAGAATAATTGATTCTCGAGCCATCGATATCAACCAATTCAGCACCATCGCCACGGACAGCGCCGGGTAACGTCGCACGTAAGAAGGTATATCTTAAGCAGCTTCCTAAGGTATAGTTCGGGGAACACACTTAGGAACATAAACAACTTTGGTAAGATATATCTTTCGAGCTTTCTTAGCGCGCTAAGAGTGAGCGTTATCGGGAAACCGGGCCCAGATAAGTATGATTTAAACCATGCTAATGCTAAACCACTAATGCCAACATCATTTTTGAGTCTATTTAAAAGAATGTTGTGGTCAATTGTATCAAATACAGCACTAAGATCAAGTAACACTAATAGAGAGATACAACCACGATCGGATGATAGGAGCAAATCATTTGTGACACTAATGAGAGCTGTCTCGGTACTAAATCCTGACTGGAAATCCTTTCAGATTCCATTTCTTTCTAAAAAGGAACATAGTTGTGTGGAGACTGCCTTTTCCAGTAGCCTACACAGTAAATTCCACAGTGTTAAATCAACACTGCTCAGAGCAAATATGGTCCCACTCTACAGAGTGTTAAAGTAACACTAAAGCGGTGTTAAAGTTAATGAGATAATTAAGTGATTAATTGAGTGATGATTGAGCATTATTGAAGACACCTGATGTTAACAAGCAGAATCACTGAAAGAGAAAATCATAAATTGTAAGTTACCATTAAGGTGATGGGTGTTTGCTTTAGTTGGGCTCTTGACCCTTATATGTTTACTTTCAATTTTACTGTTGTTTGTCTGCTGTTATTGATTTATAACAGTTAAATGAACAAAACAGAGTGTGATCTGATAGTGTTGGTTATGTTTTGACATAATCATGCTGTGATCTGAAAAATGAAACTTATTGAGATAGTTTGGTTTACCTTATTACCAGCAGCTTTGTGATTTTAACAGCATATGATTATCAGTATTTTACTTAAAATCCAAAATATTTAATAAACATTGTTCTGATCAAAAGACTATCAAATAAATTAATTTAGAAACACAGACATCAATAATCAGCCTGTGAATCTCAACTATGGTGACAGTAATAAAGCATGTTGCAGTGGCTGCCACCAATCACAACTCATTAATGGCTCCCATCATGCATTGCGGTATGAATAAATTATGATCTGAATTGTCTATGTAATTTACTTTTCCTAATTGAATATTCTGCTCGTCACCATTGTTGAGATGCATAGACTGAATCTTGACATCTGTGTGTGCCTAAAATAAAGATTTTTTTGTTTTAAACAACTTTTAAGAAATCCTTTATATTATATAAAAAATTCTGGATATTTATGAAGAATCACAGTTATGCTGTAATCAACAACATAAATCGAAGTCAGAATTAAGGATCATAATGAGTTCAGTGATCAAGTTCAAATGATGAATGTCATAATATAATCAACACCATCAGATCACTTTTTTTCTTTGTTCATCTAGCAGTTATAATTCAGACTCAACAGCAAAACTAACTCTAAAGTAAACATATAAGGGTCTAGAGCCCAACTAAAGCAAACACCCATCACCATAATGGTAACTTACAATTTATGATTTTCTCCTTCAGTGATTCTGCTTGTTAACTGCAGGTGTCTTCAATAATGCTCAATCATCACTCAATTAATCACTTAATTATCTCATTAACTTTAACACCGCTTTAGTGTTACTTTAACACTCTGTAGAGTGGGACCATATTTGCTCTGAGCAGTGTTGATTTAACACTGTGGAATTTACTGTGTATATTTGACAAAAAGGGTAGATTTGAGATTGGCCTGTAATTGACTAATTCTCTACAATCAAGTAGCATTTTTTTTTAATAAGAGGTTTAATCATAGCCAGCTTAAAAGTTTTCGGTACATATCCTAGTGACAAAGATGAATTAATGATATTAAGAAGAGGATCTATGACCTCTGGAAGCATCTCTTTCAGTAGCTTAGTCGGTATAGGGTCTAACATACATGTTGTAGATTTAGATGATTTAACGAGTTTAGTAAATTCTTCTTCTCCTATAGCAACGAATGAATGGATTTTTTTCCTCAGGGAGACTACAATGCACTGTCTGATGCGATACTGTAGTAGACGGTTGCATAGTTATCATTTTTTCCCTGATATTATCAATCTTATAAGTAAAGAAGTTAATTAAGTCATTACTGCTGTGCTCTTTGGAAACTTCAGAAATAAAAGCTTTATTTATTGTTAATTTAGCCACTATATCAAATAAATACCTAGGGTTGTGCTTGTTTTCTTCTAAAAGTCTTGAAAAATAAGCAGGTCTAGCAGATTTTATAAGGCCTTTCTGTACACAATCGTGCTCTCTTTCCATGAAATGCGAAAAATGTCTCATTTTTAAAAAAAAAAATTTTTTTCTCCAGTTGCGCTCAATTTTTTTTCGTTGTACCACGGCGTTGGACTATTTTCTTTAATCTTTTTTCAGCGCAAAGGAGCAACTGTGTCTAAAGTGCTGGAAAAGAGAGAGTCAAACGTTTGTCGTAATATCGAGTTCTTCTAAGCTATCTGGGATGATGAAACTGATTAGGAAGATTATTAATAAAGCAATCTTTAGTGGCAGAAGTGATAGGTCTAACATATTTGTAACACGGAGTCGGTTTTGCAGCCTTGGCTAAATTAAGTTTACATGAGACTAGATAATGATCTGAGATGTCATCGCTCTGCTGCAGAATTTCAACGGCATCAACATCTATTCCATGTGATAATATTAGATCTAGAGAGTGATTTTGACAATGAGGTCCTGACACATGTTGTCTAACTCCAATAGAGTTTAAAATGTCTCTGTAACGAGGTATGTTGTTATGGGAAGAAGGAGGCGGGACATTCAAACATTTAATGATAAAAATAAAACAAATACAAAACAAAAGTAAAAGACAGCAGCCCCTCACGGACGACTGCTGTCACAATAAAACAAAACAAAACACAACAACATAAGTCCAGGCCTGTCCTCTCTCGCTCCTTACTGTCGTCGCTCCTCCTTTATGCCTCCGCTCCTCCGTGAGAGACTCGAGACCGGTGCGTCTCGCAGGTGTGGCTCATCATTAATCACGCCACCGGCCTCGTGCCGCTCTCTCACGGCCCTCGACCTCGTCCTGCTCGCCATAGTCTCTAAATGCCAATCCCAATGCATCTCTTTCGTTATCTACATGTATATTAAAATCACCAACAATTAGGACTTTATCTGCAGCCAGTACTAACTCTGATAGAAAATTATTTGATAAAGTCTGTATGGTGCCCTGGTGGCCTGTATACAGTAGCTAGCAGAAATGTCAAGAGCAATTTATCATTTATACTAGATAGTGTTACATTAAGCACCAACATTTGAAACTAGACTTCAGTAATTCTGAAGTTATTACTATAGATGCCAAAGTTCAGATTTTTCAACTCGGGTGTCAGACACGAATTCGCGTCAAACGCGTGAATGCACAAAAAGCACCAAATAAAATCATTTGCGCTTAACGCGCCAGACGCTCAATTCGCGCCGCAGGAATTTTTACGCACGTTACCCCTCATTAATGGTGTGTTCACACCAAACGCAAAGTGAATATTCGCATCGCGTTACTCGCTCTAGATTACTCGCGGGATGTTTTTCTTGTTTTTCGCGTCACTCGCGAAACAACAACAACACAATTTCTTTCTGCCATAATTTTTCCATCTGAAATAAATTATATTGCTGCTCTGTACTTGTTGTGGAAGTCCCAAAATACGGAGGAAAGCCAAACACTGACGTGTCTGGGTTCACAGCACCATCCAGAGGCGCACTCAACTCGGTGATTTTCACCGTCTTCACGCAAATTTTCGCGATTGAGGCAAACGCGGCGCCCTATTCGCGTCTTTGCATTGACTTTGTATGTAATCTACTCGCACAAATAATTAAATTCGCGTTTGGTGTCAACACGTCATTACACTGCACACGTCTGCGGCGCATTGCGGCTGCGACAAGGTTTTATTCCGTCCTCCACGCGGTGCCAACTTAAGCCGCCTTTCCACTGCACACGACAAAGGACAGCCGTCGGACCGGAAGTCATTTATTTCCAATGGAGAGTCGTACGGGAGCTGCGGGGAGTTCCGATCATATGCGTATGCGGAAATTTCGGATCCGATTTGAGCTTCGGATGCGTTGAAATATCTGAACTTCTGCGGCTAGACCGTAGCCTATGCGACCGGTCGACCGGATGTGATGTATTCTAATCAAAACTATGAGCGCGAAGCTAGAATTACCAATATTTGAATACTTTAATGTAAACGCTATTCCTGCAAAATGACGGTTATTAATAATAAATAAATATTGTAAATATTTATTAATAATAAATAAATAAATAAATAATGATAAATAAATATTTTTATCATTATTAAATCAATATTTATATTGATTAGCTCTGTAAAATCGACTATTTTTTATATTAGATGTATTGAGGGTCATGTGTTTTCTGTGGATATATTCATGCACGCATTACATTCATTAAAATCATTCACTTTACCATTGTGAATAGCCGAGGGTAACAGTTGCTTCACGACCAATTTCAAAGTTCCGTGCGACTGACACCAGGGGGCGAAATGCGACAATCGAATGCGAATGTCGTGTGCAGTGGAAAGGCGGCTTTACACCATAGACTGTAAAAAATATGGACAAAGCGTCTGTGACGTCACCCATAGACTTTCTGAAGAACGGTTTTGAGGCCGTTTATGGGGGGTATGGGCGGCGCCATCTTAGAAAATCTTATAGCAGAGCAAACCATTTTATGTACGATATTTCAATACAAATGTTAAGAAAGGATACAGAGGTGGTATGATGTGTTGTGTCAGATCATGGCCGAGACGTCAAATTTCAGGAATTCCACTCGGCGCAGCCTATGCTCGTTATCAGCTGTCAATCAAGCTCATACTTTATATCTAAATACGATCTAAACTAACGAGTTAGAAAAAAATTCACTCCCCTCACCGTTGTCAGGCACTCGGAACCTATCGAAAAATACAATAAAAGTCCATGGGACCAACCTGTAAAAACATGAATTTATGCTGTGAAAACGGACATTTTAACATGGGGCCTATGGACATTTGCTCCCTTTTGGGACCTTCCCCTAGCGGATTTTCGATGTATTGCAGTTTTTCGCACTTCCAGGTAGGCTTAATTTTTCAGATTAGAATGTTGCCGCTTGCTGTACACCCGGAGCATATCAGAAGCGGAGCGACTGGATGTGTGAGACCACGTGATTTGCGTGTCCGACCTGTTTTTTTTTCTTCTGATTTTGGGGTTTCTAGTACCATGGGTAAGTTGGCTAAATGTTTATGTTTTGTCCGGTGTAAACGTGCAATTGGGAGTCTGCACAGGGTGTTTATTTTGAAATTGACAGGGTTTTATGTACTTTTATTTTGTATTTCCGGTGCGACTTGGACGCGCGTCCGTCAAAAATAGACTAGGCGCCTATATTTAGCGAAGCGGTGCGGAGAGCCGCTTCTGGGAAGCTTCTGAAACGCGCCGCGTCGCGGCCGGTGTAAACACAAGCATTGACTAGAATGGGCGCGATCAGCTCCGGTAGCCGTGTCGCAGCAGCCGTAATGCGCCGCAGCCCTGTGCTGTGTAAATGAGGGGTAAATCCGGCGTAACATTGAAATCACTCGCGCCTGACGCGCTATTCGCGTCCGGTGTGAACGCACCATGAGTTTCACTGCTTCTGTTGTTCTCAGTTGTAAGTCGTTTTGGATAAAATCTGCTAAATGAATAAATGTAAATGAAATGATGGAAACAATGAAATGATACGTTTAAATATTAAACTGAAACACCAATTCACTGTTTTTATTATTAATCGATCTGATAAAATACTTATAATCATTTTGACTCATCCGGTTTCTTAAAAAAATGATTATAAGGCTGGAGCATTAACACTAACCCTTTTTTAAAAAGGTGGACAACAGAACACATTTTATATTATTTTTTATATTATTTTACATTTAATTGTTTTATTTTGGCCTATTTCTAAAGAACTTTTTTAAAAGAGAGTGTTGTATTATTTTAATTTAATACTGTGAAGCTGCTTTGATACAATTTGTATTGTGAAAAGCGCTATACAAATATACTTGACTTGACTTGAAAAGGTGGACCGTTTTGCAGTTTTCACCCTCATTTTGTATTTAATTATGAGGTGAAAATACTTCATTTTGGTGACTTTATGCTGTAATTTGAGCTGGATTAGCTTGTCTGCTGGTATCTTAACAAACACACTTTTTGTTGCACCGAAAATATTTACTACAATGTTGTCCAATTGCTTTCCAAGATCATGTACCTTTTTCAGCCCAAACACACACTGTGTGGAGTGCATTTAACCGTTTCATTTTCACACAAATTCACATGACAGACCTATTAAACTATAACAAAAAAAGTAAGATTTTTTTTTAAGTGTTTTTGTTTCATGTTTGTGAAACTTGGAAGTTTTGAAGAAGTCACTCAATTTAAATTAACATTTGTAGGATTACTAACTTCTAAATTTGCGTTAAAAGGGAGGATGATGCGCACACACACACACACACACACACACACACACATACACTCACATACACACACACACACACACACACACACACACACACACACACACATACACACACACTCTTGCATTCAAAGGGATGATGCACTCACACACACACACACACACACACACTCACATACACACACTCTTGCGTTCAAAGGGAGGATGATGCACATACACACACACACACACACACACACACACACACACACACACACTCTTGCATTCAAAAGGAGGATGATGCGCACACACACTCTCACATACACACACACACACACACTCTTGCGTTCAAAGGTAGGATGATGCACACACACACACACACACACACACACACTCACACTCATACACACTCTTGCGTTCAAAGGGAGGATGATGCGCACACACACACACACACACACACTTGCGTTCAAAAGGAGGATGATGCGCACACACACACACACACTCTTGCGTTCAAAGGGAGGAGGATGCTCACACACACACACACACACACACACACACACACACACACACACACACTTTCTTATGTTTCCTTTAGAAATGAATGTGAATCATGTTTGTGTTTTATAGTGTGGATCATTGTGGAGAGTTCAGAATGACAGCAGGATTACACAAATGTAGGTCTACACACACAATCATTTAGTGATTTATTGTTGATTTGTGTCATTTAGTGAAATGTTTCTCTTCTTGTGTTCAGATGCCTGTGATCTCACACTGGATCCAAACACTGCAAACACTCATCTCATTCTGTCTGATGAGAACAGGAGAGTGACGTGTGTGTATGAGCGTCAGCCGTATCCTGATCATTCAGAGAGATTTGATGGATTTATTCGTCAGGTTCTGTGTGGAGAGAGTCTGACTGGACGCTGTTACTGGGAGGCTGAATGGAGCGGAGATGCTGCTGATATATCAGTGTCATATAAAGGAATCAGCAGGAAAGGACGGAGTGAAGACTGTGTGTTTGGATTCAATGACAAATCCTGGAGTCTGTTCTGCTCTAATAATGGATTCACTGTCCGTCACAATATGAACTTCACTGTTATTCCTGACGTCTCTTCATCCTCTAAGAGAGCAGGAGTGTATGTGGACGTGTCGGCCGGCACTCTGTCCTTCTACAGCGTCTCTGACACACACACACTCACACACTTACACACACTCAACACCACATTCACTGAACCCCTCTATGCTGGATTTAGACTTTATGATGATAACTCCTCAGTGTCTCTGTGTGACATTAAACAGCGTCCTGAGAGAAACACCAGTGATACACACACAACCGGGTGAGTGAAATATACTGTGTCTTAGTGAAGGATTTTTCCAGACTGAATAATAGTTCAATCCTCTGTTCTTCATACATCACTAAACACTAGAGATGCACCATATTGGGTTTTTGCTGATACTCCATATGCTGATATTTCACAACATGTTTTGGCCAGTACCAATAAATACATATTTTCCTTTGTTTTGAAACAACACAGAGTCTCTCCTGTGCAGAGACTATAAACACATTATTCTTCATTTTAGTTAGTTTAGAGCTAAATCTATTTTGTCATTCAGTTTCAGAGTTGTGAGGTCTCTGTGAATAGGGCTTTAGACTGATTTACTGGTATTTCTCTAAAGCTCCTGATCACAAACAATCTCTAAACTGTAATTTGCTATTCATTTTCTGGAAACTAACTTTGCAGATGTTGTTTATGCTCAAACATCAACATATGATTACACACTAACTAAAGTTAGAAACGTGAAGTTATAATGATCTTGACCTTTGACCACCAAAAATCTAATCACTTTATCTTTGCATTTATGTGAACATTTGTGCCAAATGTGAAGAAAGTCCTGTAAGCCGATCCTGAGTTATTTCGTTCACAAGTTGAATTACAGCCAAAGTCATGTTTTGTGAGGTCACAGTGACCTTGACCTTTGATCTCCAAATTCTGTTTAGTTCATCCTTGATCCCAAGTGAACATTTGTAACAAATTTGAAGAAATTCCCTCAAGGCATTCCTGAGATATATCATTGACTATATATGCGGCGCAGTGAACATGGAAAGACAATAGGGGGCGATAGAGAGCAAACCGTGTGAGTATGCAGAGGACATACACACATTTTTTTTCTCATTTTACCATCTATCTGAGGACCTCTCTGAACCTTTGAGAGAAGCCTTTAAATAGCCAATGGAGGCCATTGCAGTGAAAACAAAGTGAGGACCGGCCTAAATGTCTTCACTTTACTTTGCAAAAAGGTCCTCACTCCAAAGGTTAAAAACTCACACTGGTCCTCACAAAGATAGCCATGCAAACACACACACACTCACATACACACACACATACACAGACTTTTGCGTTCAAAGGGAGGATGATGCGCATACACACACACACACACACACATGTAACAATCAACCTTTTAACTCAGCCTAAGTTAACTAAAACGCACAAGGGGTTCTTTTGAAAGATTGACCAGATTAACAATAACAAACTATTAGGGGTGTAACAATACATCAATATTGATCGATGCATCGATCAAACGTCTAACGATACGATGCATCGATACCACACATAAAATATCGATATACGGGGTACCTTTATTTTGACACACTCCACATCCTCACGTAACTTTTCTCCGCTGAAATAGACGCCTGACAAGATTGACTGAACCCTTTGTTACAAAAGCCGATATTTTCCACTGTCAAAGCATCGCGAGTTCATGTTTTACAGCAGAAACGACAAGCCCCGAAAAGATTGTTTTAGAGAATCAGTGCGCAGTATTCAGGTCAGGTGACAAGGCTGATTGCTTGTCACTTTGAAAAGACGCGTTAGCTGAGAGGAGTTTCATCAAAGCTGACTGAAAGTGATCGAGGATGGATTTCAGCGAACTTGATGAACCCCTGATATCTTCTTCGGAGCGTAAAAGGAAAATAAAAGCTGAAACTTTTTCACGGAATCTTGCTAAAACAGCACGTTAGTGGTGAGGGAAAAGCTCTCTGTATTGCGTGTACGTTAATCACAACAACAGAGTTTGACAGGCGTCTATGTCAGCTGAGAAGATTAACGTTACAAAGACTAACCAAGTGTTTTATTATGTATCATAGCAATTACTTGGCTTTGTTTAACTCTGAAACATGAAATGTGGAGTTATCTGCTTTTGCCACAAAAAAATAAAATAAAAATAATATATAGCCTATATATATATATATACATATATATATATATATATATATATATATATATATATATATATATATATATATATAAAATGAACTTTAATTTTATAAGTTACCTATATATTTTTTGTTATTATTACTTAATCAAAACAACCCAGCACAGTTTGATTGTTATTCAATTGCACAATATAAAAAAAAAACATGATATATGAAAATGAACAAGAACAGAGTTATCTGTTTTTGCAAATTAACTCTTCTGTTATAGATTTCATTTGCAAATACAGATAACTCCGTTCTTGTTCATTTTCATATATCATGTTTTTTTTTAAACTTGTAACGAACAACTTGTAAATGTCCCAATTGGGAGAGGGTGTGCAATTTTCAAAGAGTTTAATTAATCTTTCATGTTATATATTTTTGCATGTATTAGTGTGAGTTAATAAACGTAACTGGTTGTGTACACTTGGCACATAATATCTAAATATAGATTAATCGATCGATATACCGTATTTTCCGGACTATAAGTCGCACTTTTTTTCATACCTTGGCTGGTCCTGTGACTTATAGTCAGGTGCGACTTATATATCAAAATTACCAAGATTTACTCGTCACAGGATCGCTCACTTGCCGAAATTGGGGGTGACATTACCGTCTACAGCCACGAGAGAGCGCTCTAGGCTACAGCTAGTTTTACCCCTGAAAAAATTTACTGAAAACAACTGAAAAACTGTTAAGTGAAATATTAACTTAAAGACAACTAAGAAAGACAGAACGCAAACAAAATGCCCCCAAAAAGAAAATCCTATTCTGCAGATTACAAACTGCAGGTAGTAAAATATGCAGCCGAAAACGGTAATCGAGTAGCAGAAAGAAAGTTTGGAGTGAGTGAGAAACTTGTGAGGGACTGGCGAAAAGCAGAGGTTACTTTAACTGTAATGAAGAAAACAAAGAAAGCTAATCACGGGCTGAAAGCAAGATGGCCAGAGCTGGAGGAACGAGTCCACAGATGGGTGCTTGAACAACGCGCTGCCGGGAGAGGCTTGTCAACGGTGCAGTTGCGTCTCCACGCCCTGGTAGTTGCCAAGGAGATGAATATAAATGACTTTGCAGGTGGACCTTCTTGGTGTTACCGCTTCATGCAACGCAACCGCCTCTCTATCAGAGCACGGACAACGTTGTGTCAGAAACTGCCAGCAGACTTCCAAGCTAAGGTCGACAGTTTCCGTGAGTTCGTTGAAAAGCAGGTAACTGAACACAACGTGTCACCGGATCATATTATCAACATGGACGAGGTCCCCCTCACATTTGACATCCCCATAGGCCGAAGTGTCGCAGAGAAAGGGCAGAAAAGTGTGAATATAGTGACAACTGGTCATGAGAAATCACACTTCACAGTGGTGCTGGCATGTTGTGGAGATGGATCGAAATTGCCACCGATGGTCATTTTCAAACGGAAAACCATGCCCAAAGACGAATCTCCCCCCACAGTTGTCGTGGCCGTGAATGATAAAGGGTGGATGAATCAAGAAATGATGAACACGCAAAGCCCTGCTTGTGATGGACAGTATGCGAGTGCACATAACGCCACAATTCAAAGATAAAATAAAAGCTTGCAACTCCATACCTGTCATCATCCCTGGAGGCTTAACCAAAGTACTCCAGCCACTCGACATCTCTGTGAACCGGAGCTTTAAGGCAGTCTTGCGTCGCCTGTGGGAGGAGTGGATGGTGGATGGAGAGCACAGCTTCACGGCAACCAGGAGGATGCGCCATGCAACTTTCCAGCAAGTCCTTGGATGGATCGACACAGCATGGACTTCAGTGACAACCGAAACCATCCTGTCGGGATTCAGAGATGCTGGAATAACTGGAACTGATGCCGAGTCTGACGACAGCCCCGCAGAAGAGGAGACGGCGCTTCATCTTCCTCCGGAGTTGGCGGAGTTGTTCAAAAGCGACACAGAGGATGAAGAATTCAACGGATTCAGTGACGTGGAATGAGATCACGGGAGCTTGGTGAATGTTAATTTAGCCTATTCAGCCTCCCGGGTATGTTCTTTATGCTATTGTGTAGCTAACTGTTAATGTGTTACGTTAACATACACCTATTCAGCCTGTTTTTCTGTGTGCTATTGTGTACCGGTAGCTGAATAACTTAAATGTCTGTCTGTTTTAATAACTTAATGTCTGTTTAAATAACTTGTTATTGGTCTTGGATTTTGTTAAATCCATTTCTAAATAAATGCGACTTATAGTCCAGTGCGACTTATCTATGTGTTTTTCCTCGTCATGACTTATTTTTGGACTGATGCGACTTATACTCCGGAGCGACTTATAGTCCGGAAAATACGGTAGCCCTGAATCGAATCGAATCGAATCGTAATCGTATCGTAGAATTTTTTGAGGTATCGGCAAATATCGTATCGCTGGCTGAGAGAATCGATATCGTATCGTATCGTGATTAACTGTCCGATTTACACCCCTACAAACTATAACATTGACAAACAGTATTTTCGGTCTACCAGCATCAAAGGAAAACACGCACCAAACAATAAACCAGTATTTGCTCACAGTACAGCGCTTTATATTTGCACACATTAAATGACCCACACAACCCCAAATCATTTCAATGTCCTTTTTTTCAGTCCCGAAAACACCCTAAAAGTCCAAACTAAACGAAAGATATCCTGTCCTGTACCAGGACGCCCGCAAGAGTGTGTATAATAATCCAAGGCCGATGCCGGTAAATTGTCCCATGACGTAGCAAACAAGTAATCCACACACAAAAGGAAAAAATGCGATCGTTGGCTTGCTGTTATACCACGCAAATAGGAGAAAGAACAAAACCAATCGATCTCACCAACTCCGGTGAATAAGTCCAGCCAGCCGTCTGTGAAGACTATCTTGACGCGTCCTCAGTTGGGTAACGCGCTCGTTTTCCCCACACAATAAGCTTATATGCAGTCCATTTTCCCAGTAGGGATGCTTTCTTTCTATTTACCACTCAAGAGAAACAGTTTACAATAACTAGTAGCTGCAGCAACTGAGTACTGGCGCCACCCATTCTGGTCTCACACACCCTCGTCACCCTCTTCAGACCGCCCCCTATATATATATATATATATATAAGTTTGGGTGCGCGGTGATAGGCGTATCGGCCAACAGTGTCTTTACACCCATGTCTATACCATCACACACACAGTGGAAATAAACATGATAAATACATCTAAATAAGTACATATACATATCACTCAGATATTATATGAAACCTACAGACATACACTCACCTAAAGGATTATTAGGAACACCTGTTCAATTTCTCATTAATGAAATTATCTAATCAACCAATCACATGGCAGTTGCTTCAATGCATTTAGGGGTGTGGTCCTGGTCAAGACAATCTCCTGAACTCCTAACTGAATGTCAGAATGGGAAAGAAAGGTGATTTAAGCAATTTTGAGTGTGGCATGGTTGTTGGTGCCAGACGGGCTGGTCTGAGTATTTCACAATCTGCTCAGTTACTGGGATTTTCACGCACAACCATTTCTAGGGTTTACAAAGAATGGTGTGAAAAGGGAAAAACATCCAGTATGCGGCAGTCCTGTGGGCAAAAATGCCTTGTTGATGCTAGAGGTCAGAGGAGAATGGGCAGACTGATTCAAGCTGAAAGAAGAGCAACTTTGACTGAAATAACCACTCATTACAACCAAGGTATGCAGCAAAGCATTTGTGAAGCCACAACACGCACAACCTTGAGGCGGATGGGCTACAACAGCAGAAGACCCCACCGGGTACCACTCATCTCCACTACAAATAGGAAAAAGAGGCTACAATTTGCACGAGCTCACCAAAATTGGACAGTTGAAGACTGGAAAAATGTTGCCTGGTCTGATGAGTCTCGATTTCTGTTGAGACATTCAGATGGTAGAGTCAGAATTTGGCGTAAACAGAATGAGAACATGGATCCATCATGCCTTGTTACCACTGTGCAGGCTGGTGGTGGTAGTGTAATGGTGTGGGGGATGTTTTCTTGGCACACTTTAGGCCCCTTAGTGCCAATTGGGCATCGTTTAAATGCCACGGCCTACCTGAGCATTGTTTCTGACCATGTCCATCCCTTTATGACCACCATGTACCCATCCTCTGATGGATACATCCGGCAGGATAATGCACCATGTCACAAAGCTCGAATCATTTCAAATTGGTTTCTTGAACACGACAATGAGTTCACTGTACTAAAATGGCCCCCACAGTCACCAGATCTCAACCCAATAGAGCATCTTTGGGACGTGGTGGAACGGGAGCTTCGTGCCCTGGATGTGCATCCCACAAATCTCCATCAACTGCAAGATGCTATCCTATCAATATGGGCCAACATTTCTAAAGAATGCTTTCAGCACCTTGTTGAATCAATGCCACGTAGAATTAAGGCAGTTCTGAAGGTGAAAGGGGGTCAAACACAGTATTAGCATGGTGTTCCTAATAATAATTTAGGTGAGTGTATATGCAATCAATTAAATACTTGAACTCCTTGATGAATTTTAAGTAATGGTACCTAAACTAATGTGGCAGTGTCACACACACACACACAGGGAGGATGATGCACACACACACAGTCGTGTTCAAAAGGAGGATGATGCGCACACACACACTCACATACACACACTCTTGCGTTCAAAGTGAGGATGATGCACACACACACACACACACACACACACACACACTCGTTCAAAAGGAGGAGGATGCGCACACACACACTCACATACACACACACACACACACACACACACACACACACACACACACACACACACACTTGCGTTCAAAGTGAGGATGATGCACACACACACACACACACACACACACACACACACACACACACACACACATACACACACACACACACACTTTCTTATGTTTCCTTTAGAAATGAATGTGAATCATGTTTGTGTTTTATAGTGTGGATCATATTGGAGAGTTCAGAATGACAGCAGGATTACACAAATGTAGGTCTACACACACAATCATTTAGTGATTTATTGTTGATTTGTGTCATTTAGTGAAATGTTTCTCTTCTTGTGTTCAGGGGTCTGTGATCTCACACTGGATCCAAACACTGCAAACACTCGTCTCATTCTGTCTGATGAGAACAGGACAGTGACGTGTGTGTCTGAGGATCAGCCGTATCCTGATCATCCAGAGAGATTTGATGGAGTTATTCTTCAGGTTCTGTGTAAAGAGAGTCTGACTGGACGCTGTTACTGGGAGGCTGAATGGAACGGAGATGGTGCTGCTATATCAGTGTCATATAAAGGAATCAGCAGGAAAGGACGGAGTGAAGACTGTATGTTTGGATGGAATGACAAATCCTGGAGTCTGTCCTGCTCTGGTAACGGATTCACTGTCCGTCACAATAATAACTACACTGGTATTCCTGTCGTCTCTTCATCCTCTAAGAGAGCAGGAGTGTATGTGTCCTCTAAGAGAGTAGGAGTGTATGTGGACGTATCGGCCGGCACTCTGTCCTTCTACAGCGTCTCTGACACACACACACTCACACACTTACACACACTCAACACCACATTCACTGAACCCCTCTATGCTGGATTTAGACTTTATGATGATAACTCCTCAGTGTCTCTGTGTGACATTAAACAGCGTCCTGAGAGAAACACCAGTGATACACACACAACCGGGTGAGTGAAATATACTGTGTCTTAGTGAAGGATTTTTCCAGACTGAATAATAGTTCAATCCTCTGTTCTTCATACATTACAGATGCAACACTAGAGATGCACCATATTGGGTTTTTGCTGATACTCCATATGCTGATATTTCACAACATGTTTTGGCCAGTACCAATAAATACATATTTTCCTTTGTTTTGAAACAACACAGAGTCTCTCCTGTGCAGAGACTATAAACACATTATTCTTCATTTTAGTTAGTTTAGAGCTAAATCTATTTTGTCATTCAGTTTCAGAGTTGTGAGGTCTCTGTGAATAGGGCTTAAGACTGATTTACTGGTATTTCTCAAAAGCTCCTGATCACACACGATCTCTAAACTGTAATTTGCTATTCATTTTCTGTAATTTTCTAGCTGTAGTGTGATCTTCTTTTCTATTAATATTCCTGCAGATGAGGAATAAGACAGAAATAGTCAAATTCACTCAGTATTACTTGATTTATTCCAGCACTCCCTCAATTACAATCAAGCACAATTAACTGTAGACAGTTGTGTTGTAAGCAGTAAAACAGTCCAGTTCTTTATAGTCAAACTCATTTATTATGTTTGATAATGAACATTTCTGTCCACCTCAGACTGCTGATGGTCTTTATCTGTCCACCTCTGTGAAAATATCCACAGTTAAAAACACTGATTTATAGAAGACTTGACACATTATTCAGCTTGAGCTTATTGATGGAGAATATAGAGTTCATGTTGGCTAGTTAAACAAACATAACTGGACAATTATGTGTGAATTAAACTCTCATTATAGTATATATGTGTTTGTTATATTAGATTGTTTGTTATTAGTGAGTGACATCACAGGTGTCAGTCGCAGCATTATATACTAGCTTTATATTTTCTCTCTGTCAAACTGCCTGTCAAAAATAGTTTTTATAGTAAACTGTTTGTATGTTGTTCGTTTTGAATTGTTGGTAACACTTTACAATAAGGTCACATTAGTTAACATTCGTTAATGGATTAACTGTATTTGTTAACGTTAGTTAGTCAACTGTTCATTGTTAGTTCATGTTAGTTCAGGTCCATTAAATAATATTAACAGATACAACTTTTGATTTTAGTGTATTAATAAACATTGAAAATAACATTAACTGAGATGAATAAAAGCAGCTGACTCTTTACTTCTGCTTTCTTCTGGTTCTTCACAGGTTCTCTCAGCCCAAACCTTCTGGGCTCGATATCCACCCGCTGCTGAGCTGTCAGTCTTGTGTCCATATAGCTGATTCTGATCAGTGGCTTCAGATTGAGCCGTCGGCCTGTACAGATGAAGGAGGGTCAAAGTTCAGGGTCAGCACTGACCCAGGCCGTTACGAGTGTGTCAGGACCAGAATGCGATGGGTCTGTGACTGTGCCGTCACCCTTCAGTACGGTATCGTAGACGGACTCTTCCTCAACGCAGAGCTGGAGAGGCTGCAGTGGAACCGGATCGGTCCAGTGATTGACGTGATGGTGATCTCAGGGAAACTGGAGGAAGTTCATCTGCCCCATTACGCCTGTTTAGGAGAGTCTGACCCCTCTCTCAAAGATGCTGTGAAAGTCCTCACCGTAAAAGATGAGGGAATAACCACAGAACCTGTGCAGTTGACCCGATTCCATGCTAAGATTGTCCAACCATCCTTCCCTTGGAAAACATTAATTATAAGTCGGATAATGCGAGTGGAAGAACACTGTGATCTTCTTCTCTACATGCGTTCTAAAGATCCTCTCATTCTACATGTCTACTTGTTTCCATTTGATGATCATGCAAAAGAAAAAGTTGAGAAGAAAGAAGAGTCAAGTTACCCAATACTGTATCCCAGACCTGACAGGCCATTTCGGATGAAAAAGCGACACATTCTTGATGTTCCTGGTGCCTCTATAATTCCTGAAGAAGGGATCACACTCAGAAGAGAAACTCCCCCAAACTTCTTCAAGGTCAACACAAGTCTGGAGAATGATCTTCAAATGACTCTTATCAGAGAAGAGGATCAGAAGACTGTCTGGACTACAACAATTAAGAAAAATGAACTTGATCAGATTCGTCCTAAGAGAGACGAGCTCCGTCAGCTAGAGAACAAACACAAGGAAGGTAATCACACACACACACACACACACACACACACACACACACACACACACACACACACACACACACACACACACACACACACACACACACACACACTCACTCTCACTCTCACAAACACACTCACTCACACAAACACACACAGACAACTCAAACACACACACTTTCACACACTCAACAACACATTCACTCTATGCTGGCTTTAATATTGATTATTTCTCCTCAGTGTCTCTGTGTGACATTAAACAGCGTCCTGAGAGAAACACCAGTGATACACACACAACCGGGTGAGTGAAATATACTGTGTCTTAGTGAAGGATTTTTCCAGACTGAATAATAGTTCAATCCTCTGTTCTTCATATACATCACTAAACACTTAGAGATGCACCATATTGGGTTTTTGCTGATACTCCATATGCTGATATTTCACAACATGTTTTGGCCAGTACCAATAAATACATATTTTCCTTTGTTTTGAAACAACACAGAGTCTCTCCTGTGCAGAGACTATAAACACATTATTCTTCATTTTAGTTAGTTTAGAGCTAAATCTATTTTTTCCTTCAGTTTCAGAGTTGTGAGGTCTCTGTGAATAGGGCTTTAGACTGATTTACTGGTATTTCTCTAAAGCTCCTGATCACACATGATCTCTAAACTGTAATTTGCTATTCATTTTCTGGAAACTAACTTTGTAGATGTTGTTTATGCTCAAACAGCAACATTACACACTAACTAAAGTTAGAAACATGAAGTTATAGTGATCTTGACCTTTGACCACCAAAAATCTAATCACTTTATCTTTGCATTTATGTGAACATTTGTGCCAAATGTGAAGAAAGTCCTGTAAGCCGTTCCTGAGTTATTGCGTTCACAAGTTGAATTACAGCCAAAGTCATGTTTTGTGAGGTCACAGTGACCTTGACCTTTGATCTCCAAATTCTGTTTAGTTCATCCTTGATCCCAAGTGAACATTTGTAACAAATTTGAAGAAATTCCCTCAAGGCGTTCCTGAGATATATCGTTGACTATATATGCGGCGCAGTGAACATGGAAAGACAATAGGGGGTGATAGAGAGCAAACCGTGTGAGTATGCAGAGGACATACACAATTTTTTTTTTCTCATTTTACCATCTATCTGAGGACCTCTCTGAAACTTTGAGAGAAGCCTTTAAATAGCCAATGGAGGCCATTGCAGTGAAAACAAAGTGAGGACCGGCCTAAATGTCTTAACTTTACTTTGCAAAAAGGTCCTCACTCCAAAGGTTAAAAACGTCTCAGGTTACGTATGTAACCCTGGTTCCCTGAGAGGGAACGAGACGCTGCGTTGAGACGCGGTGGGAACGCCCTGCGTGATTGCGTCGTGAAGCACGTGTATAATCAGTCCAATGGAAAGACGAGACGTCATAGGCGGGTGACGTCATCGACCAGGAAGCTATAAAGCACCCCTGAGACAGACCGCGGCAGCTTCTGAAAGCCGAAGCAAGTCGATCACAGGCATGCAGGGAGTATGGCAAGGCGACGCAGCGTCTCGTTCCCTCTCAGGGAACCAGGGTTACATACGTAACCTGAGACGTTCCCTTTCAAGGGAACTCGAGCTGCGTCGAGACGCGGTGGGAACCCTATACCCACTACGCCATATGACAAATGCCTGTTCTGTATGAAGACCATGCCCACACTAGGAAACAAGCACCCTAGGAGTGGAGCCTAGGTCCAAATCATAAATCTAACAAATGTAAGCGGTGAGGACCAGCCTGCCGCATTACAGATGTCATAGAGTGAAACTCCTGATAATAAAGCCTTAGAGGCAGCCATAATCCCTGGTAGAATGGGCCGGGACAGCCAAAGGTGAAGGCTGTCCGGCCGCTTCATAAGCAAGTGAGATAGCCTCAACTACTCACTTGCTCATTATCTGTTTAGATGCAGGGCAACCTATCTTAGGTAACCTGAAGCAGACAAATAACTGCTGTTATATATATGCCACAGGGCAGCTCTGTGGACATAAGCATCCAAAAGCCCGGACAGGGCAAAACAGATGAAGTTCTTCCTGATCTGGCTTGTATTAAGGTGGAGGACAGAAGGCCTGCAGCACAAATGACCCACAAATTAGTAGGAATACAACCCGGCAAGGGGTGAGGAAAGACTATCACCATACCAGGTGCAAATCCAAGTACGTGCAGGCCTCAGCCTCAAGTACCATGGAGAAGATGAAATAAGGATCTCTCCTCAGAGATAACCCAGCAAAGAAACATTCATTGCAGAAATCAAGTACTGTACCATAGGGCAGATAGCAAGATTCAAAAGGCATTCTCCGCACCAGGCAGAGAACAGTTTCCATTTCAATGCATATTCAGTCTTCTCGTGGAGGGAGCTCTAGACTGGAGTATGGTCTCCACGACCTCAGTCAAGAGACCTGAATCTATGAGCTGGGCC
This sequence comes from Leuciscus idus, assembly GCA_021554675.1. Taxonomy (NCBI): domain Eukaryota; kingdom Metazoa; phylum Chordata; class Actinopteri; order Cypriniformes; family Leuciscidae; genus Leuciscus; species Leuciscus idus. The sequence goes on from CM038623.1 coordinate 8,612,959, forward strand.
CCCTCAGAGACCGAGCCCACAGTATCCATAACTCTAGATGAGAGTAACTCCCGGGAGCAAAGATATCGGGAAATGCGTACAGGTGTAGCCTCAACCACACCTAATACGTTGCATCCAGTTCAAGCAGAGCTGGATGCATCAGGGAGAACCAAATGGGGCAATGCGTTGTATAAACGATGCGAAAGGTAGACTTGAGTTTTGACCGAAGTTCTCCTAAAGGAGCTCCACCACCTCGGGGTGAAGTCTCCATTCCCCGGGCCTCAGCCCCTGCCTCAACAGGATATCTGCTCTGATATACGAAACCATCAGTGTGTTGTCCGGAAGGACAAGCACATGGTGACCTCTCGGGTCTGACAGGAAGTATTGAGATTCTCGGAATACCACCGTCACTTCTAGCCAATTATGTGCCAAAGGAAGATGGTCCTGCCAAAGACCCTTCGCCGAGCGACCACTGATCACCCCCCACTTGTGAGGGAAGTATCCATCGATAGCATTATGCGTCGACAAGAAGCTCCCAACACTGGGCCTGGGCGAGGAACCAAGGTTCTTCCACATGACCGAGGCACGTAGGCATAGCCGCGTGACCTTGATCATGCGAAAATGGATTTCCCCTCGGAGAAAACCCCTTTGTCCTGAGCCACCACTGCAGGGGTCTCACGTACAGAAGGCCAAAAGTAATTACGTTAGACGCAGCTGCCATGAGACCCAACAGTCTAAAACTGTTCCCCAGTGAGTGACTGGCCTAGTTTTACCCCATCTACGGCGAAGCCGCAACCCCAACATCTTTAAATGAGACAGAACGACATCTCGATGCCGAACTGCCATCTGCTCAGATTGAGCTAGGATCAACCAATCGTCGATAAAGTATAATACGCGAATGCCCTGGAGTCTCAGAGGAGCCAGAGCTGCATCCACGCATATTGTAAAGGTGCGGGGTGATAAAAAAGGCAGAATAGAAGAACCCGATACTGGTATGCTTCGCCCCCGAAAGCAAACCTCAGGAACCTCCTGTGATGAGGATGGATAGATAAGTAAGCGTCCTTCAAGTCTATTGTGACAAACCAGTCCTCGGACTGAATCTGTGACACAATCATTTTAGCGTAAGCATACTTTGAACTTGAGATTCTGAAACCTGCTGTTTAATTGACGCAGGTCTAGAATAGGACGCAACCCCTCATCCTCTTTCGGAACAATGAAGTAACGGCTGTAAAACCCTGACTGTCTGCTGGGAGGAGAAACCCCTTCTATAGCTCCTTTTGCAGAAGTGTCAGTACTTCCTGCTCCATAACCAGAGCCTGCTCGGGGTCCACCACTGTGGGGAGGACCTCTAGAAATCTGGGCGGACGAGAACCGAACTGAATTCTGAAACCCTTTTCTATAGTGTGCAGGACCCACTGAGAAATATGTGGCAGTAGTTTCCACGCTGCCAGAAATTCTACTAGGGGAACCAGTCTCTCGAGACTGGCCTCTGGATTTGGTTGAACAGTCACTTTGGTGCCCTGAAGCGGCGAACCGGCAGGGAACAACCGAACTGACCATTCTACGCCCCTCCTCGGAGGATCGTATGGGGACGCTGACACCTCGGTGCCCTGAACGGAGAACCGGCAGGGAACAACAGAACTGGCAGCGCTGCGACCCTCCTCAGAGAGTCGCACCCCAGAGGGTGCCGAGGAGAAACGATTTCTCAAAACCGTCCCTGCCCCGGAGGAACCTTCAGAAGCCTGATAGCCTCAGCGTCAGGACTTTTTGTCTTAAGTTTTATTAGAGATAACAACAGTCCTCAGATCTTGCCTACCTCTAACTAGCTTTGTTCCTACGACCCTCCTCGGAGGATCGTTGGAAAAAGCAGGCACCTCAGCGCCCTGAAACGGCGAACCGGCAGGGAAACCGAACTGATTGCTCTACGTTCCTCCTCGGAGGATCGTTTGGGGATGCTGACACCTCGGTGTCCTGAAACGGCAAACCGGCAGGAAAACCGAACAGCCAGCGTTGTGACCCTCCTCAGAGAGTCGCACCCCAGAGGGCGCCGAGGAGAAACGATTTCTCAAAACCGTCCCTACCCCGGAGGGGACCCACCCTCAGAAGCCTGCAGCCTCGGCGTCAGGGCTTCTTCCATTTTTAGCTATTTTAGAGATAAAACAGTCCTCAGATCTTGCATATCTCTAACTGGCTAGACTGTGACCGCCACCCAGGTCCCCATCGATTGTGGATGAGCCCGAATGGCGAATCTTTGTTTTGCCGCACTCTATGCTGCGAGGAGCTTAAGTATGCTGAGACTGCTCCCGCCCAGCAGTCTCAGGAACGTTAGATCGGTGAGGAAGAAACCTTTGGAACGCCGCTGAAGAGTTTATTTCTTCGTTTTTTTGAAAGCGGAGCGTCCAGAAGAAAAGACATATTTTATCTTAATTTTTCTTTACATCAGAAAAACTATATATATATATATATATATATATATATCACTCCGTGGCCACCAGCAGGAAACAACCGAACTGGCAGCGCTGCGACCCTCCTCAGAGAGTCGCCACCCAGAGGAAGCAGAGGAGAAACGATTTGTCGTAACCGTCCCTCCCCGGTGTAGTTTATCTGTTGCGCGACGCAATTCTCGAATAGCGTCAGTGCTGTTACATCCTCACATTCATCCATGCTTATATACTTTACTTACCAGTGCTGCCTAATAATATTTATCTATTATTTATGGTGGCTGGTGGGTAACGTCGGGGTTATGATGACGTCAACACGGGAGAGAGATAGCTCGCAAGCGTCTCTTTAACCCGAGGCACTGTCATACCATGATACTTAATACCCATAACATTACTATAGTAGAAGTTTAGGGATAAAACACATAAACAGAAACCGGTTTATTCCACGATCTCGACACCTCAGTGTGGAGATAGGGAAAAAACGGCACTCCCCGACGAGGAGGCTGAGATATAGAGTTAACCTCCTTTTATAAGCTCCTCTTTATTCAACAGAGTTATGAGCTGACTTATTTATTTATTTATTGAAAACTCATAAACATCTGCCTTATTTTGATATTTTTTTCTTTTATTTATTTATTTTTTAAACAAAAACACTAACGATACCAATTCCTCGGAACTGGAAATCGCAGCATGAGTGCCTCATCCCGGGGAGGAGAAACCGCAGAGCGTGGTTCTCCCCGAGACAAGGCACTGGATCGAACAGGTGTTTGTTAGAACCATTTGCGATCCCCAAGATGCGCGTCGACGCCGTGCCTCGGCAGGCGCACCGAACCGTCCTCCTCGAAGAACGGCCGGCGGGAGCGGAGCGTCCTCACGGACAGCTTCTCGCAATGCTCACAGTCAGCCCCCTCGAGAACTGACTGTTGGCATGCTCCACTCTCAAACAAGCAACACAAAGCTGAAGTGTGTGTCCCCACCCGTGATATAACGTGGGGAGGGAACAACACAACGCTTGCTTGCTCTCTTTTGCCATAATATATATATATATATTGCAACTTGACAGACAACAATAAATATGACAAGGACAGAATACACAGATCGCTTGCTGAAGGCACAGAAGCTGCCGCGGTCTGTCTCAGGGGTGCTTTATAGCTTCCTGGTCGATGACGTCACCCGCCTATGACGTCTCGTCTTTCCATTGGACTGATTATACACGTGCTTCACGACGCAATCACGCAGGGCGTTCCCACCGCGTCTCGACGCAGCTCGAGTTCCCTTGAAAGGGAACTCACACTGGTCCTCACAAAGATAGCCATGCAAACACACACACACTCACATACACACACACACACACTCACTTTTGCGTTCAAAGGGAGGGTGATGCGCATACACACACACACACACACACACACACACACACACACACACACACACATGTAACAATCAACCTTTTAACTTAGGCTGAGTTAACTAAAACGCACAAGGGGTTCTTTTGAAAGATTGACCAGATTAACAAGAACAAACTATTAGGGGTGTAACAATACATCGATATTGATCGATGCATCGATCAAACGTCTAACGATGCGATGCATCGATACCACACATAAAATATCGATATACGGGGTACCTTTATTTTGACACACTCCACATCCTCACGTAACTTTTCTCCGCTGAAATAGACGCCTGACAAGATTGACTGAACCCTTTGTCACAAAAGCCGGTATTTTCCACTGTCAAGGCATCGCGAGTTCATGTTTTACAGCAGAAACGACAAGCCCCGAAAAGATTGTTTTAGAGAATCAGTGCGCAGTATTCAGGTCAGGTGACAAGGCTGTTTGCTTGTCACTTTGAAAAGACGCGTTAGCTGAGAGGAGTTTCATCAAAGCTGACTGAAAGTGATCGAGGATGGATTTCAGCGAACTTGATGAACCCCTGATATCTTCTTCGGGGCGTAAAAGGAAAATAAAAGCTGAAACTTTTCACGGAATCTTGCTAAAACAGCACGTTAGTGGTGAGGGAAAAGCTCTCTGTATTGCGTGTACGTTAATCACAACAACAGCGTTTGACAGGCGTCTATGTCAGCTGAGAAGATAACGTTACAAAGACTAACCAAGTGTTTTATTATGTATCATAGCAATTACTTGGCTTTGTTTAACTCTGAAACATGAAATGTGGAGTTATCTGCTTTTGCCACAAAAAAATTAAATAAAAATAATATATAGCCTATATATATATATATATATATATATAAAATGAACTTTAATTTTAAAAGTTACCTATATATTTTTTGTTATTATTACTTAATCAAAACAACCCAGCGCAGTTTGATTGTTATTCAATTGCACAATATAAAAAAAACATGATATATGAAAATGAACAAGAACAGAGTTATAAGTCGCACTTTTTTTCATACCTTGGCTGGTCCTGCGACTTATAGTCAGGTGCGACTTATATATCAAAATTACCAAGATTTACTCGTCACAGGATCGCTCACTTGCCGAAATTGGGGGTGACATTACCGTCTACAGCCACGAGAGAGCGCTCTATGCGCTCTAGGCTACAGCTAGTTTTACCCCTGAAAAAATTAACTGAAAACAACTGAAAAACTGTTAAGTGAAATATTAACTTAAAGACAACTAAGAAAGACAGAACACAAACAAAATGCCCCCAAAAAGAAAATCCTATTCTGCAGATTACAAACTGCAGGTAGTAAAATATGCAGCCGAAAACGGTAATCGAGTAGCAGAAAGAAAGTTTGGAGTGAGTGAGAAACTTGTGAGGGACTGGCGAAAAGCAGAGGTTACTTTAACTGTAATGAAGAAAACAAAGAAAGCTAATCACGGGCTGAAAGCAAGATGGCCAGAGCTGGAGGAACGAGTCCACAGATGGGTGCTTGAACAACGCGCTGCCGGGAGAGGCTTGTCAACGGTGCAGTTGCGTCTCCACGCCCTGGTAGTTGCCAAGGAGATGAATATAAATGACTTTGCAGGTGGACCTTCTTGGTGTTACCGCTTCATGCAACGCAACCGCCTCTCTATCAGAGCACGGACAACGTTGTGTCAGAAACTGCCAGCAGACTTCCAAGCTAAGGTCGACAGTTTCCGTGAGTTCGTTGAAAAGCAGGTAACTGAACACAACGTGTCACCGGATCATATTATCAACATGGATGAGGTCCCCCTCACATTTGACATCCTTGTGATGGACAGTATGCGAGCGCACATAACGCCACAATTCAAAGATAAAATAAAAGCTTGCAACTCCATACCTGTCATCATCCCTGGAGGCTTAACCAAAGTACTCCAGCCACTCGACATCTCTGTGAACCGGAGCTTTAAGGCAATCTTGCGTCGCCTGTGGGAGGAGTGGATGGTGGATGGAGAGCACAGCTTCACGGCAACCGGGAGGATGCGCCATGCAACTTTCCAGCAAGTCCTTGGATGGATCGACACATGCAGCATGGACTTCAGTGACAACCAAAACCATCCTGTCGGGATTCAGCGAGGCTGGAATAACTGGAACTGATGCCGAGTCTGACGACAGCCCCGCAGAAGAGGAGATGGCGCTTCATCTTCCTCCGGAGTTGGCGGAGTTGTTCAAAAGCGACACAGAGGATGAAGAATTCAACGGATTCAGTGACGTGGAATGAGATCGCGGGAGCTTGGTGAATGTTAATTTAGCCTATTTAGCCTATTCAGCCTCCCGGGTATGTTCTTTATGCTATTGTGTAGCTAACTGTTAATGTGTTACGTTAACATACACCTATTCAGCCTGTTTTTCTGTGTGCTATTGTGTACCGGTAGCTGAATAACTTAAATATCTGTCTGTTTTAATAACTTAATGTCTGTTTAAATAACTTGTTATTGGTCTTGGATTTTGTTAAATCCATTTCTAAATAAATGCGACTTATAGTCCAGTGCGACTTATATATGTTTTTTTTCCTCGTCATGACGCATTTTTGGACTGATGCGACTTATACTCCGGAGCGACTTATAGTCCGGAAAATACGGTAGCCCTGAATCGAATCGAATCGTAATCGTATCGTAGAATTTTTTGAGGTATCGGCAAATATCGTATCGCTGGCTGAGAGAATCGATATCGTATCGTATCATGATTAACTGTCCGATTTACACCCCTACAAACTATAACATTGACAAACAGTATTTTCGGTCTACCAGCATCAAAGGAAAACACGCACCAAACAATAAACCAGTATTTGCTCACAGTACAGCGCTTTATATTTTCACACATTAAATGACCCACACAACCCCAAATCATTTCAATGTCCTTTTTTTCAGTCCCGAAAACACCCTAAAAGTCCAAACTAAACGAAAGATATCCTGTCCTTTACCAGGACGCCCGCGAGAGTGTGTATAATAATCCAAGGCCGATGCCGGTAAATTGTCCCATGACGTAGCAAACAAGTAATCCACACACAAAAGGAAAAAATGCGATCGTTGGCTTGCTGTTATACCACGCAAATAGGAGAAAGAACAAAACCAATCGATCTCACCAACTCCGGTGAATAAGTCCAGCCAGCCGTCTGTGAAGACTATCTTGACGCGTCCTCAGTTGGGTAACGCGCTCGTTTTCCCCACACAA